>CM046668.1:4353476-4447688 GCA_025594165.1 Tamias sibiricus | reverse complement strand
AAGTCCCATTGCTATGCAAGGTGTTATGGTGGTAGACCCCAAGCTCTCCCACCCCCAGAAATCACCCATGAAGCCTGCAAGCCCTCTGGCTGCTTACTTCCTAGTCAGACTTAAGAGTGACTCAGCCTCTTTTGGCCCTGAGCACAGGGATGGAGGTCTCTGCGGGACATATGCAGCTGACATGCAGGGCCTTTGGGGGCAGCCCCAGATCTCACTCTGGGCAATGGTGCTCCTGCAACCACAGTGACTATTTTCAGGAAAGTTCAAAAGAGCCCCAGACTAAATGACACCTGGGCTGAGTCCCAGCCTTAGCCAGGACTGGGAGAGGAAGGGCCCAGAGGATCCTGGCCACAGGACTGAAGGGACCACCCCTCTGGTGGTGCTGAGGGCCCTTCAGTCTGTGCCCCCGTGCTTCCCCTGCCTGCCCTGGTCTCTGCTGGTCTCTGGGGTGGGACCCTAGTCACTGCTCTAAGGACCCGTGGCAGTGCCCCCGTGGAGCCCACAGGCTCGCTACAGAGTGGGAAGTGGCCATGACCTGGACCCACATCATGCATACTGACTCGGCATGTTCGGCCCCAGCCTGAGAGAGGAGGACGAGTCGGTCACCCACCCGCACAGCCACACTGCAGGGGGGAAGATCCTCACACTCATTTCACACAGGAGCAGGCCCCTACCTGGAGGGGAAGGTTGTGGAAATGCCAGGTTCTAACCCCCACACCTGCACCTTCTGCACCTTTTCCCTTTGCAAAGATCAAGAGGCAGCGCCTGACCCCGGGAACCTCCCACCCGAGTCGCTGCTGAGGTTTTCCCTCCTAAATGAATGCAAGTTACTCTTTCTTCTACCAAAAAGAACTTCAAACTCCGAACCCTGGAGAACTGCCACCACGCCTGTCCGGGGAACTTCTGCTCCTTTCTCAGCACCCACTGGCCTCCCTGACCACCACTGGCCGCCCTGACCACCACTGGCCGCCCCGACCACCACACGTGCTTCTGCCTCCTGAGACTTTGTTTAGGAAGGTCCTCCTGCTGGTGCTCACAGACTCCTGGAGGAAGTCCCCTCCCTGGACAAGGCCAAAGCAAAGTGTGCCTGGCTGTGCAGCTGCCCCTGGAAGCCCCTGCCAGGCTGGCTCAGGGGTCTTCTGGGCACCCAGTGGCCTAAACTCAGACCCAGCTTCTGCTGTGTCTCCAGGGATAGAGGTGATAGTTGGGGAAGCGACCACCTCCTTCCTGAGGTGTCACCTCTGTGGAGCCAGGGCGAGGTCTGGTCACACTTGCATCCCCCAGAGGCTACCTTGAGCCTGGCGCACCGGCAGCAGGTGCGCAGTGACCGGGGTGACTCTACTGCCTTGGGTGCTCACTGGTGTGGGCCTGTGGCTCCACCCGGCACAGGCCTGCTCCTGCCCTCTTAGGAGACTCCTACCTCCCGTAAACACATCGGCATACCCAGCATCTGCAGGGCAACCTTAGTAGTGGGCAAACTACCCACTGACCCTCTGCCATCCTGGAGCCAGGCAGCCCTGGCTGCGCTCCGGTTCTCTGGTCCTCGCCTGCCCCGCAGGCTGCAGAGCTGGGAGGGCAGAGCTGCTCAGGGAGCCCTCCCTGGGGGCTCTGTGAAGTCAGCCCCTTCCTCCCCCTGCACTCTTCCAACCCTGTGGAGCGCTGGCGGCCCCTGCTCAAATGCCACAGGGGTGCCCGCTGTGGGGGAGAGCTCCCCCCACGCTGCTCAGCATGGCGCAGGAGGCCCTGACTGTGTGGTCCCGTGGCCCCCCACGTGTCCTCACTGCACCCCCACATGAACTTGGCCTAGCCCAGGGCGCTCCTTCTCCCAGGCCCTGAGCCCTGGACACCTCGGCCCGTCCTCCTCCGGGCCCACTGCCCTTGCTGATGGCGTCTTTCCCACGGGTCGTGCCCACTGAGTAGGCAGGGAAGTGCCAGGCTGCCCCACCCCCCAGGCTGCATGGCCTGTCACAGCAACTTGGCTTCTGCCACCGTGCTGAGGACCCTGTCAGGGGACACCACCAGGTCCTTGCTGTTGGCTCCTGCCCTTGGGCTAGAGCACACCCTGCACAGGAGCCCCAGCGTCTCTGGTGTGAACCGTGGCGAGGGGAGGCTGGTCCACACCAGCAGAGTGCCCCTCCTGTGCCCTCCAGGGTGACAGGAAGCCTGGGGTTTGCCCCCCCCCCTCCAACACGCCCTCTCTGGCTCAGCTCTGGTTCCCTTTCAGTTTCCTTTCTCCTCCTCGGTTCCTAGAAAGAAAAGTCAGGCTGTGCTGGGAAATGCCCGGAGCCTAAATCCCAGCGGAGGCGGGAGGGACCAGGGGAGAGGGTGCCTGTGGGAGAGTGGGTGGGGTGGGGGAAGGGACGCCCCCCACCCCAATAAGGACCAGCCCAGGCAGCCCCCCAGCCTGGGCTCTCTGGCTGTGCTGCCCTTGGGCTTGATGTGCTTGTGTAGATGCCCAGGGGCTCAAAGGACTGCCGAGCAAGCCGGGAGCCTGCCCTGGACCCCCAAGTGAGGCGGCCTGCGCTGAGAGGCCGCGGCCAGCACCCCCTCTGTCCCTCCTGGGCCGGAGCCCGGGGTCTGGGCTCCATGCTGGTTTCCTCCTCTCGTCTGTGCGTGGACCTGGCCCTGCTTCTTCCCGGTGGTCCCTGCACCAGCACTGACGACCTTCTCAATGTGCTGCAGACACCTTACTTTTCTGAGAAGGGGAAAAGGTCATCACCCTGTGCTGTAGTCACCTCCAGGGCCAGGCCTGGGCCAGCAGTGTGCTTGTGGCCAGGGCTGCAAGGAGATGCCACCAAAACACCTCCTCTCAGGGCGAGAGGGAGCTAGTTGAGGGCAGAACCTGGCCCTGGGGACAGAAGGCCACCTTCAGAATGTGTTGGCCCACCCAGGCAGGACGTGCCACCTGAGGGCCAGGTGGTCAGGAGTGGTTTGGGGACCCCGATCTCCCGGGGCTCCAGGGACCTCCTCACCTACAGGAAGAGCGTGTTGCAGCCCCTGTGGGCTGGCCCACACTGGCTCGTCCTCTGTGCCCCTTGCGGCCCTGCCCGATGGACCTCCCAACAGGCGTGGAGATCTCTGAAACTCACCTCACGCCACGAAGCTCTGCAGCCTGTGGACAGCCAGCAGGTGCCCAGGTGTGGGTGGGACCCTCATAGCAGCAGATGGACCTGCCTCCGTGACCGGGGTCTGTTAGAGCAGACGCCGTCGGGGCCAGGAGGACTGGGTGTGGGGGTGCACTGTGGCTGCACAGGCGGGTGGCCTTGGGGTCCGGGAGGCGCGGGCAGTGGAGCCTTAGTGGTGGCAGCGTGGGCTGTTCTGCTGTGCTTTGGTGCAGCTGGTGCTCTGTGTCTAGGACCAAGGACACCTGACAGGAGGTAAGAACGTGACTTGTGGCGCCTTGAACGTTCCGAGTGATCAATGGCGCGTCTCGGGTGTGGAGACGCCCCACCTGCCTCGTGCTGAGCTAGGAGGGCAGGGCTTCAGCTCCCCTGCTCAGCACCCAGCCCCTCTGGGCATCACTGCAGGCAAGGAGGCCGACACCCGGGTTGGGGGCTGGACGCTGCGTGGGTGGAGGCTGCTGGTGGCCGCTGGGCAGGTGAGCTCCTCTGGAGGTGAGGGCCTGAGCGTTAGGACAGCGGCCACTCCTGGGGGCGGAGGGGCCGCGCCACGGCCAGCACGGGCTCACGGGCTCCTGACGAGGGTACAGGCAGGTGGTCGGTACCGTCGCGCTCAGCGGCAGGCATGGACTGACGTTTTCTGGTTTTTCAAATCATTGTCACGATTGTGTCTCGACTTAAAAATTTTAATGTTTAAATGTGACAAATTTTAAATGAACGTACTTAAATGTTGAGGAAAAAGGCATCGAAAACTTACCAGAAGGGAACATTTTTTCCAACAAAACAGATGTTTTCTCAATTAGGGATGAAGCTTTTAAAGTCCACTTCTGTAAACTGGGGGGACTCCAGCAGAATCAGCACCAAAACGCCCACTGTGGGCCTTCGCAGGACCTCCCTCCTCAGGAGTTCCCGTCTGGCAAGGTGAGGTCAAGCCCCTCCCAGGGGCCTCTTGCTGCAGCAGCATCCTGGACCCTGGCCCTGCTGTGGTTTGCATCTTGAATGGCCCCCAAGGCCACGTGTGGAAGGTCGGGCCACCGTGTGAGAAGCTGCTGGGAGGCTGGGGTCCTTCATCAGTGGGGCCTCCCGGGGATCTCAGGCCACTGGGGGTGTGTCCTGGATGGGGACATGGGGAAGGTGTTCACGGAGGAGAGAACCCAGACCAAGTTTCCACTATGTAGAGGCCAGCGAACTGAAGAGGCAGCAGACGCGGAGGCCAAGAATGGCCCTCTGTGCCTCCAGCAGAGCAGAAGGAGCTCGATCTGAGCTCAGTCAGCAGTGGGGAGGGGGCTGGCCAAGGGAGGGCCGGCCAGCTGTGCCTGCCACTGAGAATAAAAGGTGAGGACAGTCCGCCCTCAGCATGGCACAGAGTGGGGACCTTGACAAGGCAGGCTCTGTCTGCGGCAGGGAATAACCAACTAATGACAATATGGTGCTCCCGCCACTCTGCTCTCAGGTACCTCGTGTTCAAAAACATTTATTTTAAAAAATGGTGGTAAAATATATAGAACATAAAATTTACCATTTTAATTGTTTTTAAGTTCATAGTTCATTCTAAGCACATTTGCATAACTATATAGCCCATCACCACTTCCTTCTCCAGAAACTGAAACTCTGCACCCATTAGACACTAATCCCCCTCCTCCCTGCCTGGCACCCACTATCCACATTTCTGTGCTTATGGGTTTGACTATTTTACCTACTTCATGTGAGTGGAGTCATATGGGACTTGTCCTTATTTCACTCGGCCTAATGTCTTGGAGGTTCATCCAAGTTGTAGCACGTTTCAAAATCTTCTCCGGTTTAGAGGCTGAATGATATTTTATGTGTATTCTATATTTTATTCATTCATTCATCCATGACATATACTTGGGTTGCTTTTTCCTTTGGGTGTTGTAAGCAGAGCTGCTATGACATGAAAACATCCCATTTTTCTTTTATACCTAGCACAAGTTTCTCTATTCCTATACATGACATAGAGTGCATAGAAAATTATGATTTATGTTGCAGTGTTGTTTTGGCTATACTGAGATCTAATTATGTGTACCCTGTGACTTTAGTGATGGACTAAATATATAATAATTATGATTAATATTTATTGAGAACTTTAGCCTCTCTTTGTTGCAGATGAGAAGACCAAAAAACTGACTATTAAAAAGAAGGGGTACTAAATTTCTGCAGCAAAGTTAGTGTACAAATAGATTTGTCTACTGGGCAGATGGTGTCAGTCATTAATAAGACTACCCTATTGAAAACATGGGACAGACAGCACTTGGATCCCTGGCAGGGTGCAGAGCGTTCCCGAGAATGCTATATTCCAGGAGCTTCTACAGAGATGAGGCATCCTTCCCTCCTCTACCATCCCCTGGAAGCCTGGGTCTTTCTTCTGTTCTATGGTCCTGTCCCCATCGGGGTCCACCTCCTCACCCTGCTGTCCACCTCCATGGTGGCAATGAGTATGTTGCGTAGGACCTACACCAGTTGATGGTCTGCTGCCTCTCCATTTACTTCCTGAGGAGTGCCTTGATCTGAGGTCATAGAAACTCACAGAAAGAACACCTGAATCACCTGGTGACCCACCAGCACAGCCAACCAGATGCATGCAGTGGTGCATGTATGGATACGTGTATGGGTTCATGCAGTGGAGCAATGGTGGCCCACGGCAGAACCTCTAAGGTTTTGCTGGCCTGTCCCTTTCCCCTGGAAGACCACCCCACCTTCTCTGCACTGCTTTCTGTGGGTTTTTCCCCCCATCTTTCAAAACTTTTGCTAGCATGTCTTCCTTCTGGAACAATCTCTGGTCCCTGCAGCCAGGGGCCACCCCTCCTGTCTCTCCAGATTTATGGTTAATAATTAGTCTGTGGACACTTTGGAGATTCTGCACTGACTAGAGGGGTTTGTGTACACCCTCCCCAGAAAGCCCAGAGGTGCTCTCGAGGCTGTAGGTGCCATCCGATTCATCTCAGTGTCCCTGTGAGAGCCCAGAACAGTGCTCCGACCACAGATGTTCAGGACAACTATGGCGGCTCCCCACCTCATATTCCTAAAGTAGGGTCCTCAAGAGTCGATAATATCGCTACACGTTTATTCCTCATATTAATTATTTTTACCTAAAATTTACTCTTACAAGAGGTCTAACTCATTCAAAGTAGAGAAATCCTATAAAATTTCTTAGAATTTGTAGGGAAAAGAGAGTTGTGGACCATATGGAAAGAGCTGGTGTTTGGGGGGTGTTTGGGGCGTGTTTTCTGTAATTGGTGCAATTCACACAACAGGCGCACTCAGATGCTGTCCCATGTAACTGTCCTAAGTCGCACACAGAAGATAATACTGCAACCCTGCGGGGGCCAGCCCAACCCGCCCACGCAGAAAAACTTCAGTGCTGGAGTCAATGAAACAGACAAAGGTAAACCCGTCCCTGGAGTCAGCGGCTGAGGAAAGACAACTGGGTCAAACTGCAAGCAACCTTCCTAGACAGGTGTCACTGTGGATGGCCTTAGGCTGAAGTCATCTTTTTATTTGCTCCCCCTCCCTCTGCCTCCCCCAAGTGACCCTCAGGCTCCTGTCTGCAGGGGAACTGTCCCCTCCAGCACTCTCTGCCTCGGTCCTGCTGACACTGTGGAAGATGGTGGTGTTGTGGGCTGTGCTGGTCACGTGAGATGCGGAGTGACTCAGACCTCTGTGGCCTCTTCCTGCCGGATCCCAGAAGCAGACCCCACCCTCCACCTAGGTCCTGATGACCAAAACTGTCCCCACACCTTGCTGACGCCCCTGGGGGTAAGACAGCCTTGCTCTAACCCTTATTACACCCACACCCTCTCATGCGCTCTCCTGGGCTCCGCGAGTGACCGCTGCTCCCTGACTCTGCCTGCAGAGGAGGCGCCACCACCCCTGTTCCATCCGTGCTGCCAGCAGCCGCTGGGGCCCAGGTCCTGGCCACACGACATGTGCCGCACCGCAGGGCTTTCCTCTCAATGCAGAGACACGCAGAGGAGGGCAGGAGGCTGGGAAGGTCTGGGAGGGCACGGGTGTCAGGAGGGCAGCCCTGAGGACCCGGTGCTGGAGCAGAAGCCAGATGGGAAGGAGGCGGGGGCGTCCAGGAGGGCTGCAGGCCGTGGAGAGGCCTGAGAGGCTCAGTGCCGGGGAGGGGCAGCCAGGGACCCGCACGCACTGCGGGAGCCTCGGAGCTGTAGGCAGAGACCTCAGAGGTCACCCCACCGCAGGCTGCCTGTCCCCAAGTGCAATGATGCGCATCCTCGACGGCGGCCACCACAGCGCCGCTGCCCTGCAAGTCCCGGCCCTGGTGCTGGCTTACCATGGCCACCCTCCCGACACCAGGAAGACCCCGAACCTTGGGAGAGATGGCTTCCACACCAGCCACCTCGCGGGTGATGACAGTGCCATTCCCGGCTGTGGTGTCCTGGGTGGGAGGCCCAGAGGACGGAGGCTCGGCGTTAGCGTCCATCCCAGAGGAAGCAGCTGTTCCAAGGCACAAGCTGGCTTGTCTCCAGGGCACGGGAGCCGCAGAGGGCCCCAGGGTCGACCAAGCCTTCACAGACCTGCAGAGCGCCCTCGGGAGCCACCGGTCAGCAGCAGGACATGCCCGTGGCAGGCACACTTGCTCCCCAGAGCCTGCAGGGAGCCAAGCCGCGGTGTCCAGGGGGACCAGGGACGGCCTCTGTCCTCTTTCCCACGCGTGCTCCACGCGTGCCGGGTGGGTGCTGTGCTGGTGCTGAACTCTGCCCACAGTCCCCCAGCACTGTCCTCTACAGCGGGGCCTGAGGAGGGCTGGACACAGGCCTGGGTCCCGGTGCACGCGCAGTGGAGGTGACGGCGTGCCCCAGCTCCAGGGAGCGGCTTCCCCGGCTTCCTCTTGGTGGCTCCCCTAGGGGACATGTGTGCCCCATCAGAGGGACGCTCCCGAGCTCTGGAGAGGCCCACAGCCTCCTCCGTGGCTGCGGGAAGGAGCCCTGGGAGCAGTTCCCTGGCCCTGGGGAGCCCTCAGGTGACGCAGCTCCATGCAGACCCTGCGGCAGGGCCACCTGTCGAGGCCCGGCCCACCAACGTCAGAGAAAACAGGGGCTGTTTTAAACTGCCTCGGAGCCAAGCCGTGGGGCCGCTTGGTCCGGGCAACAGACGACCTGTGCTGGTGGGTGTGGACTGTGCGGCCATGGGGTGCATGAATCCTCGCCCACACACAACCTCCGTGAGCCCCCTGCTTCCTGGCACTCAGATTACTAGAACCTACACACATTAACCCATCCGCACGGACACGCGCTAACTCACGCGAACACGCACCATCACGCACGTGTGCAGACACACAGAACAACACACAGCTACACTGACCACACTTGCAGCAACACACATAGTCACACACACACACACACACACACACACACACACACACGCGAGCACTCGGTGAACACCGCACACTGGGCACAGGTGTGCTTCTGGGCACAGGATCTCCCGCCCCCTGAGCCTCAGGAGGAGCCCTGGTGGCCTCCTTCTGTCTGGAGGCTCTGCTGAGGCCGCGTGTCCTCTCAGTGAGCAGCCCCCAGGCAGGGCCTCCCTCCTCGACAGCCAGCCGCGGGGTCTGCGGAGGCAGCTCAGGACAGGCCTCCGTGGCCTGTGACCATGTGAGCGAACAACATGCACTGTCTGTCACCTTGGATGGTCCCTCTCTTTGCTCCTGGTCCTGACACACTTGGTAGTCCTCCTGCAGGGGTGCGAGGGGTAGGAGGCAGGAGGGGACAGGCACTGTGGGCAGCGGAAGCAGGGAGAAGGTTCCTCCTGTGTTCCCTCCGAGAGCAGCAGGGTTCCTGCATGGGGCAGGTGGTCCTCCTCCTGAGACTCGTAGGTGACAGGTCGTACACCTAACGTGCCACCCGCTACTCGTGAAGCACAGTGATCCCTGCCAGGGGAGTGTGCCCCATGCCAAGGGACAGGAGAGAACCTCCCACCAGTGAGGGTGGGACTGCCCTGAGCTCTTCCGTGCCCTGACCTTTACTAACAGCTGTGATGGAAATGATCTCGACAGCACAAAAGAGAGAAGAGGATGACATTTTCCTTCGAGCTGGGCTTGCACTTTGACCAGCAGGACCGTCCAGCTTCTCGTGAGGGGCGGCCTGGACGGCGGTCCCTGGTGAGGAACCAGGGTGCACACACCGAAGGCGGTGACAAGGCCATCAGCAGGGCCCATCCCATCAACCACAGTTGATGGGGAAAGAACAAGCACCACAGTTGAGAACTGAGTTCTGGAAATTTCTACAAGCGCTTCCACAGAGCGGACCTCCGGGTGGAAGGATGAGGCGGAAGCAGAGCCCAGCCTCCCACCCCCACTCCCACCCTCACTTCTGAAGAGCACCCTCTTCATGGGGGTGTCCCACACTCACAGTGATGGCCAAATGACCATGGTAGCCAGTGGGCACCAGGCCAGGAAGGGTGTCTCACCTTCCCAACAGCAGCCCCTGGGGGTGGGCTTGAAGAACCCGAGTTCTTCCAGAGGCTGTTAGT
This sequence comes from Tamias sibiricus, assembly GCA_025594165.1. Lineage (NCBI taxonomy): Eukaryota > Metazoa > Chordata > Mammalia > Rodentia > Sciuridae > Tamias > Tamias sibiricus. Next base: position 4,438,059 of record CM046668.1, on the reverse strand, counting down.
GATCAAAACCAGAAAGTGGACCCCCGCAGGCCCCTGTGAGGACCCCGCAGGGCAGAGGCTCCTCACGGCCGAGCTTCTCCCGACTGTGTTGCAGGGAACTCAACTGTGGCCCTTCCGTGTTGGCGGGCACTGGGTGCTTTGCACTGGTGCTGCTGAGAACATTCTGGAACCTGCGCTTGGTGCCCACCCCAGGGGCGACAGAGACCACAAGGGCTGACCCGCCAGCTTGAGCAGAGGTCCCACAGGGTCACACACCTCTGCCTCCCCAGTGACGGAGTTCCAGGTCACCCTCCTAAAGATGCCTCGGCCGTGGCTGGTCATCACTCGTCCTCCACAACACCTTCGCCAGGCAGGCACCCATGCAGGCCAGTGCCCAGCCAGGGGCTCCTGGTCATGCTGAGCACACAGCCCACCTGGCCCTGCCCCGGAGCTGGAGACTCCAGACAGGCGACAGCAAGTGCTACGAGGTGGCTGGGGGCTCCTGGCTGCAGATGTTCTCTGTGCACGGGTTCTTCCTGCCCTGGGGGATGGAGGCTGGGCGTGACCAGCCAGCTGGGGAGCCTCTGGGAGGCCTGAGCCCGCTCTCGCACCTGGGGTAGGCAGGCCGCAGCTGGAAAGGTTGGCCTCCGGGCCTCTCCCCTCCAGGGCAGTGGTCCTTTGTACGATTCTGTTGCTGTGTTGTAGAAATCACGCTTAGCAAGGGACCAAGCACCACTTGGAGGACTGGAGAACCCAGTGTAAGTACACTGCGAGCCCCAGGTGAGCCAATGCTCTGAAGTTCTGGGCCCACGCTGAGGCTGCCTGGGGCTTTTATAGGAAGTTTGACATCATTTCTTAACCATTGCGACACTGGTGCGTTAGAATTCTCGGCCTACGTAACCAGAGACCGTGCCCGGGGAACTCACGATGAGTAGTTCACAGGTGTTAGAATAAAGACACTGAAACACCTGAGCCTGCGCCTGCCCCGCGCAGTTGAGGCAGCAGTTAATTGGCACAGCCATCGGGATGTTGCTGCATCCCTACAGAGTTCAGAAAGCTTCAAAGTACAAGAAGAAACAACTCTTTCTACAGGCCCCTGTCTCCTTGAAAGCCTGTCACAGGGAAGTTCACGTTTCAGGAGAGGAGCTGGCCACCGCGGGTCCGCACCACAGGCTCCCCACGTGCACCCCTTTGGCCTCGCCTCCTCCCTCCCCTGTGCGGCCCCTCGGCAACTGCGAAAGTCCCGGAACCTAAAGCCTTCGCCTGGTCCCTGTTGCCTAAATAACCCCGGATCATGCAGGCGCAAGGCTGAGACCCTTGCCGGCAGCCTCGCGTGCTGCAGTCACAAGTCCCGCCATGCCACTGGACCTCACTGCCCTCTGGGGGTCCAGCCTGGCTTCCACAGCTGCTGCCGGCCCAGACTGGAGGTGGCCTGGTACTGAACAGGGCCCGTTCTGCCTGCCATGCGGGCAGAGTTTTGCAAAAGAAGAAGAGTTTATTCACAAGGCAGCCAGTGTGAGGGCGGGGGGAGCCCCGTGCGCCAAGTCCGCCTCCGGAGGACAGGGTTTGGGAATACTCACGGGATAAAGAACCAGGCAGCGGGCTGCGTGTGCGCATTGAGTGCTGTGGCCCTTCGTAGGACACCTGCTCAAGACATGGCAGTGTCAGTGGGCAGGAGCGTCGCGAGTTCCAGCCAGCCTCAGCCGTGGCGAGGCACTTAGCAATTCAGTGAGACCCTGTCTCTGATAAAATACAAAATAGGGCTGGGGGTGTGGCCCAGGGGTCGAGTGCCCCTGAGTTCAATACCTGGTACACACACACACACAAAGAATTGTTAACCAAAGGGAGGAAGGGAGGGTCAGTGCTTTCACCCACTGCCCTGGTGACTCGTGGTCAGAGGCACTGGCTGTACCGGAGCTGATGGGAGTGCACCGCTGCCATGTGACCTTCTATGTGACCTCTGAAAGTGGAGATGAGAGCAAGTGACAATAAGCAAAGCTGGTGGCTTCTTGGGCTTCCTTTCCCTCACCTTCACCTGGCCCTCCTCGAGACTGAGGGGGATACAAGTGGAAACACATTTCCTCTTCTCAGGACAATTCCACAGCGGGAAGCTGTCAAGGCTCTCTGACTTACATTATAGATTTCTGCGATCCCAATAACAATTCCAATCGGTACTTTGGGGAGGGATTCTATAATGAGAAAAAAAAAAAAAAAAAAAGACTAGCCATGATGAAAACTTTAAAATGTTCTTAAGAAGTACAAAAGAGAGAACACTTTTACATTGTGTAAGAATTGCCATTTTGTGTTCAAACATGCCATGCTAAGCAGCTGTTGATGGGTACAGGGGGGCGCTTTCCCTGGAGAAGCTTTGCTTACATGACGTGGTGTCTCAGGGCAAAATGGAGTCTGTCTGGTCCTTGCCCATAGAGCCTGGCCATGACAAAGGATTTCCTTTTCTTTCTTTCTTTTTTTTTTTTTTTGTGGTACCGGGGATTGAACTCAGGGGCACTCGACCACTGGGTCATATCCCCAGCCCTTTTTTGTATTTTATTTAGAGACAGGGTCTCACTGAGTTGCTAAGTGCCTCGCCATTGCTGAGGCTGGCTTTGAACTCACGATCCTCCTGCCTCAGCCTCCCAAGTGCTGGGATGACAGGCATGCACCACCGCGCCCGGCTCAAAGGATTTCCTTTTCTAAAGGGTTAATTTTTTAGTTTTACCATTTACTGCTGTTATGGATTCCTATTTTTAACTCTACTGATTTCTTCCTTCAGTTTCTTTTTTTTTTTATATGAATTAATTCCATTTATAGGACACTCTAGAATAAGTAAAAAGAAAATAAAACAGTGGTTGAAAAGAGTGTGGGTAGAGGGGCATGAGGGAACTTTGTGAAGGCAGAAGTTTTCTCTACCTAGATCAGATTAGTGGCTTCCTGGTGGTGTGTATACTTTTGTCAGAACTCATTTGACTTTATACCTTAAAAAAGTGAATTTTATAGCCGGGCGCAGTGGCGCACGCCTGTCATCCCCGCACTTTGGGAGGCTGAGGCAGGAGGATCGCGAGTTCAACGCCAGCCTCAGCAATGGCGAGGCACTTAGTAACTCAGTGAGACCCTGTCTCTAATAAAATACAAAAAAAGGGCTGGGGATGTGGCCCAGTGGCCCAGTGGTCGAGTGCCCCTGAGTTCAATCCCCGGTACCAAAAAAAAAAAAAAAAAAAAGTGAATTTTATCACATGCAAATTATACTGTTATTAAAAATAATTCAAGACCTTGATTTTCATCCACATGCATGTACATATCCTTTTCCCAACCACAAAACAGACAATGTACTGGAAACTTCCCTTATTCTGCTACTAGAGAATGTCAGTTAAAGAATGCAAGCCGCTTAAACAACAGGGTGGATGCACTGGCCGGCAGCAGATGCGTGTCTCATAAGCGTGTCTCCTAGATCTTTGCATACTGGAACGCTAGGTGGATATAGGTCTTTGAATTGCTGGTTGTCCTACGTTGAGATCACTATAGCCAGTGGGAGCTAGACTGGATGCTTGGCGGAGGCCTCGTTCATTTTCAGGCACATCCACATCCACGCAACGCGTGTTCCTCTGAGCACTGATTTCACTGTATCTCACACACTCGGGCGTGTTGTGTCTCATGACTTTCTAGAAATGCTCTAAGTTTTCTGTTAACTTCTTCTTTCCCCAAAGAGAAGTTTATGGGAGATTTTTGAAGTTTTCCAGTAACAGTGGCATTTTGTTTTCTAACGGGTTCACCTGGGCTTTTCTTGATTTTGATTGTGGCTGCAACACGTCCAGTAATTGAAACTAGATTCTCTCTGTGGCTTCCCACGGCCATGTGGCCTGGTCAGTGGGTGCGGGGAAAGGTGTATCCTCTCCTTCGTCACTGCCTGTTCTTTCTCCCTGTCTCCCCTGATCCCGTTCCATTGTGAGTCTTGATGGATGGTGGCCCCACCCACCCGCAGCTGGGCTGGCTGGAACCCAGTCATTCTGACCTCCTCCCGGTCCTTGTTCCTGTCCCACTGATCCCTAATCCTTTTGATTCTATTTCCTCAACTGCTCAAAACTTTCCACCCCCATCAGGATTGCTCTAGTGACCCGTCTTTTGAACTCTAGAGTCGGTTTCCTGGTTTACCTCCTGGTTTCAGTCTCCCCCACCTCCGTGCCACCTTCTCCATGGCTGGGCCTCTTCCTGCCTCAGCACTTCCCATGGCTCCCTGAGCCGGCAGGAGAAAGTCCAAATTCAAGTGCTCTGACCTGAATCTACCTCTCCCACTTTGCACCTGCTACCCTCCTGTCTCCAGGTCCCCTGCAATGCAGCTCTGTCCCTGGAGTCAGGGATGATAACCAGACAATTGCTGGCAAGCCACACTCGGAGAAATCAGAACCCACGTGGCTGTGCCAGCCGCTGTGGGTGGCCTCACTGGCCTCGCCTAGACTGTGGCAGGTGTTCGACTGATGGGCACCAGTGTGTGAAGCATGGAGGGAGGCGAGTCAGTCTATACCCGCTCTGGGCAGAGCCAGGGCCAAGCCATGCCGCCATGATAGTGACCTGCCCCAGGTATAGACGTTGAAGAGCAGCACCCCAGGCTCCTCCAGCAGCCATTGCAAGGTCCTACTAAGGTTCAGCCAGTATTGGAGACTTGGAGACCCCTTCATGCCATGCGCTCTCTCCTCTGTCTCTGCCCTGGCACTTCCCTTTATACTGGGACACCTGGGCTAGGCAGCTAGAGCTGACAGCATCTCTGAGTCAGAGGCCCCATTCAGGTCACAGTGACTCGTGAGATTCTTTTCCAGGGAGGATTCCAGATTGGTCTCCAGCTTATACTTAATATTGCCATTTGTTGAATCCTTGATAATTTTGGAGCCATCTGCTTATTTTATTCGCAAGACTAGGTTTTTGGTTTTTTTTTTTTTTTTTCTCCTTGGTATCACCTGTTGTGTGAACCATTGCTTCATTTCCTTGGCCCGTTTTCTGCTTGGAGTTCAAGTTTTTTCTGCTGTGTTACTTTGGTAAGCTTCTTGCGTGTTCAGGCACTGAGGCTCTGATCGACCCGCTGGGCTCTGTGTGTGAGAGGGAGGAAGTCACGTAGACATGTCCACCCTTGGCCCGGAACACTGAACCACCCACTGGGGGAAGATCACATTCTCCCATCAATGGCTTGCCCGTGGACTGGATTCCTCCCCTCGAAACCTAGGGCATCCCCGGAGAGAGGGTGAAAGACAAACCACCAAAACGTGCAAGTCAGGAACCTTGCTGACCACACTTAGGAGGGAGACACAGGGACAGAATAATGACTTCCCGACTGTCCCCTGATTCTTGCTCACCTGCCCACCAGGTAGCTTCCTCTATTGCCCCCAGGACTCCCTAGAAGGATTCTGCTAAAATGCACATTTTGATTCTCTAGACCTGGGTCCAGCCCTTCTTTACTTTTATTTTTTCTTCAGTCCTGGAGATTAGACTCAGGGGAAGTAGGGGTTCTACAACTGAGTTACAGCCTATGCCTATTTTATTTTATTTTGAGACAAAGTCTTGCTAAGTTGCCCAGGCTGGTCTTGAACTTGTGATCCTCCGGCCTCAGCCTCCTGAGTTGCTAGGATTATAGGTGTGCACCTGGCTTGGGACAAGTCTTTCTAAGGAGCCCCCAGTGAGACAATGCTGCTGTGTCATGGGCCCTCTTTAGCAAGTTCTGTCACCAGAGAAGACGTGTCACTGGAAGAAGGTCCAAGGAGTTCCAGGGGTGGGGAGGTGACTCAACACAGCACTAGTGGGGTCCTTGGCAGATAACAGAGAAAAGAAGTTCAGCAAGCACCAAAGACATGGAGACTGATTCATTCAGGAAAAGAGAGACATTCAAGGGAGAAAGCTGGCTATCTGAAGAGACAGCTGCCTTGGGGTATGGCCAGGAAGATGCGTTCAGGGGAGAATGCAGCCACCTTGGGTTCCCAGCTCTTCCTCTACAGCAGGCTTGGCGAGGGCTGAGCGTGGGGTGGCGTATAGGGATGACATCGGTCTGGTGCTCACGAGACGGTTCAGGGTGATCTGGTCATTCTCGGGATCCTTGGTCTGGCGTTGTCTTACTATCTGATGAGCGGATAATGTCAGAAAGTCCCCCAAACTAGAGGTTCCTTAAGACCTCATATCTCCCTTTGCTTCACCTGTTTGTCGGTAGGCTTACTCACTGAGTTCAAGGTACTAATCCTAAGAGTGATCTCTTTTTTTTCTTTATTTTTTACATATTTATTTATTTACTTTTAGTTGTACACAATGCCTTTATTTTTATGTGGTGCTGAGGATCGAACCCGGGCTGCGCACATGCTAGGCGAGTGCTCTACTGCTGAGCCACAACCCCAGCCCCCGAGAGAGTGATCTCTTTGGTAACATTAAGATTTACATGTTGTGGCATTTTCTATAAAGCCCTCTCCTTTTTCATGAAAGATATGGTGTTGAAAGAGTTAACTTTGACTTCTACTTGCTGTTCAGTTCTTTATTCACATATATGGCCACCAGGTATCCCTATTTCAATTATTTAGATAAAGACTAACTCTGTACATTTATCTTTTCTTGAAAAGAGTAACACAAACCTTTTTCTATAAGTACTTAATTTCTAGTTAATAAGCTTTAAGAGTCTTTTTATGATTAAAAATAAGTTTCTCTTACTTTTAAAGTAGATATAAATCCCTTAGAGTAAAAAGTCTCCCATGAGCTAACATTCAGCCTTGCCCTGCTTCTAGATTTTATAAACAACTGCTATAAAAGAAAAACAATAGTGCTGTGGAATCCCAGACAAAGAAGGTTGACTTTTATCAGACAGCCTAAATAGTATGCAGAGAAAACAGTTTCAGTCACGTACAGGGCCTTGAAAAGGTGCAAGTGACCTCAAAACCTTGAAATATGTATATAATAAGAAATTTAATGTCTAAAATGTAATCTAAAAATTAAGTCATGTCTGTAATGAAATCACCAAAGAAAGTGTAAACATTCTGTGCTGCCAAATTTTGTGCTTAAAACCTACAAAAAAAGTGAAAAGTAATGAGAGAAGATTCCACAGCCTGACCCGCGTGTCGGTGTGTTATTTTCCCATCGCTGCTTCTCTGCCTCCGTACTTCGCTGAGCGCTCGCGTTGTACCCCCTGGCTGGGGCTGGCCCCCAGCACTTACAGATTTCCTAGAATGTGGGAAGGACAGACCTGGGAGAGGAACTAACTTGAGGAGTGATAGCCCTGGGAAGGTATGTGGAACTTTGAATCTAACTATTTCTTCGTCCTTTCTTTGTATCTCCTCCTCTCCTCCCTCAGGTATAGGCTGCCGCCCTCCCCAGCCTCCCTCTCACCATCACTGCCCCATCACTACGCCTCCTCCTCCAGGCCAGCCTCACCTCCTCCTGGAAGCCCTCCCAGTGCTCCTGAAGTAGGAAGAAAATCTCCACCAGGCCACGGCCCTATGGATGTGGGCATGTTGGCCGAGGTGCCGGACTACCAGCACCCTTGTGGGAGCAGGCGGAGGGTATCGTCCCCACTGTCCACCAGGACCCAACGTGGTGACCGGCTCCATGACTGCCTGTTTGGGTGTGTTCCCCTACGTTTTCTGCAGCTTCCTTTGTTAAAACATGTGCAGATCCCAGACAGCAAACAGTTCAGACGTATTCTCTGTGTGTGTGTGTGTGTGTGTGTGTGTGTGTGTGTGTGTGTGCGCGCATGCGCATCCTAAGATCTGTTTCTATACCACATGAAGCAGGCCAGCGACCCCCACCCAAAAGACCCTGACCACGATTAAGCAGGAACCCCCGCTCTATTTGTGGTATGTAAATTCCTCTTGCTATCAGAGAGCTCTTGGCCCAGGACGTCAGCTCTCAGCAACCATGTGCAGAAGGCGCCGTGGCTTGTAGCTTCCTGTTTATAAATGCCAGGTTTGCAGAAAAAACGTGTGAAACCCCTATTTGTTTAGCAGATGGAACCAAATGTGCTTGTCATATGAACCTCCTAGCCCCGTCTCCCCACGCTGGGTACAAAGTTCAGGGACTTTCCGTACTCCTCATTCAGAAGAAGAACTCTTAGGTGAGAGCCACCTCGAACCCTGCAGTCAAAAAACCTGCTCCTGTGCTGGGATTGTGGCTCAGTGGTGGAGCGCTCGCCTAGCACGTGGGCGACCCGGGTTCGATCCTCAGCACCACGTACAAATGGGGTGCATTGAATAAAATGCATTGTGTACAACTAAAAGCAAATAAATAAAAATATTAAAAAAAAAAAAACCCTGCTCCTGAGAGTCCCTCCGGTGCCCAGCCCCTGCGGTCCTCCTTCCCACACACTCGGCACAAGCTGCTGACCTCCTTCCTGGGGAGCTGCCCGCTCTCCCCACCAATGCTCCGGGGCCTGCCAGGCCCTGCCGAGGCTCCCGCCCCTCCTGCCCCACCTGTGCCAAAAAGAAGGGCACTTGGAATGAACTTGCCTGACTCTCCAGGAGGGGGACCCTGTCTCCGTCCTTCCCCATGGCAGCTCTCTCAGGATTCCCGACGTGCCCTGTCCATAATGCAGGTTTCCTGCACCCTTCAAAAGGGGCTCGGGGGCTCCCAAGGGTCCAGGCGGGGGTCATACTCCAGCCACGCTCCCCATAACACGGGATGTCAGCACCAGCTCCCGTGACCACGGCAGTTTACGTGACAGTCACACTGCTGCTTACCTTTCCAACGCTTAGCACGTGGCCCACGGTCAGTACTCGTAAGAACCCCTTCATCAAACACAGGAATGAATGAACGAATCAGGGCCTGGATGAACGCGTCTGTTTGATGAGCTGAACGCTCACAGACACAGGTTTCCACACAAGCAGAGCTTAGTCTCTTTGAAAGACAGAGAGTGATCCCGTCCCGAGCCACAGCCCCCAGGAATGGGAAGCCTCTGGTCTCCACTGGGGAGACTCCAGGGCCCTGTGACAGGCAGGTGACGTGGCCGTGAGCCAAACTGTCAGAGGAGGGAGGAAGAAGAGGTGGCTCCAAGTCACAATAGCTAGGCTGTGGAACCCACCGAGATGTCCCTCAGTAGATGAGTGGATAAAGAAAATGTGGTACATATACACAATGGAATTTCACTCAGCAATAAAAGAAAATAAAATAATGGCATTCGCAGGTAAATGGATGAAGTCGGAGAATACAATGCTAAGTGAAGTTAGCCAATCTCAAAAATCCAAATATCGAATGTTTTCTCTGATAGAAGGAGGCTGATTCACAGTGGTGTTGGGTCGGGGTACATAGGAGGATTAGAGGAACACAAGAATGTTCAAAGGGGAGGGAGGGGACGGAAGGGAACAAGGGGGGATGGAGGGGAAAAAAGAAAAGGTGGTTGAATAAGATGGATGTCATCATCCTAAATGCATGATTCAAGATCTGAATGGTACGAATATACATTGTATACAGTGTTTTGTAAAAAGATGCTCTATATGTTTATTATGAATTATAATGCATACTACTATTATAAATATAACAACTTTGAATTAAAAAAAAAAGAATGTAAGAGCCATAAAAAAAAAAAAAAAGAGGTAGCCCCTTTGTCGTCCTGGCAGTGGACCAGACCCTACCTGCTCATTCTCTCGGCCACTCCTCAACTAGCCACGGAGCCGCGGTGTGGCCCAGGCCTGGCCCGGGCCCTGGGGACTCAGAGTCAAAGACCCTGTCCTCATGGTCCCTGGAGCCAGCAGAGGGGACGGCACCGCAGCCCACTAGCTAGTCACCCAGTGGAAGCTGTGGAGGCAGGCAAGGCAGAGAAGGGACAAGGGCCCCGGGCAAGGGTGGTGCCGGCTGACTCCAGCATGCAGGGCCACGAGCTTGGTCCCCAGTGCCGTGGCCCATTGCCACAATGTCCTCCCCACCCCGTGACTTCCCTGCTCTTAAGGTCAACCTTGGTATCTCTAGGGGAGGCTGAGGGGACTCCAGGACTGGTCTCACTGGGACACAGGGTGGTGGCCCTGCAGTCCTGCAGTGGGAGTGGCCACCACTCGTGTCCTGAGGCTGTGGCTGGTCTGTCTGACCCATATTTCTGTGTTACCCGTATGCCACCAAGGGCAGCCCCGTGTCCACAGCAGAAGCTCGGCCAGCACGAGGGCAGGACTGGGGAAGAGGTGTCTCTGGGGCGGCAGCCCCGCCTGCCACTCCCCGACGGGACGGTGGCCGAGGGCGCTGCTCACCCACCCCACCACCCTCTCCAGCAAGGCCCCGTAGGTGCACCTCACCCTCACACCTGGCCGTCACCCCGCCGGCGCAGCCTCAAACCATCACCGCCTTCCTGTCCGGAAGGAGCCGCTGACCTTTCCAAGGTTCCTCACGTCCACGTTTTTCCAGATTGAGAGGAGAATCGCCATTGTGACAGACGGATCCTGTTGGCAAGTGCTTAGGGGAAACAGCTGACAGGGCGCACGGCAGGCCCTCTCTGGTGACGCACACACGTCACCAGGGTCTCTTACTCTGACGAGGCAGGTGGGTGCTGGCAGGGCGTTCTGCGGTTCTAACGGTGCTCCGGCGATGGTCCTGGGACTCTGCGCGAGTGTCAAGGGTCGGGGCGTCCCCTCTCCTCCGCCCCGTGCTATCGGGGCGTCCCCTCCTCCACCCCCGTGCTATCGGGGTGTCCCCTCTCCTCCACCCCGTGCTATCGGGGCGTCCTCTCCTCCACCCCGTGCTATCGGGGCGTCCCCTCCTCCTCCACCCCGTGCTATCGGGGCGTCCCCTCTCCTCCACCCCGTGCTATCGGGGTGTCCCCTCCTCCACCCCGTGCTATCGGGGCGTCCCCTCCTCCACCCCATGCTATCGGGGCGTCCCCTCTCCCTCCACCCCGTGCTATCGGGGCGTCCCCTCTCCTCCACCCCGTGCTATCGGGGCGTCCCCTCTCCTCCACCCCGTGCTATCGGGGCGTCCCCTCTCCTCCGCCCCGTGCTATCGGGGCGTCCCCTCCTCCACCCCGTGCTATCGGGGCGTCCCCTCTCCTCCACCCCGTGCTATCGGGGCGTCCCCTCTCCTCCGCCCCGTGCTATCGGGGCGTCCCCCCTCCTCCACCCCATGCTATCGGGGCGTCCCCTCTCCTCCACCCCGTGCTATCGGGGTGTCCCCTCTCCTCCACCCCGTGCTATCGGGGCGTCCCCTCCTCCACCCCGTGCTATCGGGGCGTCCCCTCTCCTCCACCCCGTGCTATCGGGGCGTCCCCTCTCCTCCGCCCCGTGCTATCGGGGCGTCCCCTCCTCCACCCCATGCTATCGGGGCGTCCCCTCTCCTCCACCCTGTGCTGTCACCTTCAGCGGTCTCAGATGGGCAATTTTCCCTGGTGACATGGTTGGTGGTCACAACTGGGGCATGGACACTGACCATCTAGTGGACAGTGACCAGGGCTGCTCCTCAACCTCCCACCATGCTCCGGGCAGACCCCCAGCAAGGAATTATCCAGCCCTGGATATCAACGCACCTGGTGGAGACCTGCACATCAACACAGCGCACCTAGCTCTGCCTACGCACGAGGGTCATTTTGAAGATGCCAGTTGCTAGGGCCCCCCTACACAATGATGCCACAGTCTCCAGGGTTGGCACTTGGTTTTGCACGTCTCAGCTATGCCCTGTGATTCCAAAGTACAACCCCGGCTGAGAATCAATGGCCTCAACGTGATGACTAAGGGTGGGAATCCGGGGCTGGGTCAGGATTGGTGTTTGGGGACTTCTAATGTTCCCTACAATCACACAGCACAGAGTTTTGCTAACACCAGCGGCCAGTGTGGAGTGGCCTAAAGACAAATGGCCAGGCGGCCTGCTCAGCGGGGACCTGGGATTGCAGGCCTTTCCCATGGGCACTGTGGCTGCGGCTGTGCCCTGGTGCTTGGGAGACAGCACAGGTTCACGTCCACTCTCTTTCCAGGAGACCCATGCTTCCTCGTCATTGTCACTGTTGGCTCAGGGATCTTGCATGTCATCTTTTCCAAAATGATGGATGTGGCTAGTTAGTCATCAGCATGGTCTTCCTGTTTCGGGTTAGAAAAGCAAGAGTGCAGAATTGGGTGAGTCAGCCAGAGAAGCGGCGGAGCTAAGACTGCAACCTGGAAACCAGAACTTCAGATCAAAGGTCGTCACAGCCACTGTAGAAACAGTACGGAGGTTTCTCAGGAAATCAGCAGTAGGTCTCCTACACGATCCAGCAGTCTCGCTGTGGGCACAGACCCAGGGAAGGAAATCAGTACGTCAAGGGGTGTCGGAACCCCCGTGTTCACAGCAGCCCTGTTCAGAGTATCCACAAGTGGACGCAACCTGGTCCATCAACAGGTGAATGCAGAAAGAAAATGTGGGGCATGTACACGGTAGAATACTATTCAGCCTTGAAAAAGAAGGGAACCCATCATTTGTGATAATATGAATAACCACGGAGGACACGAGGCTCAACGAAATAAGCCAGGCACAGAACACCTACGCTCCATGACCTACTGACACACAGAATCTGGCAGTCAAACCCACAGAGGCAGGAAGTAGGGTGGGTGCTGCAAGAGCTAGGTAAAGGCAGAGAGAAGGGGAGATGTGGGTTCAAGGGCCCAAAGTCTCAGTTAGACAAAAGGAATAAACTCTGGAGCTGGACTGTAGGCACAGGGACTACACTTAATAATAGCATACGACACTTGAAAACCGGTAAGAGAACAGGCCTTAAAATGTTCTACACACAAAAACACATGCCTACACGAGGTGACGGGCATGTGGATGAGCTGGACACAGTGACTTCACAACGTCTGTCAGAACATCACACTGCACACTCTAACTACATGTAACTGTTAACCACGCCTTGACAAAACCGAGGGGTGGGATCAACGGAGGTCCTCACGTTACTCCTGATTTCCACTGATTCCACGGAGTTCGTTTGTTCTTGGATTCACTCAAAAAGCCCTGGAAGCTTGCTACGTGGTAGGCGCCATGTCGGGAGCTGGAGGGTACAAGCCTCAGAGAGTTCTAGCACACGGTGACTCGAGGGCTCTCGGGTGGGAGATGACGGGAACCGACTTTAATGTAGTGTGGTGGGGGCGGGAGGTCCACGATGGTGGGGACCCTCATGCCATCCTCCGTCTGAGTCCCAGCACGTGTGAGACCCTGCACAGCTCAGGACCCTTCTCAGATCCTCGCCTGCCCCGGCTATAAAAAGCGTGCACCAATTCCACCCTCCCGGAGTTGCTGTGGTCGTGAACTGGAGTCTGAAGACACAGGCCCAAAGGGAAGTTGGCTCACTCACTCCTCTCACCACGAGTTCGGCATTTTAAAAATTTTCTTATTTGTTTTAATTAGTTGTACCTGACAGTAGAATGCATTCATGCACTGTGACAGATCACACATAGATGGGATAGAATTTCTCATTTTTCTAAGTGCACAGGTTGCAGAATCACATCGGTCATGTAGTCACATATATACATAGAGTAATAATGTCTGTTTCATTCCACTCTCTTTCCCACCCCCACATCCCCTCCCTCCCCTCCCATCACTTCCTTCTACCTAATCTAAGGTAACGCTGTTCTTCGCTAGTGCCCCCCGCCTTATTGTGAATTAGCATCCGCATATTAGAGAAAGCATTTGGCCTGTGGTTTTGTGAGACTGGCTTATTTCGTTTAGCATGATATTCTCCAACTCCAACCATTTACTGACAAATGCCATAATTTCACTCTTCTTTAAAGCTGAGTAATATATTCCATTGAGTATCTATACCACATTTTCTTTATCCATTCATCTACTGAGGGACACCTAGGTTGGTTCCATAGTCTAACTATTGTGAAATGAGCTGCTATAAACATCGACATGGTTGCATTACTGCAGTGTTGCTGATTTTAAGTCCTTTGGGTATAAACCAAGGAGTGGGATAGCTAGGTCAAACGGTGGTTCCATTCCCAGTTTTCTGAGGAATCGCCATACTGCTTTCCATAGTGGTTGCACCCAATTTTCAGTGCCACCAGCAATGTATGAGTGTACCTTTTTCCCCACATCCTCGCCAACATTTATTGTTGCCTGTATTTTTGATGATTGCCATTCTGATAGGAGTGAGATGAAATCTTAGAGTAGTTTTGATTTGCATTTCTCTAATTGCTAGAGGTGTTGAACACTTTTCATATATTTGTTGATCAATTGTATTTCTTCTTCTGTGAAGTGTCTGTTCAGTTCCTTTGCCCATTTATTGATTGGGTTATTTGTTTTTTTGGAGTGAAGTTTTTTGAGTTCTTTATATATCCTAGAGATTAATGTTTTATCAGAGGTGCATGTGATAAAGATTTTCTCCCAATCTGTAGGCTCTCTCCTCATGTTATTAATTATCTCCTTTGCTGAGAAGTTTTTTAATTTGAATCCATTCCATTTATTGATTCTTGATTTTACTTCTTGCATTTTAGGAGTCTTTGTTAAGGAAGTCAGATCCTAGGCTGATATGGTGCAGATTTGTGTCGCTGCCTGAAGCGGAAGTCGCTTGGAGCAGCGAACGCCACAGGAAAATTCGGAGGCAGGATGAAAATGAAAAAAGGTCTTTTATTCTTCTCCTCTCTCCAGCTCCAGCAATCACTCCAAATGCTCTAACTCCAACCACCACCTTCTTCTTCCCCACACACACTAACGAACCTCACCCAGTTATATACATATAGCTTTAACAAGGACACGTGCTTATAGCTCGAGCTTACAGGTGCGTCACGCAGTGTTCACGGGCATACAAAGATTCTTTGAATAATGTATTAATATCAGGTGGAAACTAGAACATCTTTTATGGCTCTCAGCTAACCGCAATCTTTAGCTATCTCCTTGATTATAGGCTCCTTCAGATTTGGGCCTATTTTTTCCTTCTATTAGGCACAGGGTCTCTGTTCTAGTGCCTAAGTCTTTGATCCACTTTGAGTTGATTTTTGTGCAGGGTGAGAGATAGAGGTTTAATTTCATTTCACTACATATGGATTTCCAGTTTTGACAGCACCATTTGTTGAATAGGCTATCTTTTCTCCAGTGAATGTTTTTGGCACCCTTGTCTAATATGAGATACCTGTATTTATATGGGTTTGTTTCTGTGTCCTCTATTCTGTACCATTGGTCTACAAGTCTATTTTTATTACCATGCCATTTTTGTTACTATAGCTCTGAAATATAGTTTAGGGTCTGGTATTGTGATGCCTCCTGCTTCACTTTTCTTGCTAAGGATTGCTTTAGCTATTCTGGGTCTCTTATTTTTCCGAATAAATTTCATGATTGCTTTTGCTATTTTTAATGAAGAATGTCACTGGGATTTTAATAGGAATTGTATTAAATCTGTATAATGCTTTTGGTAGTATGGCCATTTTGACAATATTTTTTAAAAATTTTTTATTTATAGTAGTATGTATTACAGTTCATACTATACATATAAAGCATCTTTTTACACAAAACAATTTGTATACAAAATATATTTGCAGCATTCAAGTCTTCAATCATGCATTTAGAATAATGATATCCATCTTATTCAACCACTTTCTTTTTTTTCCCTTCCCCCCTTGCTCCCTCCCTTCCCCTCCCTTCCCTTTGACCATTATAGTAGTCCTCTAATCCTCCTATGTACCCCAACCCAACAATACTGTGAACCAGCTTTCTTATATCAGAGGAAACATTCGGTATTTGGATTTTTTGAGATTGACTGATTGCACTTAGCATTATATTCTCCAACTTCATCCATTTACCTGTGAATGCCATGATTTTATTCTCTTTTATTGCTGAGTAAAATTCCATTGTGTATATATACCACATTTTCTTTATCCACTCATCTACCAAGGGACATCTAGGTTGGTTCCACAACCTAGCTATTGTGAATTGTGCTGCTACAAACATTGAGATAGCTGTGTCACTGTAATATGCTGTTTTTAAGTCCTTTGGGAATAGACCCAGGAGTGGGATGGCTGGATCATAGGGTGGTTCCATTTCCATATTCCCAAGAAATCTCCATACTGCTTTCCATAACGGTTGTACCATTTTGCAGTCCCACCAGCAATGTATGAGTGTGCCTTTTCCCCACATCCTCTCCAACATTTATTGTTGTTTGTGTTCTTGATAGCTGCCATTCTGACTGGAGTGAAATTAAATCTTAGAGTAGTTTTGATTTGCATTTCTCTAATTGCCAGCAATGTTGAGCATTTTTTCATGCATTTGTTGATTAATTGTGTATCTTCTTCTGAGAAGTGTCTTTTCAATTCCTTAGCCCATTTATTGATTGGATTATTTGTTTTTTTTTGTGTGTGTGTGTGTGTCAAGTTTTTGAGTTCTTTATATATTCTAGAAATTAGTGCTCTATTCGATGTGCATGTATTAAATATTTGTTCCCAATGAGTTGGCTCTCTATTCACCTCACTGATTATTTCTTTTGCTGAGAAAAAGCTTTTTAGTTTAAATCTATCCCATTCATTAATTCTTGGTATTAATTCTTGTGCTACAGGATTCTTGTTAAGGAACTTGGAGCCTAATCCGACATGTTGGAAATTGTAGCTTACTTTTTCTTCTGTTAGGTGTATTGTCTCTGGTCTAATTCCTAAGTCCTTGATCCACTTTGAATTGAATTTTGTGCATGGTGAGAGGTACAGGTTTTAATTTCATTTCGTTGCATATGGCTTTCCAGTTTTCCCAGCACCATTTGTTGAAGAGGCTATCCTTTCTCCACTGTACATTTTTGGCACCTTTGTCTAATATAAGATAGCTGAAATTATATGTATTAGTCTCTGTGTCCTCAATTCTGTACCATTGGTCTACAAGTCTGTTTTGGTGCCAATACCATGCTGTTTTTGTTACTATTGCTCTATAGTGTAGTT
Source organism: Tamias sibiricus (assembly GCA_025594165.1). Taxonomy (NCBI): domain Eukaryota; kingdom Metazoa; phylum Chordata; class Mammalia; order Rodentia; family Sciuridae; genus Tamias; species Tamias sibiricus. The sequence continues at coordinate 4,421,269 of CM046668.1, read as the reverse complement.
TAAAGTCTGGTATGGTGATGCCGCCTGCTTCACTTTTCTTGCTCAGGATTGCTTTAGCTATTCTGGGTCTCTTATTTTTCCAGATGAATTTCATGACTGCTTTTTCTATTTCTTTGAGAAATGCCATTTTGACAATATTAATTCTGCCTATCCAGGAGCATGGGAGATCTTTCCATCTTCTGAGGTTTTCTTCAATTTCTTTCTTTAGCGTTCTGTAGTTTTCATTGTACAGGTCTTGCACCTCTCTTTTTTAAATAATTTTTAATATGTACAACTCATAGTGCATGTATTTAGCATCTTTTTACATACAACTGTTTGTATACAAAGTATATTCGTACAATTCAGGTCTTCAATCATGCAGTTAGGAAAATGATATCCATGTCATTCAACCACCTTTTCTTATTTCTATTTTTTCCTTTTCTCCCCCTCCCTTCCCTCCCTTCCCTTTGACCATTCTAGTGTTTCTCTAGTCCTCCTATGTACCCCTCCCATCCAACAATACTATGAACTAGCCTCCTTATATCAGAGAAAACATTTGGTACTTGGATTTTTGAGACTGACTAACTTCACTTAGCATTATGTCTTCCAACTTCATCCATTTACCTGCAAATGCCGTTAATTTATTTTCTTTTATTGCTGAGTAAAATTCCATTGTGCGTATATACCACATTTTCTTGATCCACTAATCTACTGAGGGACATCTAGGTTGGTTCCACAACCTAGCAATTGTGAATTGCGCAGCTACAAACATTGAGATAGCTGTGTCACTGTAATATGCTGTTTTTTAAGTCCTTTGGGAATAGACCCAGGAGTGGGATGGCTGGGTCATAGGGTGGCTCCATTCCCAGTTTTCCAAGAAACCTCCATACTGCTTTCCATAACGGTTGCACCATTTTGCAGTCCCACCAGCAATGTATGAGTGTGCCTTTTTCCCCACATCCTCTCCAACATTTATTGTTGTTTGTGTTCTTAATAGCTGCCATTCTGACTGGAGTGAAGTGAAATCTTAGAGTAGTTTTGATTTGCATTTCTCTGATTGCCAGTGATGTTGAACATTTTTTCATGTATTTGTTGATTAATCGTGTATCTTCTTCTGAGAGGTGTCTTCTCAATTCCTTAGCCCATTTATTGATTGGATTATTTGTTTTTTTGGTGTAAAGTTTTTTAAGTTCTTTATATATTCTAGAAATTAGTGCTCTGTCTGATGTGCATGTACTAAATATTTGTTCCCAATTAGTTGGCTCTCTATTCACCTCACTGATTGTTTCTTTTGCTGAGAAGAAGCTTTTTAGTTTAAATCTGTCCCATTCATTAATTCTTGGTAGTAATTCTTGCGCTACAGGATTCTTATTAAGGAACTTGGGGCCTAATCCGACATGTTGGAAATTGGAGCTTACTTTTTCTTCTCTTAGACGTGTTGTCTCTGGTCTAATTCCTAGGTCCTTGATCCACAGTGAATTGAGTTTTGGGCACCTCTTTTCTTAGATTGATTCCCAGGGTTTTTTTAGGCTATCGTGAATGGAGTAGTTTTCCTAATTTCTCTTTCAGTACATTCATCGCTGATGTATAGGAATACATTTTATTTTTGGGTGTTGATTTTATATCCTATTACTTTGCTGAATTCATTTATTAGTTCTAGGAGTTTTCTGGTGGAATTTTTGGATCTTCTGCATATAGAATCATGTCATCAGCAAATAGTGATAGTTTGAGTTTTTCTTTACCTATTTGTATCCCTTTGATTTCTTTCTTTTGTTTAATTGCTGTGGCTAGAGTTTCAAGGATGATGTTGAATAGAAGTGGTGAAAGAGGACATCCTTGTCTTGTTCCAGTTTTTAGCAGGAATGCTTTCAACTTTTCTCCATTTAGAATGATGCTGGCCTTGGGTTTAGCATATATAGCTTTTACAAGGTTGAGGTATGTTCCTACTATCCCTAGTTTTTCTGGTGTTTTTAACATGAAGTTGTGCTGTATACTGTCAAATGCTTTTTCTGCATCAATTGAGATGATTATGATTCTTGTTTTTAAGTCTATTAATATGATGAATTATGCTTGTTGATTTCTGTATGTTGAACCAACCCTGCATCCCTGGGATGAACCCTACTTGATCGTGGTGCACTATCTTTTTAATATGTTTTTGTATGCGATTTGCCAGAATTTTATTGAGAAATTTTACATCTATCTTCATCAGGGATATTGGTCTGAAGTTTTCTTTCCTTTATGTGTCTTTGTCTGGTTTTGGTATAGGGTAATATTAGCCTCATAGAATGAGTTTAGAAAAGTCCCTCCTTTTCTATTTCATGGAATACTTTGAGGAGTATTGGTGTTAATTCTTCTTTGAAAGTCTCATAGAACTCGGCTGAGAATCACCTGGTCCTGGGCTTTTCTTGGTTGGTAGGCTTTTGATGGTGTTTTCTATTTCATTACTTGAAATTGATCTGTTTAAATCATGTATGACCTCCTCATTCTGTTTGGGTAGGTCATATGTCTACAAATTTGTCAATGTCTTCAATATTTTCTATTTTATTAGAGTATAAATTTTCAAAATAGTTTCTAATTATCTGCTATATTTCAGATGTGTCCGTTGTGATATTTCCTTCTTCATCTTGTATTTTAGTAATTTGAGTTTTCTTTCTCTCTTTGTTAGCATGGCCAGGGGTTTATCTATTTATTTTTCCAAAGAACCAACTTTTTGTTTTGTCAATTTTCTCAATTGTTTCAATTTCATTGATTTCAGCTCTGATTTTAATTATTTCCTGTCTTCTTCTGCTTTTGGTGTTGATTTGTTCTTCTTTTTCTAGGGCTTTGAGACGTAGTGTTAGGTCATTTATCTGTTGACTTTTTATTCTTTCAACAAATGCACTCAATGCTTTAATAAACTTTTCCCTTAGTACTGCCTTCATAGTGTCCCAGAGATTTTGATATGTTGTATCAGTGTTCTCATTTACCTCTAAGAATTTTTTAATTTCATCCTTGATTTCTTCTACTATCCATAATTCATCATTCAATTGTGTATTATTTAGTCTCCATTTGTTATAGTAGCTTCTGTTTTTTATTTTATCATTGATTTCTAATTTCATTTCATTGTGGTCTGATAGAATGCAGGGTATTAGCTCTGTTTTTTGTATTTACTAAGAGTTGCTTTGTGGCATAAGATATGGTCTATTTTAGAGAAGGAGCCATGTGCTGCTGAGAAGAAAGTATATTTCTTGTTGATGGATTAAATATTCTATATTTGTTAAGTCTAAATTGTTGATTGTATTATTTGTTCTATAGTTTCTTTTTCTTTTTTTTTTTTTTTTTTTTTTGGTACCAGGGATTGAACTCAGGGGCACTAGACCACTGGGCCACATCCCCAGCCCTTTTTTTGTATTTTATTAGAGACAGGGTCTCACTGAGTTGCAAAGTGCCTCGCCATTGCTGAGGCTGGCTTTGAACTCGCGATCCTCCTGCCTCAGCCTCCCAAAGTGCTGGGATTACAGGGGTGCGCCACCGCGCCCGGCTTCTATAGTTTCTTTATTTAGTTTTTGTTTGGAAGATCTGTCCAGTAGTGAGAGAGGTGTGTTAAAGTCACCCAGTATTATTGTATTGTGGTCTATTTGACTCTTGGAATTGAGAAGGGTTTGTTTGACGTACATACATGCTCCATTGTTTGGGGCATAAATATCTATACTTGCTATGTCCTGCTTATATGTACTTCTCTTAAGAAATATAAAATGTTGGGGCTGGGGTTGTGGCTCAGTGGCAGAGTGCTCGCCTCGCACGTGCGCGGCCTGGGTTCGATCCTCAGCACCACGTAAACATAAATGCATTGCATTGTGTACAACTAAAGTAAATAAATAAATATTAAAAAAAAGAAATATAAAATGTCCTTCTCTTTCTCTTCTGAATAACTTTGGTTTGAAGTCTACTTTATCTGAGATGAGAATGGAAACCCCTGTTTGTTTGCATAATCCATATGAGTTTTAAGCTTCCCCCCCACATCCTTTCACCTTCAGTCTGTGGATGTCTTTGCCCATGAGGTGAGTCTGTTGAAGACAGCATATTATTGGGTCTTGCTTTTTAATCCAATCTGCCAGTCTATGTCTTTTGATTGATGAGTTTAGGCCATTAACAGTCAAGGTTATTATTAAGTTATGATTTGTATTCCCTGTTATTTTGATTTATTTCTGTTTTTTTATTTGTCTTAGTTTCTCATTTGATTGAATGTCCCTTTAGTGTAGATCCTCCCTTTGCTGGTTATCACTCTTTTTTTTTTTTCCACTTCATCCTCATGGAATATTCTGTTGAGAATGCTCTGTAGTGTAGGCTTTCTAGTTGTGAATTCTTTTAATTTTTATTTATCATGGAATGTTTTAATTTCATCTTCAAATCTGAAACTTAATTTTACTGTATATAAAATTCGTGGTTGGTATCCATTTTCTTTCAGAGCGTGAAATATATTATTCCAGGACCTCCTAGCTATTAGGGTCTGGGTTAAGAAATCAGTTGAGATTCTAATTGGTTTCCCCTATACATTAATTGATTTTTTTTCTCACAGCCTTTAAGATTTTATCTTTATTCTCTGTGTTATTCTCATTATAATGTGTCTTGGTGTGGGTCTGCTATGATATTTTTTTGTGGGGGTACTGGGGATTGAACTCACAGGCACTCGACCACTAGGTCATATCACCAGCCCCCCCCCCCTTTTTTTTTTTACTACAGACAGGGTCTCACTGAATTGCTAAGTGCCTCACCATTGCTGAGGCTGGCTTTGAACTTGTGATCCTCCTGTCTCAGCCTCCCAAGTGCTGGGATTACAGGCATGCACCACCGTGCCTGGCTTCTGCTGTAATTTTGTACATTTGGGGTCCTGTAAGCCTCTTGCATTTGATTTTCCATTCCATTCTTAGTTTTGGGAAATTTTCTGCTATTGTATCATTGAAGAGATTGTGCATTCCCTTGGTTTGTATCTCTGCTCCTTTATCTATTCCAATAATTCTTAAATTTGTTCTTTTCATGTTATCCCATAATTCTTGGATGTTCTGTTCATGGTTTTTTGCCATCTTCTCCACATGTTCAACTCTCCTTTCAAGATTATAAAGTCTGTCTTCATTGTCTGAGGCTCTGTCTTAAAGTGGTCTTGTCTGTTGGTGATGCTTTCTATTGAATTTATAATTTGGTTTACTGATTCCTTCATTTTGAGGATTTCTGCTTGTTTTCTTTTCACAATCTCTAACTCTTTATTGAAGTGATCTTTCACTTTTTGTATTTTTCCTTTGATTTCACTCCTTATACTATCCTTTACTTCAAAGATCAACTGAACTATGTACAATCTGAACTCCTTCTTGGACATTTCTTCTACTATGTTATCAGTGGCTTCTGTTTTTGGAGCATCTTGGTTTGTTTGGGGTGCTTTATTCCCTTGATTTTTCATGTTGTTAGTGTGTTTTCCTGCAGGAGCCCTGTTTGGGGAGATGGCTTAAATTGTGGTTGACTATGGGCCATAAGGATTTGGGCATTGTCACCTTCCGTAGTCTCACGAGACTTGGCCTGGGATCTCGCGTGACTTGGCCTGGGATCTCGAGTGACTTGGCCGAGATTGCTGATCGGGTCAGCGCCATTTTAGTGGTGTGTGTGGCGCGTGTTAGTCGTTGTTAGAGCCAGAGAGAAAAGTTATCAGAATAAAAAGCTGTTTGTCTCCAGTTTGCCTCTGAACTTCTTCCCGCGGCTTCGTTGCTCCATGCGACCATCGCTTCAGGCGGCAACATTTTCCCATCTACAAGTATAGCTACCCTGTAGACCTATAGTGTCCCTGAAGGTTTCCAGCACTTTGCCTTTACTGGTGAGACCAAAATCAACAGCACCCAATGTACACAATATATAGTCTTAAACCTAATAGCTCCCATTAAGGCATCTACTGCCTTTTCACATTAAACCAAAATGATGAGTTCAATAACTATCAATAATACAAACAGAATATTTGTTAAAACAATTTACAATTTCAAACAGTGGATGAGAGAACACAGGTAGTGTAGTATGCAATATTCACAAGGGAGGAAGAGAGGAGCTAGAAGTAAAAATTCACAGGATGAGTGGAAGAGGAGCTGACAGAGATTGGCTGTTGGTTGAAGAAAAGTTGGAAAGAAAATCCAGAAAATAGACAAGAGAAAGGAAGAATATGAACAAAGAGAAAAATTAAGACATAAGACTATGACAGAAGTGCAAAACACCATTCATATATCATTGTCCTCCACACACTGATGCATAAAAACCATCCTGTCCCAAAGATGGTAGGGATTAGTGAATCAAAAAATAAAATAAAATAAAATAAATCCTGCTGGAAAGTCAAACTATCTCTTTCAGTGATCAACAGTTTCTCAGGCCTGTCTCTGACATCTCTCAGGATCACCGAACCTAGCTCAGCCCTCACAAACCCAGTCTCTATCCCACCAATCTGGGCTTCAGATACCACAGGCTCAGCCGTGCTGCAGTCCCAAGATCTCAGTGCTGCTCCTACTTGCAGACAGAGCACCAGGGATACCCTCATGCATAGGAGCAACCCCAAGATGCAGCAGCAAGACAAGAGCCACCAGCACTCTCAGCAGGAAGACCCCAAGTTCCTCTGAACCAACAGGCTTCCCCACACTGGACCTACAGGTCCCAGCTGGAATCCCCAGACAGAAGCTCTTGTGGTGGTAAACCTGTTCACACCCCAGGCCCTGGTTGGTGTCCCCACGTGGTTGCAACCACAAGCGACCAAACCTGGAGTCTCCTCTGAAGCAGTCCTCTAGGCGTGGTAGCAGTGGTAGTGGCCGTGACTGTTGGCAGCAGGTGGCGGGTCAGCAGTAGTGATGGCTGCAGCGGCAGCTGCAACTGCAGCCGTGGGGACAGCATCACCAGGTGAACTCCAGGGGTCTGCAGCAGTGTCAGCTTCAGTTGCATCTGGAGCACAGGTTTCTTCTGTGGCAGCAGCACCCAGAAAGAAGACCTCCAGTTGACCTCAGGCTGGCAGCAGTGCAATCAGAGGCAGCAGCAATGGCGGTAGCAGTGCAGGGGGAGGTTGATTGACAGGAGACTTCCAGTTCAGCGACAGTAACCATGGAGGTAGCATTGCAATTCATGGTAACCGAGGCCATGCCCAGAGAAGAGACCTCCGGGCAGGCAGCAGTGTCTGCAGCAGCCAGCAGACATTTTAATTGAGTAGATTCTTAGATTTTTCTTGTCCTTTTAAAAAAAAGAAGCGTGTGTGTGTCCACTGGCTGCCTGTTTCAGGTGGTGGAGGAAGCACAGGCTTTCTGATCACCTTGAGATGTTTCCGTGACAAGAACACAGGCAGGTTCCCACGGGACTGGGGTGAGGCCGTGCAGCAAGGAGCCAGGTGGGCGTTCCCACTGGCCTCTGTCCCTGGTTCTGCAGGGTGAGGTGAGAACAAGCCATGAGAAGAGAGGAGTGAAATGTTTTTCTTTCACAAAATGATCTTCTCTGGTCAGAGCTTGTGCTGCCAAGTACTCCACGTGCCTCTCCTGTCAACACTGGTGGCCCGGTACGGCACCCGATGCTCCTCCTGAGCCTGCTCCATATCCTGGGGTCTGAACTTCAGGAACAGTCACTAGTCAGGACCAAGAACACTGTTTTATGCAAAAAAAAGTTGCACCCCAAATATTAGTTTATTGCTGGTCCCAGTGGAATCCACTTTGAGGTCCCTAAAGACTAGAACTTCAAAGACACAACACATACATAGCCCAAGAGTGTGGAAGCTCCCGCTGCCTGTGGCCACCCAGGGGCTGTTTCCTCATCTGCAAGTAGGTGGCTGGAGGGCAGACTCCAACAAGGGCTGTCAGGACAGCAGCTGTGCCATTAATGCGGACCACACATCTATCTTTCCAGGATGTAGGAATTTGTTGAATAACAATCTACTCCCAAGCCACATCACTTTCACCATTGCAACTCACTGCATACTTTTTACTAACATCTGTAACACTCCAGTCACACGTCACACTTTACACGCCTGTATCTACATAGGATATACATGCAGGTTATAGAAGGAAAGGTTAAGGTGGCCACAGGGCTTCAGGAGGCTGCACCGAGAGCAAAGGCAGACAGCAGATACAAATGCAAGGGAATCACTGCAGGGGGCCTGACAGGATTATGAACCCAGCAAAGAATGCGTCAGGGAGCAGAGCTGTCCCAGCAAGAAAGCTACTCTAGGCCAGGGTCCAGCTGGCAGGCATTTTCAAAGTGGGCCAAAGCAGGGAGATGGAGCTGAGCTGACACCCAAGGAGGAAGTGTCAGAGGTTACCCGTCCATCTTGCGAGGTGGTTCCGGATGCTCTCAGGACTGTTGGTGTGTGTGCCACCCCAAGCAGCCTCGGGGTGCTCCTCCTTGTATGGGTCTCAGGTGAGGGGCCTGCTTCATTCGAAGGTCTGGTGTGTTCCCACAGCTCGTGGGCCTGGCTTTTCTGATATGGGGTTGATATGCCCATGTAGCTACTGCTTCTGATTTAATTTGAGAAGTTCACACTTGGCCATTTTTATTAGCACAATTAATTAATTGGTTTGTGCTTTATGGTTGTGCCAAGCAGATGATGGTTATTTACTTGTACAAGTGTAGCTGCCTGGAGCGATTGCCGCTTGGAGCAACGACGCTGCGGGAGAAAATTCGGAGGCAGGATGGAAATGAAAAAGTTATTTTATTCTTCTCTCTCCGGCTCCAGCAACCTCCAACACCATACACACTCCTACAAAACACCACCACACACACACACAATGGCGTTGACCCCGTCTGCGCTGTCCCGGGCCAAGTCTCACGAGACCATGGAAGGTGGTAATGCTATTGGCTCACAGCTATGTGCAATCTTAGCTATCTCCTTAATTAGGGCTCCTGCCTACAAGCAAGGTGCAAAGACTTCCACCTCTGCACTTGCCCCCCATAGGAGCAGCTCGTGGCAAACTACTGCTTTATCAAGTGGAGTAGCTCAGGGTCAGCCACAGCCTGAAAACTGTGGACACCTCACGGAATGACAGACAGAAGGCCACCGCTTGCTCTCCACAGGTTTCTGTCCAGCTCCTGAAGGTTCTGTTACTCGGGGTGACTGGCTCCCGGGTGTTTGTTCAACATATCCTCAGTCCCTGGGTGTGATACTCAGTACAGAGCCTGCTTCCCATCCCGCAGGCCAGCAGATGGGCTGCCCAGGGCCCCCACCCCACTTTGTAACAAGGACAGAAAAGCAAGGCAGAGGGGATGGGAGGTGTTGGCATAACTACAACCCCCTTCCTTTCCCCCACCCCCACTCCGTTGAGTACTGTTCTTATTTTAAAGAAATAACTGGCCCGTTCTTGAAAAATAGAAACTGGTCTGTCCTCAAGAAATAGAAACTTGCCTTCCACGATATCAGGTGATGCCTACTGTGCCAACCGCAAGGGCTAACCCCACCTGCCGGCCGCCATGGTTTTACTTATTAAAGCTCACAGTGGAGGGGGACTCACCGCTGCTCTTCTGCGGGAGACAGCCTGCCAGTCTCCTGCCAGTCAACCTGCTTTTGCCTTGTTCTTGGTGTCTGTGCCATGGTCCTGGGCCAGCTTCCTCTCAGGAGGAAACAAGGCCAAGAGCATCTTCAGGGAAACACCAGGACACGAACATTAGTTGTGAAGCAGCTCAGCCAAGACCTTTATGGTATTTCGGTTTCTCACAGTGACTACAGAGCAGCGGAGGGCAGCAGTGAGAAGCAGAGCCCTGGCTTCAGGGAGGTGCCCAGGGTGGCCTGTGACTTCCAGTGCACTGAACAGGCCTCGTGGTCCAGAGGGTCACACGCTGCCCAAAGGGGAGGGCGAGCGGCAGCCCTACTCACAGGGGCTCTCACCCTGGTGCTACTTCCCTATGGGAAGTCCCAGCAGGTGGCCTGGGGGCAGGGTGGACACGTGGGGGGGCCTCACCTGGGTAGATCCGGTTGGCCACAGAGCAGAGCCACTGGAGCTGCCGTGGAGGAGCCAAGGCATGTGGTTGCAGTGGGGGAGCCGCAGGCAGAGGGTGACATCCAACGGGACACGGCAGGGACCGCCTGGATAGACCCCCAATGACCCCAGACGGGAGCGGGAAAGGCCCTGTGCGCCGAACCAGGGACGGGTGGAGGGGCCGCAGCGGAGGGCGTGGCCGCGACGGAGGGCGTGGCCGCGACGGAGGGCGAGGCCGCGACGGAGGGCGTGGCCGCGGCGGAGGGCGTGGCCGCGACGGAGGGCGTGGCCGCGGCGGAGGGCGTGGCCGCGGGAGGCGCGCAGGCCTGGAGGGCATGGCGGGGCCCAGGCGCCAGCTTCCCGCAGGGAGCAGAGCCGGGAGGTGCGGACTAGGTGAGCGACGCCGGGAATGGGGTACGCAGGCGTGGGGATGCGGGGTGGGGCTGATGGGGTAAGGAGGGCGAGGTGGGGTGAGGGGGTGTGGGGGGCGGGGAGTGGGAGACGGGTGGGGGCGGGAGGGTGTGAGGAAAGTGCGGTGGGGTGGAGGCTGTGGGGACAGGGTGAGGTGCGGGGTGACCGGGTGCGGGGCTGCCTTGGGAGACCCGCGGGCGCATGTAATCTCGGGCTGAGACCTGCGAGGAGGATGCGGTCACCCTGGCTGGCTTTCCAGAAGTCCCTACACCCCACGGGGGACCCCAGTCCCGCTCCAGACCCTTCCGATTCTAACCTCGGAGGTGACCTGACCTTTGCCACTCTGCACCCACCCCAGAGGGGCCAGGAGAGCACCTGGCCTGAAGCCTTGCCCAAGACCTGCTTTGTTGGGTCTGTGATGGTGGCCCACGGGACATCTTGGAGAAGACCCTGACCCCACCAAGGCCACAGAGAACCACGTTCCTGGGAGAGAATTCCAGAACCTTCCACAGGGGAGGGTGAGCTGCTGGAGATTGGATCCCAGTGCTTTCCCCTGAAAACATTGGACAGCACCTCAGGTTTTCACCTGGGGCCACTAGGAGGGCTCCCTGGGAGCAGTGGAGGACATCTGGAAAGGAGTGACAGGTGGGAAGACCAGTTATGCTGTTAAGGTGAACCAGTGGAGGCAGGGGCTGTCAAAGCCGGAGGGAGAATGGATGTGAGGAGCAGTGGCATCAGCACAGCCTGGCAGCAGGCACAGGCAGGGTTCACAGTCAGGCTCAGGTGGCTCCAGGTGAGGTGGACGCCATGGAGAGCACAGAGCAGGTGACCTCCACAGCAGCATGCTTTGCTCCTTTCATTGCATTTTCAGTTCTCTGACAATTTGGGAAGGAGGTGTGTTCAAAAGCAGAGTCAGTGGAACTGAGGTCCCCTGGGACCCTGCCCCAGGCAGGGCAGGCCTCTGCAGGCGCAGCACCAGAGTGGAGGTGCTTTCAGAAACCTTAAAGGGCAACAGGAAAGCAAATGGGGCTACTGTTGGGCGGCCGTGGGGTCCAGGCAGTATGCCCTCTGCTTGCACAGTGAGGATTTGTGTCAGTCGAGGAAGCAGCAGTTCTGCCATATTGAATGCAGCCCAATGTGGGCACCACGTGGAATTCCAGAGGTTTTTTTTTTTTTCCCTCCCATTCAGACTTTTTAGACTCCTACACATATTGTCAGGATCTCTTCTGTTTTGTTTTTCAAAGGATTGACCTGTAAGAAACATTGCCCCCTCCTCCAGCTACTCAAGGGGCGGAGGCAGGGGGGTTGCAAGTTCAAGGCCAGCTTGGGCAACTTAGCAAGAATGTCTTAAAATTTTAAAAATGGAATGCAGGAGCCCTGTTTGGGGAGATGGCTTGAATTGCGGTTGACTATGGGCCACGGAGATTTGGGCATTGTCGCCTTCCGTAGTCTCACGGGACTTGGCCCGGGATCTCGAGTGACTTGGCCAAGATTGCTGATCGGGTCAGCGCCATTTTGGCGGCGTGTGCGGCGCGTGTTAGTCGTTGTTAGAGCCAGAGAGAAAAGTTATCAAAATAAAAAGCTGTTTGTCTCCAGTTTGCCTCTAAACTTCTTCCTGCGGCTTCGTTGCTTCAAGCGGCCATCGCTTCAGACAACAACAATGGAAAAGGCTAGTGTTGGGTTCAATCCCCAGCCCCACAGACTAGTTCTTCTAATAGTGACCATTCGTGGCTTCCTGTTTTCATCCAGGGTTGTTCTAGGTACTTTCCTCTGTCTCTCAGTCGGCACAGCCATTCTCTGTCCTCCAAGGTGGACATCACTCCTTATCCACAGAAGCCAAGCTCAGAGAGTTAAAGAGCTGGCCCCAGCGCACCCAGCTGCTGAGGGGCAGGACAGGAGGTCTGGGCCTGCCTCTCGCTTCCTATTCTGCCTCCTCACGGCCTCACAAGGATGGCTTGTGAAGAGTGACCACGAGCAACAGAGGACAGGAGTGTGCCGTTGGTGTTCTGTGGTCGTTTTGGTCAAGGTACAAACCAGCGGTAAAGGTCCTCAGCTCGAAGGAGGGTGAGGACAAGGAGGAAGAGAATTGTCCGGACTACACAGACTCTGGGAGGTCCGCAGAAGCATGGGCCCTTCCTTGTCTATTGAGGACCTGGTCACCTCCCAGTTTAGAGTCAGCTTCATGAGGAGAGCCATGGAGTGCAGTTACTGGACCTGGGACACTGAAGCGGGGTCAGCCAAGTGGCCTTGGGTTAACAGTGGGTGACTGGTGATCTCCACTGCTGGGGGAGTGTAGCACATCATCTGCCTGCAGGTCTAGCCACACGTGTGACCCTGTACACTGCAGTACTGACTGACATCCTACTCCTGGCCAACACATCTTTTCTAGTCTCTCAGTGGACGACAGATGTTCATCCTCTTGGAGTTGTGCCCCTACTTCTGGGACAGTCAGGTTCATGACAGTTGGGTGCCATCCTCCCCACAGATGAGTTATCCCATACTCAACAGCCTCTTCCATGCCCAGCTTGAATTCTGCTTCAGTTCTATTTGGATTAATCTTCTAGTCCCACCATGCTGGCCCTGAGCAACGCTATGATGGAGCAAGCACATACGAACCCTTTGGGACAGTAGGATGCAAATGACTTCAGCAGCAAGAAGTCAAAATAGTCCAAATGTTTGTGCTCCCCCAAATGTCAAGCATCCATTGCCAGTAGATTTCCACAGCTGACAGCATGACCCAGTACTTGGTTTCTGCAGATGACATTTTTCCAAATGAAAGCTTCAGAGTCACCGTGGATTTTCTGCACAGATCCATCAGCACCTTCAGGAGACTTGCAAGGAAGTAGTCTGCAAATAACAGCCTGGCAGCCACAGCAGACGGGACCACACTAGACGCTTCGGCACACTGCGAGGCCGCTGGGCAGCCAGACTCCCCTGAGCGCCGCGCCTGCGTCCAAGTGCTGATTCATCGGGCATAGAGACTTGACATCTGCATTCCCTTCTGGCCAGCCAGGCTGCTCCCCAGAACAAAAGGGGAGTAGCCCCAAATGGCAGCTGTCCATCTTCCTGTCAAAAGAAGGGCAGAACGGCTTAAACTGTCAGTACACTGTGGCCTGCTTCTTCTGGGCCTGTTGCCACAGAGATTCTAGGGTAGGTCCTGCCAAGCCAAGTGCACAGCCTGCTGGGTGTCTCCTCCAGCCCGTGATGCTGGGAGAAAGCTGCTGACGGTGATGACTGAGGGGTGCAGCTGGAGGTGTTCACGCAGGCTCCCCAGCCTCGGGCTCCTCCTCTCTTCCCTCCCTCATTGTACTCCAGGGCTCGGGTCTCCTCCCTGTCCTTGCCACTATCTCTTCATGCTGTGCTTACCGTGGGAACCTCCTCTCCAGCCCCTAGCAACGTTTGTGCCTCTGTCTGGCACCATATGACCCCGGCGGAGGGCCTCTGGGGTCCCCGCCTATGCTCCACTCCACAGGTGTTGTGCCTGTCTGAAGGTCAGGCCTCCCTGGGGACCCATGTGCTGCCACCTCATAACCCCGATCTTTGCACAGTCCCCGATCTTTGGTATGCCTCTGGGGCTTCCGCAGTGCATGGCATCTAGCCCATGTCTAGTCAGCCTTTGGCCTGTTGGATTGAACTAGGGCCTGTGTCTTCCACCAAGCTACTCTGTCTGGGATTCTGGGCCCCCAAAAGATGAACGTGTGCTGCCTCCAAGGTTGGGCAAGCTCTGAAGAATCAGCCCTTCCCCCATCCTGTTCCCAGCATGCACCCAAGAGATTTTGCTTTCCTTGTGGCTGGTCACCTGGATGTAGATGTGGTGCCCAGAGCCTCAGGACACGGTGAGCAGATGTGAGGAACAGCAGTGGAGCCCCCGGCTGTGCTGGTGCGCTCCAAGCACCCTCCATTCAATCTTAACCATCTTGAAGAAGATGCTGTCCCATCCCACACAGTGAAAAATAAACAAATAAGTAAATAAATAAGCCTCGTTTCAAGAGTGTTAAGTATGTTGCTTCAGGTCCATAGCGTGGCGTGGAACCTGGAGCGAAACCCAGTGTCCGCCTCCAGGAGGCCCCTGGGTGCCTCTGGTCTGACCAATCAGGCAGTCGGAGCCAGTGGCTCTCACACTATGACCTCAGGATCCTTGACGCACCGGAAGTGGCCGAGGACCAGTGAGCGCTCGTGCACGCGTGCTTTTGTTCTGTCCTATCTATTGATGCTCATTGTAGTAGAAGTTAAAAGGGAGAAATTTAAAACAAAATATTTGTTGATTTATTTAAAAAGAGCAATAATATACCCACCGGATGTTGATGGTAGTATTTTAATGAAAAACAATTTTATTTTCCAAAACAAAATACCTGGTGTGAAGAAAGGCACTGTTTCACATTTTTGCACATCTCAGTAGGACTTGGGATTCTCGTACCCACTTTCAGCAAGTTTTAGAGGAGAAGTGATTGGGTTGTGGAGCTTTAACCCAATCAGTGATTTAATCTCCAGACAGGATTAAGTGAGTGGTAGCTGAAGCGGGTAGGGTGTGGCTGGAGGAGGTGGCCATCGGCGCATGCCTTTGGGGTATATATTTTGTGTCTGGTGAGTGGAGTCTCTCTCTACTTTCTGGTCATTGTGTGAGCCACTTCCCTCTGCCACACTCTTCCGCCATGGTGTTCTGCCTCACCTCGAGCCCAGAGGGATGAGCCAGCTCTCTGTCCCCTGAGACCTCTGAAGTCGTGAGCCCTCAAATAAACTTTTCCTCCTCTACAGTTACTCTGGTCTTTTAGTCACAACCACAAAAACTGACTAAACGCAGTGACAGGTTCTATAAGATTCGTTTCAGCATAGAATCTGAAAATGAATTTTTGTACTTTGTCACATTAAATGTGTTGTTGTACTTGGCACTTTGGTGGGACAGTTTTGACCCTGCACAGTTCTATATTATAATCCATCATTTGGAAAATGAAGGCCACCAAGTCATCAGACCCACCCAGCGTACAGCAGGAACTCCCTGCCAATCCTGAGAGGAGGGGGAGGCAGCTGGCCTCAGGAGCTCCCTGGGGGGCCTGGAGGAGCACACGTGGCACCTGCAGGTCTGCCGTGAGAACTGAGTGGTCCCGCATGCACAGGCCATGGGGGGTACTGATCCCAGAACTGCAAAAGAAAAGGAGCATGTGGGATTTAGTATGTGACACTGGGGAAAGGCACACAAAGACCCGGCACAGAAGGACAGAGCAGCAGAAAGCCCTGTGTGTGTGTGTGTGTGTGTGTGTGTGTGTGTGTGTGTGAGTGTGTGTGTGATGTCATGCCTCCGCTCACCGTCTGGGGAGTGTGTGTGAGTGATGACTACATCTCGCTGTCCTGGGGAGCACCTTGTGTCCCCCATCACAGAGATAACAGCGTGCTAAGGTGGAGTGGACCGGCAGCCATGAGCTGAGGTCGCCGTGGGATTGACAGAGAAGAGGCGAGCTGGGGAGGCCTTCTGGGGCGGGCAGGGTGCAGTGGAGTGGAAGGGCACCTAGGCTGAGGTGGGCTGGTTCTGCCCACCCTGCTAGGGGGTGGAGACAGCCTGCAGGGTGCACCAGCCAGGCTGAGACCAGGCCTCTTGAGGGCAGCCTGGGTCTGTGATGGCGCTTGAGCTGCACTGACCCGAGCTGTAAGTGTGCCTGGTGACCCAGAGGCCTCCTGTCCAGCTCTGTCGTCTTGGCCCGCTCGCTCCTCACTTGATAGCGTGCTTTACTGCAGTATAACCACAGGCCCTCGAGAACACCGATTCTAAGCGGATCCAGCCTCTAACTCTGTAGGATTCTTGAGTGCTCACAGCCAGGATGAAGACAACGAACTCCCTGGCCCTGGGAGGCCTCCCCACTCCTCCCTGCTGGGTGCCTGTCCGCCTGACACTGTTCTGCTATGCTCTTGAAGTTCATCCAGACGCAGTGTGTGTGGGGGGGGTGTCCTGTGGTTGGGGAGAACAGCCTGCGTGCCATTAGCTCTTCTCTTGTCACCGGGTGGTGTTCCATCATGTACCAAAGTTTGTTCATCCATTTTCCTGTTGGTGGGCTTTGGGTTGTGTGTGGTGTTCGGCTAGAATTGAGTGTGGCCACCAAGGCATCGCTGCTGTGGACTGAATTGTGACCCTCCTCCCTTCCCTCCCAAATTAATGTGTTGGGGCCCAGCCTCCCAGTGAGGTGGTGCACGAGTGTTTGTTGATGGGGCCTGGGGGTAACTAGTTTACCTGCGGTCATGAGCGTGGGGACCGGATGACTGGGTTAGTGTCCTTATAACCAGAGCACCTCAGAGCTTGCTTCTGCACTCTCTCTCCACCATGCATTGAGAAGACAGAAATCCACAAACCAGGAAAAGCCCTCAGTAGAAAATTCATCAGCTGGTGCCTGGGAAATCCAGTGTCCAGGACTGGGAACGGTGGCTGTGGGCTGTGCAAGCTGCCCAGCCTGGCATTTCCCCATAGCAGCACACTGCTGGTCAAGCAGGAAGCATTGGGCTGGGAGAGGAGGAAGTTGGCAGAGCCTTCAGACCTGCTAGAACCTTCAGACACATGCTGTTAGCTGGCTGGATGAGGATGACTGTCATAGGAAACAAAATCATAAAAAAGTACCGTAGTAGTTGTGAAGAAGTACCCAATAGAATTTCTAGGGGGCTGGGGCTATGTATGGCTCAGTGGTAGGGCGCTCGCCTCACATGTGTGGGGCCCTGGGTTCGATCCTCAGCACCACATAAATAAAATAAAGGTGTTGTATCCACCTACAACTAAAATAATTTTAAAAAAAGAGCTTCTAGAGTTTATAGACATTATGACAATGACAACTTGGAGCACAGGTTAGACACAGCTGAACAGGTACTTAGTGAACTGGAGGGCACAGTCAGAAAAGACTCTAGCTGATGGACTTGGTGACGTTCCGAGGTCAGAGGTCTGAGCTGTTTCTAAAGCAGTTAACCCATCTCCCCAGGCGCGTGAAGAAGATTTCTAAGTACAGTTGCCAGACGTCTAGGCCAATAGGCGATTCTCAGGCTGCTGGTTAGGGAGGGAAGTGGTTTAACTGCCCTGGAGGACTGTGGGAAATATTAATTAGAATTCAGAGTGCACATACACTTGGATTCAGTCTTTTACTTCTCGGGATTTATTCTATATCTATCCCAGGTTTATGCCAAGGTGATGCACACAGGTGTTCATTGCAGCATTGTTTACACTGCAGAAGACTGGATATAAGCAAAATCTCTCTTTGAGGCCTATTTAAAGAATTGTGGTATATCTTAACAATAGAATGCAGAAGGTAAGAAGACCAAGAAAAGTCTGTGTGTGCTTATTGGGATGCTGTAAGACACTGTAATGTGAAGGTAGCTGTAATGCACCTCCTGGGTAAAACAGTGAGGGAAATGGGCTTGTGTGGTGTTTAGCTAGAATCAAGTGTGGCTACTAAAGCATCGCTGCTGCGGACTGAATTGTGTCCCTCCTCCCTTGCCTCCCAAATTAATGTGTTGGGGCCCAGCCTCCCAATGAGATGGTGCACGAGTGTTTGTTGATGGGCCTGGGGGTAATTAGGTCTACCTGCGGTCATGAGCGTGGGGACCGAAGGACTGGGTTATGGATGTGGGCTGCAGGCACAGAGACAGCTCTGAGGGCACAAAGGGAACTCTGGGCTTGGGGCCTAGGACTTGGGCAGGGTGACAGCTTGTTGAATCCACTGAAATAGGCTTGACAGGGCAATGAGCTCTTAGAAGAAAAGAGCTGTAAAGAGGGCCAGGGCCCCAGGGAGCAGGGTGGGATAAACCCTCCCGTGCACTACTGCAGTTTGGATGAATGTGCCCGAAGGCCTGTGTGTCGAGGCCTTGGTGGCCAGGCTGTGGCACTACTGGGAGGCAGCGGAGCCCTTACGAGGTGGGACCTAGTGGGAGATGTTAGGTCACTGGGGACGTGTCCTGAGGGGATTTGGGGACTCTAGTCCCTTCTCTCACTTCCCAGCCACCAGGAGGTGAGCAGGCTCCTCTGCCATATGTGCCCGCCATGATGTTCTGCCTCACCACAGGCCCAAGGAACGGTGGGCCCACTGACCATGGACTGCACCTCTGACGCCATGAGCCAGAGCGTGCTTTTCCTCTCTAAAGTTGATTATCTCCAGTATTTGTCACAGTGATCAAAAAAACCCAAAACTGTACACTTATTTTTCCATTTTAAAAATATTATGGATACTCTGGGAAGTGCAAGAGGTTTTTGTTTTGTTTGTTTGTTCACTCTTTGTGTGAATAAATGTTTGACTTTATTTCTGCCTTTTCAGTTAATGTGCATTTCATGAACATTTCCCCCATATATCACAAGTCATCTTGATGCTTATTACTTTATGAGCTCCTGAGTTAAGCTCCAACTGATTAGACAATATTTATGTAACTAGTCTCTCTACCTTTATTGGCCTCATAGGTTTCTTTACACTTCTCACCCTTCTGAGTGAACAAAGCATTTCCTTTTCTTTGTTTCTTTTTTTTTTTTTCAGCACTAGGTATTGAGCCCAGGGCCTCGCATACACTGGCCAGGCAAGTGCTCTATCACTGAGCTACACCCTCGGTCTTAGCATTTCCGCTTTTAGAACAGACGTCCTTAGTTAGATCCCTAGAAATGTGATTTATGTCGTATTTTTAAAAGGCCATAGGAGTTGCTAAGGAAGACTTGAGTAAGAGTCTGTCAGACCTTGGAGAATGGGGAGCGGGCTCTGGCAACAGGGCCACTAGAGCAGGATGGATATAGCCCCTCGCTTAGCAAAGCAGGTGAAAAGTACAAAACATTCTCAAAGACATTGGAGAGGACACAGGTGAATGGGAGAACATCCGTGTTCCTGGTCTGGGAGATTCCGCAGGAAGATGTCAACACCAGGAGGTGAGCAGGCACTTCCCATCAAAACCCTGGCCTTTTCTCTCCCTGAAATGTAAAGATCCATTCTAAACCATAAGTGAATGCCCCAGGGATGCCAAATAAATGAAATGATCTTGAAAAAGAAGATCAAAGCTGGATGATTGTGTGCCCTGCTTTCAAAATTTATTATGAAATCACAGTGATCAAAAAAGTGTGTTGCTGGCACAAAGATGGACAGATAGATGAGCGGACTAGAATGGAGAGGCCTGGCCTGTGTGGTCCAGTGACCTTCCCAGGAGCCAAGAACCCTCAGCGGCAGAAGGTCACCCCAGCAAACAGAGCTGGGCAAGTGGGGACCCGTGTGCACAAGTACAGAGTTGGACTGTCACCTTATTCCAAAGACAAAAATCAACACACACTGGATTAAACATCAGCGTGTGGAACTAGACTTCTCAGAGGAGGGCACAGAGGAAAAGCTTCAGGACGTTGGGTATGGCAGTAGTTTCTTTGATGGGATGCCAAAAACACAGGCAACAGAAGCAGAACCAGAGTGGCCCCGTGTCACAGTGCAGAGAACCTCTGTGTACCGCAGGACACACTGAGCGAGTGAGGTGGCAGCCCCCAGAGTGGGAGGGGACATCCACCAACAATCTGTCTGATGGGGAGTTAATATCCAGTGTGTGCAAAGATTCCTGCAGCTCAGCAGCCACACAAAAAAAACAAACCCAGTTTTAAAATGGGCTGGAATGAGCTCTGTCTGTCTAAAGATCACGTGGAAATAAATGTCCAGCAAGCAGATAAACAGAGGTTCAGCCGGTCACTAGGAAACCGCAGCCCAGTCCATGAGGGGGCACCTCCCCACCTCCGTCCCACCCGGCGCTGTGAAGTGGCGGCGAGGGCGAGGGTGTGGGGACAGAGCCCTCCGCCCTCAGGGACTGCACAGCTCTGCAGCCGCTGTGGAGAATCACAGGCCAGGTCCTCAAAACATCAACTACAGAACTGCTCCCTGGGCCCAGCCATCTCGGAGCACACTCCAAGAGCACCGAGAGAGGAAGGCGGAGATGCTGTCCCTCCCACGGCAGCATCACGCACGGTAGCCAAGAGGCGGAAGCCACCCGGCGCCCGTGGAGAGAGGAGTGGCTGAGCCCGCGTGGCTCACCCACACACGAGGTCATTCAGCTGCATCACGTAGGCCAGTCACAAAGGACAGACGCTGTCTGGTTTGCCTGTGTGCAGCATCTAGACAGCTCCGATGCACACGACAGGAGAGCGGGCTGCGGGGCCCAGGGAGGTGGCCCGTTACTGTTGAACAGGGACAGAGTTTTAGTTTCTGAAGATGAAAACGTTCTGGAGGTCAGTGCCGTGCCTGCCCAACTCTGCTGAACTGTACACTTACAGTGAAAAAAATGGGGAATTTTATGTCATATACATTTTTTTTAACTATGATTTTTTTTATAAAGTAGCAAACCCAGAGATAAAAGCCCCCCTTCGGAGCCAAAGAGAAGGTGAGCATTTGGGCAGCCCAGGGGACAGTGGCAGCCCAGGGGACAGTGGCAGCCCAGGGGTTCTGCAGAACCAGTCAGAGGTGGCGTCCTGTGGCAATGTTCAAGCTCAGGCCCAAGGTCGGTACCTTCGCTTACCGTGAAGACCCTTGCCATCGTGCCCTCTGATTTGGGAGGACAACAGCGGGCATGAATTGAAGACGTGCGTCCCTAGTCTTGGATGGCACCATACGGGGGCCTCTTGGGAGCAAAGATGGTGGTGGAGGGAGGGCCATGGCCACGGCACCTGTGACAGCCCACAGGGTGAAGGATGTCCCCAGGTGGGCCAGGGCCCCCTGTGTCATGTGGCTGAAGCCTCTGGGCTTCTTGGGAGAGGAGAAACGGGAGAGAGCAGAATTGCCGAAGCCAGCAGGACTGAGCAAAAGTGCCCGCTTCCCCTGGACCCTTGACTTGGCCCTGGTGGCCCAGGGCCTCTGGATGAGGGTGGGTCAGAAGCAAGAGAACCGGATGGGTGCCGGGAATCAAAGTGGACTTGTAGATGACCTGAGAGAATCCCTGCTCCTGCTGATGTCCAGATGCCCACAGGGCAGTCTCCCCCATGCCTGCCAAGCCCCTCTCTGAGACTGACCACCTTGACCATGGCCAAGAAGCTGGGTATTGGCCTTGCTCTTTTCCCTGAAGTTAGTCAGCCATCAGTAACAGAGAAGCAAGAGGTGGGCACTGAGCTGGACTGGCAGTGCCAGTGTCCTGACAGGGGCTGGTGCAGGGGACCTTGACTCTGGGGCTCTGCCTTGAGTGTAACAGGCTCAGCCAAGCATGTGTTGCACCTGTTTTCTGTTGTGGGACATTAAGTTGAAGCCTGGGGACGCACAGTATTAAGAGGCACTGTGTCCTCCCCCTACAAACCCTGCCTGGCTTCCCAGGTCCTATCTGCTCTGGCCTCTGGTCACGCAGGGATGGCTGGGGGTGTGCCCCACCTCCAGCACCCTGGCAGCCCTCAGGCCCCCGGGTGCACTGCTTGCCCACACCTGCTCAGCTCAGGCCTGCCCAGCCCACACCTGCCCACTGAACCTTGAAGCTGCCTGGCCTGTACCTGTCATTTGCTGATGCTGGCCCGCCCCTTTCCTGCCTGCCCCCAGGACAGGTTCTTCCTGCTGCCTGGTCCACGTCTTCTGCAGGTTGCAGGGAGCTGCTCCCCAGGACCGGGCAGGCGGGAGCAGCACCGAGAAGATGCGCCCTGTGGCTGCCGGTGAGCGCGACCCTGCCTCTGCCTCGGTGTGGGGAGGGAAGGAGCCAGGCAGGGGAGGCCCCGTTGCCCCTCCTGGAT
This sequence comes from Tamias sibiricus, assembly GCA_025594165.1. Lineage (NCBI taxonomy): Eukaryota > Metazoa > Chordata > Mammalia > Rodentia > Sciuridae > Tamias > Tamias sibiricus. The sequence goes on along the minus strand of CM046668.1, from coordinate 4,399,252 downwards.
GTGCCGCACCAAGCCGGGGGCGGGGGGGGGGGGGGGGTGGCGCCGTCTCCTGTTAGACCTGGGGTCTGGAATTAGGGTCTCAGTGCTGAAGGGGCTGAGGTTTCCGAGGGGCTGGGCGGGCGTCTCTACCCTGGGCTCTGGCCAGCTGGGCCAGCGAGCGCACACCTTGGCCAGGGAGGGCGGGCGGGGCAGGCACCGCAGCCAACAAGAGCGCGCCTGCGGTGGGGGCTGGGGGAGCCCTCCCTCAGGAAGGGCTGGCTCCCCGCTGGTCAGGGCCCCTGGGGACTCCACGGGGGCTCCTCTGGCCAGAGGCGGGAGCCACCTTTCAGGCTGAGCAGCCCAGGGACTTGTGGGAAGCGCAGGGGACCCGCGCTTTGTGGCAGGAGGGGCCAAGGGCGGCATGAGGAGTGAACCCGGCCCTGGCTGAGTGTGGCAGACACCGCCCCCCCCCCCCCCCCCCCCCCCCCCCGGCATCTCAGTTTTTAAAATAGGGCTGTCTTTACTTTGCCTTTTTTCAAACTCTTGGCACTACAGAGATTTAGAGAAGTCGCCAGGAGGAGGGGCACCGGCTGTCTCCACCAGCCGCTCTGTGGCTCAGAGCGGAGGGTCTCACAGCTGCTGCCCACCGGCCCCTCCCGAGGCCCTTCTACTAGGCTCTGCCATGGTTCTCTTGCTGCCAGAGCAGGAAGCTGGTGCCTCCTGGGGAGAGAGGACAGGGCCCAGCCCTGTGCAAACATGGGCAGCTCAGAAGGGCTCCCTGCCTCTGGGTCTGCCCCTGTATGAGGTGCCTGTCCCAGCACCAGGGTCTGCGCCTGAAAGCCCTCCGCACAGCCTGCGTCCCCAAATGTAGGAGAACCACGCTCTAAGGTTCCGCCTTCTTGTGGAAAGTTGTTTTCTTTAAAAACCTGTTGATGGGTGAACAACGCCGCTTTTGCCGACTGCCGTGGATGGTGGGGTGGACAGTGGCCACACGTGTTTGCATGTTGCTATATAAGGTCGCACAGCACGGCGCTGCCTGGGGACACTGGAGCGCTCTTAGCTGTGAAAGACGGTCTGCGACGTCTGCATGGCAAGATCCCCCAGAGACCCGCTTCTCAGAACGTGTCCCGTCAGTGCGTGATGCGCCCACGCATCTGCACTGCAGCTGTTGCTGGGTCTGCGGTTCTGGCATGGTTTTCTGGTTACGTGTGGGACATGCTGAGTGCCACCCATGACTTCCCTCACCTTCCACTTCACACCCAGCCCTCGTGACTCATTGTGAGCCACATAGTCCCTTCACACAAAGCTCCCAGTGACACCAGGGTTGCCTTGTCTGGGCGTGTGTGGTGGTGAGAAGTCACTCTTGAAGCTCAAAGCCATGTCACTGTTGACTTTGTGAACTAAGAATTAGAGGGCTTTTTTTTTTTTTTTTGGTACCGGGGATTGAACTCAGGGGCACTCGACTACTGGGCCACATCCCCAGCCCTTTTTTGTATTTTATTAGAGACAGGGTCTCACTGAGTTGCTAAGTGCCTCGCCATTGCTGAGGCTGGCTTTGAACTCGCGATCCTCCTGCCCCAGCCTCCCGAGTGCTGGGATGACAGGCCTGCGCCACCGCGCCCGGCGTGAACTAAGAGTTAGATAGGAGCTCTGAGGTTCCTGGCGCGCCTGCTGGGTGGTACGTGTTCCTGGGACAGTGCCACGGCGCACGATGGCTGCCTAATCACACGAGGAGAGGCAGGTCCTGGTTGCAGAGGCCGGGAGAGCTCCTGGACTCAGCACTTCCTCCCCAGCTGCGGGGCCTTCCACCAGGGCAGCACCTGCTCTCAGAGCAGCCTCTCAGCGTCCCGGGCCCCCATCCCTCCCGGTGCCCAGTTTAGTGCTGACCTTCATCCTGGCAGGCTGCCTCTGGTCCTTCCCTCTGCTCGCACCCGCGGGCTGACCTCCTGTCCACTCCACAGAGAGACTGGGCCACAGCTCGCCTGATGCTGGGTCAGTGCTGGGGTAGGGGCTGAACGGTGGCCTCCACCCAGAGTCCAGTGCTAGAGCCCTAACCTCATCAGGGGACTCTGTTTTGGAGACAGGGACTTCATGAGGTGATTAAGTTAAAATCAGGTCATTGGGGTGGGCTCCAGTGCAGCACGCCTGGTGTCTGGTGAGAAGAGGCGGTCAGGACACACACAGAGCGACAACCCTGTGAGGGTGAGCGGAAGGCGCCACCGTGACCAGGGAGAGGCCCAGGAGGAAGAGTCTTTTGACACCGCACCTGGGACCTCTAGCCCTCAGAATCCCGAGGAAATTAATCTCTGCTGTGGAAGCCCCAGCCTGTGGCCCTCCCGCTGCAGCCCTGGGAAACGCACCCAAGCTGCCTGGTCCCACCCGCCCCCTGCTGGCTCCTTGGTCCCGCCCTCCTGGTGTCTGGGACACCTCTGTGCCAGCCTCGGCCCGGCGTGCCCGCCTCCTGGTGGCGGGCCTGTTGGGTCTGCCCTCCCAACCTGGGGGCGCTCCCGGCTCCGGGTCTCGCTCTCTCCCATCAGCCACTTGTCACCACAGGAAGCCAGGCTGTCCCCAGCCTGGAAGCCACCAGTGGTACTCTCCAACCACAGCACAATTTGTACCTTCCTTGTGATGCCGCCGGTCACCGGTGCCGAGTCCTGCGCCCTCACGTGTTGAAGTGCACAGTAGAGCGGCGTGCCGAGGCCAGCCATAAAGCAGGGTTTATTTAAAAAGGGGTAACCGGGACTTCTCTGGGAGGGAGAAGGGGGCCAAGGGGGCCATCACTGGTATCCCTAGAAGAGAGTTGTCCCGCCTTTGTCTGTGTCCTAGGCTTCCTCTGCTCTCCCACCCTCTTCCCCTCGTCTTTCTCCTTCCTGTGTGCGTGACTAGGGGGACCAGGCCCAGGAATGCTCCGTGGGGTGGCCAGAAGGTGGGAGATGGGGGGGGCTGAAGGGGGCAGGGCAGGATGGAGCAGCCCAGGACACATTAATCAACAACCTTACAGCTCCCTCTAGGGAGGGGCGGTTCCTGGGACAGTTACCTTGGCAAGCTTGGAGCAGGGCAGGTCCTTGTTGAGGGGAGGACGGGCTCTGAAGGCATCAGCATTCCAGCCCCTCCATTCGTGGGCCCTGACCCTTGCCCTGACCCTTGCCCATCTGCCTGTCCAATTCCGGCTTCACTAGGAACCAAACGTCCAGGGAGGGCACTCACGGACGCCCCTGCTGGCGGTGGAGAGTTCTCACTGTGAGGACCGTTGGCTGTCCTTCCCGTCACGGCCTCGTGCGTGTCCTCGTCCACCAGGACCAGATGGTGCTCCCTTCCTGGCAGTGCTGCAGGGCCTCCCCGGGGAGCAGGACGTCCTCTCTCCTCCAAGCCACTGACCGCCTGGAGGGACGGGGTGGGATGGGGTCTAGGAGACCCTCTGAATGTTGTTCAGTGCCAATTTTCTTCTCAGCCACTTGGATAAAACTGGCCAGCTCTGACCTGGCCCCCCCAGGCTACAGGGAACCATTGCTGTCCTTGGACATGTCCTGCAGCTAGCTGTCCATGCACATGGTCCACCCAAAAGAACTTTCAAGAACATCCTGCTCTTCAGCCCTAAGTGTTCCCAGGGTACCACCAGGCCCAGCCACAGGTGGCCTGGAGAGGAGTGTCCTGCAGGCGGAGGGGGGAGGACTGTAGAGCCCTCGGGGACAGTGGCATGCTCACAGCAGCTGGCCCTGGGAGGTACAGGGGAGGGCCTGCCAAGGGCTCCGTCCTCATCGTGTTTCTGTGGCTGCTTCATCTGGCTTTGAGATGTCCCTTCATTCCCAGCAAAGACAGGGGCCACGCTAAGTCCTTTTCCAACAAAAGCCAGCCCTGCGCACTGTTCCAATCATCCTGGGGACGGTGTGGTTTGGAAATAGAAAAGGAATTGACATTGGCACGCTTGAAAGCACAAAGCAAAACCCCCAGGTGACCCGGAAGCGTCCGTTCTGTCAGCATGGCTCCGGGGACCTTGGACTCGGGCCACGGAGGAGTCCTTGCAGGAGGACGGGGACTCTGTGCGTGCTATGGGAGGGGGCCTGGGAGCACGGCGGGCCCCGGGGGAGTGGAGCCTGGGCCCACTGCAGGGCTAATGCGCAGCCTTCAGGAGGGCGTCAGCTCCCATGGGGACAGGGCTGGCGCAGGAAGGGAGCCATGGGCCTTGAGCCTCGGGTTCGAGGGCTGCACGCTCACAGGAGGCCGAGGACGGGCGCCGGCCCAGACACAGCGAGGAGGCGCGTCTGCTGGAGGCTCTGCGTGGGGAGAAAGACTCCGCGGGTCTGGGGGCCACGGCTCTCCTGGCTGGCCAGACTCCTCCGTCCCCCAGCCCTGCCTTCCCGCTCCCTCTTCCCTCCCCAGCCGTCCTGCCTTGCTCTCCCCGGGGCCCCGCACCTAGGCGGGGGCAAGGCCTTCCCTGGGGTGCGGAGCTCTTGCAGCAGGGGAGAGAGAGCGCGGACCCTCAGCAAAGGTGTCTCCCGGGCCTTGCTGCACGGAGAACCTTGGGTGTCCCTGACCATAGGATGTGTGTGGGGACTTCTTCCCGTCACGGGTCAGCTGTCGTTCATCCCTGCCCAGTGCCCAGCAGTTCTGAGCACTGAGACGTAGCCACAGTCAACAGCCCGAGACCTGCCCTTGGAGAGTTCAGTCCGGTTGCAGGCGCAGACTCAGCTCTGACTGCGACTCACAGAGGGGATGTGTGGCGGGTCTGCCTTGGGGCGCGGGTCCCCAGATCGCAGTGATCCTGGGCCACAGCAGCTGCACGGCAGCCCCGGCCCCAGCACCCTGCTCCGGACTGTCAGCTGCCACCGCCTCCCCTGAAGTCCCCTTCAGAGCAGGCCTGCTGACATGGCGCCCGCGCGTCAGGGAGAAAGGCTGTGGAGGGCAGAGGGCTGGCACCGGCCCGGTGCACGGCGTGGCAGCGCTCACCTGTCCCTGCTTGGTCTCCAGGTGCTCTCAAGGCTGCCCTCTGCGTCCTGGCCTCCATGTGCGCCTGGTACTCGGGGTACCTGCTGGCGGAGCTCATTCCGGATGCACGTCTGTCCAGTGCCGCCTACAACATCCGCAGCCTTGGCGAGAGGCCCATGCTCAAAGGTGAGTGCACGACGCCGCTGTTATGTGGCGCAGGGGAGGGAAGGCTCTGGGGACGGCCACTCCAGCAGTCCCCACGCCATGTGGAGGCAGCTGCCACTGCTCATGGGCACGGGAGACATGACCAGTCGGCCCCAGCTGCTCAGCTGCTCAGCCATGACCCAACCCCGCAGCCTGACCTCGAGTCATCCTCTCTAGGTAGCGGATCTCAGCCTCCTCCTAGGCGAGGCATAGGAGGGCCCAGGTCCTAGACTCTGGAATCATTTTATGTTTTCTAAAGGACTGAACTTCTCAAATGCCGTCTTATCAGGTGCTAGGTGCTGTCTTGGGAGCAGAAGCCATTATGTAAATGGACAGGAAAGAAATGTGGGGGGCCAAGGAGACATTCTCTATCCATAGACAGAACTGCCCCTCTACCAGCATCCTGGGGCAGGCGCAGCTCTGCACGCCAGTCACTTAGGGGATTTGGCCCCACGCCTGGGCATTTCCAGGGCCCACTGCACCCTAGGCACGGCCCAGGGCCAAACAGCGATGTCAGTAAAGCAAGGGACTGAGCCACCCAGACTTCTGAGGGCAGTTTGCAGGTTTGGTTTAGAGCACAGTGCCCTAGTCGGCTCTGGCAGCTGAAAGGACACCACGGACGGGGTGGTTTGTAACCCACAGAACTGCCTGTACTACACTCCTGCAGGCTGGGAATGGGGGATTGAGGAGCCTGCAGGCTTGTGTTGGCCACAGCCCGTTTCCTGTTCATAGATGGCTTCTTCTCACTGGGCTACGGTGCCCCAGAAGGGAACGCCTGCCTCGCGTTCATGCTGTTATTAACGCAGCAGGTGTTTATCAACAACCCCTGCTCCGTGCTGCAGTCTGAGTACGTGTGTGTTCAAGGTCCACCCTTGAGCTCCGAGGCTCTCAGAGTCAGCGAGGAGAGAACCCAAAGCTAAGTCACTACGCTCAGGTAGGACCCTAACAGAGAGCTTCACGTGCAGGGCAGGATGTGCTGAGTACGAACACAGCTGGACTACGGCTAGAAGACAGGAGCACAGGGAGACTCTAAAAGATGCTTTCAGGGGCTGAGGTGGTGGCTCAGTGGTAGAGCGCTTGCCTTGCCCGTGTGAGGCACTGGTTTCCATCCTCGGCACCACATAAAAAATAAATAAATAAACATTGTGTCCATCTACAACTAAAAAAGATTTTTTAAAAAATGTTTTCACAATTATGTCAGAGGGCCTGTGGAACAAGCATTAGAGTAGTAAGTGGTATCTTTTTAAAAATTTCTATTGGAAGTAGTTGCCTATATATATTTGTTTGTTTGTTTGTTTTTGTTTTATTTTCCAAAGGTTTCTTTATTAAAAACATATTATTTTTATTTGTTCTTTTTATTTATGTGTGACAGAAGAATGTGTTTTGACATATCATATATACATGTGGTTGTACATGATGTGGAGTACACTGGTCGTGTATTTGCATATGAACATAGGAAAGTTACATCCTATTCGTTCTACTGTCTTTCCTATTCCCATCTCCCCTCCCTTCCCTTTATTCCCTTTATCTGATCCCCACCCCACCCCCCTTATTGTGTGTTAGCATCTGCATATCAGAGAGAATATTTGGCCTTTGGGTTTTTTTTTTTGTGTGTGTGTGTGGTACAAAGGATTGAACTCAGGGGCACTCAACCACTGGGTCATATCCCCAGCCCCCTTTTTTTTTTTTTTGTATTTTATTTAGAGACAGGGTCTCACTAAATTGCTAAATGCCTCGCCCTTGCTGAGGCTGGTTTTGAACTCATGATCCTCCTGCCTCAGCCTCCCAAAGTGCTGGGATTACAGGCGTGCGCCACTGCCCCCGGCTTGGTTTTTTTGGAATAGACTTATTTCACTTAGCATGATAGTCTCCAATTCCATCCATTTACAGCAAATACTATGATTTCATTCTTGATGGCTGAGTAGTATTCCTTGTTTATATGTTCCACACTTTCATTATCCATTAGATGGCAGTACGTTTTTAAGACAAACCATAAAGTATAACAAATTAACTTGCACAGATACAAAAAATTAGGTACTAATTTTAAAAACTTTTAAAGAAGTAACTCCTTCCCATATTAATTATCTCCTATGGCCAAAGAAAGGAGGAACTGTAGGACTTGACTGTGAGGTGTGTCGGTCCTTAATAAGGTCTGTGCGTTGGCTCGGCCTGTCCCCTGCCTGCCTCCTCCCTGCCTACTGTAGATGACGCAGGGCTGCTGCACGGGGACCTGGAGGACACCTCCGGGATTGCGACCCTTGCACGGGGTGCCCGTTTACGTACAGTGGCAGTCTGCCCTGAGACAGGACCTCAGGTGGCTTCAGCTCCCCTCTAGGGCAGCCTTGGGACACGGCATCCCAAGCACGTCCCAGACACAGGAACCCAAGGGTGAGGGGGAAGGGGTGATAAGCAGGTGGTGGCTGCAGCCGTGATGGCCACGTCCTGGCCCCCGTCCTGGACTCTCTACCTGGAGGGGCTCGACTGTGGAGTGTAGCTGGGCGCAGTCTGGGGTGGGCTTTGTGGGCCTCGTGCGGGGCACAGAACGCAGAGCTCACGGGACCGGGCTGGTTCTGCAGCGCGGCGTTGGGTCCTGGCGTCCCCGACGTGGTGGCCAGGAGAGCTCTCAGGGAATGCCTTGTCCAGCATGCTCCTGTCCAGGCGCTGCGGCCAGAGCCCAGGGGCTGCTGCTGCTTGGAATCCAGGCTCTTGCCGGAGCCCTGCACCTTCCTCCTGAGTGGGCAGGAAGACGAGGCTCCGCTGTGCTGGGAGGGCAGGAGGCGGCCCTGAGTCCGCCCGCTCCGCAGGCTCTGCTACGCCAGGCCCAGGCAGGCGGCTCTGAGGCTGTCCTGGGCACCGTGTGTTTCCAACGTCCGCAACGCCCCATCCAGCACCTCGGATCCAACAGCGAAGCAGACGGAGGCCTGAGGCCAGTGCTGGTGCTCAGGGTGAGCTGCTGGAAGAGCCGCCCCGAGGACGAGGGGGCACCCTGCTGGCAAGACCCTGGGACTCCGGAGCCCAGAGCGTCCATCCCTGGGGGCCTTGCAGAGCTGCTCCTTCGCGGGGGAGGCCCGCGGTCCCCCGCTGGAGGTGACCTCGCTGTTCATTTACAGGAACAGGGCCAGGGGGCCTGTGCTGGGCCAGTCGCGGGGGCCAAGAGCTGATAGTCCCTGAAAGACCTGAGGGTGGACTCGCGAGGCGAGAGGAGCCGGAGGCCACGGCCCTGGGAGGAGGCCCGGCCTGCTGGGCTCTGACGGAGCCCCGTGCCGCCTTCGCCAGGCACAGGACTTCCTCAGGAACCCTCGCGGGCAACGAGGGGTGGCCCACTGGGCTCCTTGCCTTCGAGTGGGGCTGTTTGCGGTTACTAAAGGCTTCGGATAGACTGGGGGCCGGCGGGGCCTGCTGCTGGGGCAGAGCTGGGGCCTGGCGTCCTGGGTCTCTGCAGAACCCAGGGCCAGCTTGCTTCCCATCGGCTCGCTCCCGCCTGGAGCAGGGCAGCCCACTCCCAGGCGCCTACCTGTCTGTTTACATTCACTTAATCCTGCCTCTCTTTAAGGTGTTTGTATCTGTTCATCACGGATTGTTTTACATTCATTTTGATCTTTTAAGATGTTGCACCAAGCTGGGCGTGGTGGCACACGTCTGTGATCCCAGCAGCTTGTGAGGCTGAGGCAGGACGGTCCCAACTTCAAGGCCAGCCTCAGCGATTTAGTGAGACCTAAGCAACTTACTGAGTCCCTGTCTCAAAAATTTTAAAAAGTAAATAGATAAAAGGGTTGGGGATGGGTCTCAGTGGTTAAGTGCCCCCGGATCCTCTATTCAATCCCCAGCACTCCCCCAAAAATTATCGCATTAAACAGTTATTCACTTTGATTCCTAAGCTTGTTTTAATTAAATTTTTGATTTGTTTTAATTGGTTGTACCTGACAGTAGAATGCATTTATGCACTGTGATATAGCATACATAGATGGGATATAATTTCTCATTTTTCTAAGTGCACATGTTGCAGAATCACATTGGTCATGTGGTCACATATACACATACAGTAATAATGTCTGTTTCATTCCACTCTCTTTCCCATCCCCACATCCCCTCCCTCCCCTCCCATCACTTCCCTCTACCTAATCTAAGGTAACGCTATTTTTCCCTGGTGCCCCCCCACCCCGCTTTATTGTGAATTAGCATCCGCATATTAGAGACAACATTTGGCCTTTGGTTTTGTGGGACTGGCTCAAAGCGGTGAATGAGACCAGCATTCCCAAACCAGGAAGTGTTTTTTAAAAAAACAGTTTCCTGGACCTGTCTCCAAAAAATTAAAACCCCTGCAAGTCCAGGGTTGAGTCCAAGAACCTTTATTTGTTTTGTTGTAAACTTGGCTTCACGCACAGCCTGCAGAACAAGGTGGCGCTTCTTGGAAGGAATTTCAGGGAGAGCACGGGGGACTCGGTGAGGTCCCAGAGACGCCCAGGAGCGGCCAGTGGGACAGGATGGAGCCAGGCTCAGAGCTGGGTCCGCCCTGCGCCCACCTGCAGTGAGGGGCAGCTCCCTCGTCAGCCACCTGGTCACTGTGCCCCCAGGGAATGGTGGCGGTTCACAGACGACCACTGCGTGAAGTGCCACAGGTTCTGCGCACGTTCCCAGCCCCTGTGAGGAGCGCAGACACCCACCTCACACCCCTTCCTCTCAGAGCCCCCTGCTGGGGAAGCAAAGGTCTGCCTTCTGGAAAACGCACCTGCACTGTCCACTCAAAGTGGCCCTCGCACGTCAACGCAGGCTGGGCTGAGGGCGACGGGTCACCACAGCTTAGCACGGGCAAGGCCTGGGGTCCACTCCTTCTCCTCCCCACCCAGCCCCTGGGGCCACACCACGTCGACTATGGGAGCCCTGTGATGTCCACACTGGCGGACCTCAGTAGCAGGCCTTGGGCTGGGAGTCCTAGGTAGGCGGGGTCTTGTCCAGTACCGCGCTGTTCAGCTCGAGGGGCCACCGCCTGGTCCCTGAGCCCTAGCCCCTGGGACTATGGCCCCACAGGCAGGAGGAGGGGCTGGGAACAGGTCAGAGCCCAGGGCCGTCCTAACTCCCCCTGGGGTGGTGGTGACCCCAGGGTCCTTCCTGCCCGAAGGGAGGCAGAGGCCCAGCCCTGTCCGTTTGGACTTGCTGCCCCCCCGGGGACGCTGCCACAGGTCAGGGTGGGCCTGGGTGTCTCTGAGAGCCCCCACCACTGGGGCGCGCAGCTGTGCTGGTGCCAGGGTGAGGAGGGAGGATGGGGCCAGGGGGAGCCCACCGAGCTTTCAGCCCCCAGAGCTCTTCTAAAGCTTTAAACCCTGATGTAGACGTCACTTGGAATCATTCGCTGTTAGTTTTAGAAAGGAAAATGCGCCTTCAGGTTGGAACTGTGCTGTGATGTGTCGCGGGCACAGCCCTGAGCTCTGCTGCAGACACGCTGAGTGTTCACCAACCCTCCTGGCACTTCTGGAAAGAAATGCTCTTCTGCCTTTTGCCTTCTCTTTCCCCCATTTCTGGGGTTGACTCCTCCCCGCCCCCCTTTCTCTTCCTCCTCCCTTCCCCCCACCCTTTACTTTGGTCCTGGGGATTGAACCCAGGGTGCTCTGCCACTGGGCCACATCTCCAGCCCTCTTTAGTTTTCATTTTGAGACAGGGTCTCACCGAGTTGCCCAGGCTGGCTCTAAACTTGCAATCCTCAAGTCTCGGCCTCCCGAGTTAACGGGACTACGGTTGTGCCCCACTGTGCCTGGCTTAGAGATTTGGCTTCTAAATTAACTTTAGCTTCTCTGCTTTCCGTATTGCTTTTGGGACATTCCAATCTGGTCATGTGACACTCGGGAGGCAAGATCACTGCAAGATAGGCTGGGAAAAGTCAGGGCGCTATAGTTGCAGCAGTGACGTCACAGGGTACGCTGGTGCACTCACCTCATAGGGACCTTCCTCTTGAGTGCCTGGTGTCCTCAGGGATCACCTGATAAGGACTGTCAGGCAGGGGGTGCATGGGATAGCCCCCGCAGGTAAACACAGCGCGCCTGTCACACACGTGGCCACTCTGCACGGGATCTGGTCCTGGCCTCCACTGAGTGGACTTGGGACCCAGCACACGGCTGCGGCCCTGTGAGGGCGGCCAGAGGCCTGGAGAAGGCTGGTGTTCTCTGCTCACGGGAACTTGGACCTGTCGTGCCCAGGACAGCACTGCCCAGGGCAAGCAGTCAGGGCCGAACCTGCTAAGGGACGGGCAGTACGTTAAGGGGACATGCAGACTCCAGGGAGGATGCACGTGTTCTGTCCTGGAGAGCATTGTCTCCAACCTGGGCCTGTGAGGCAGCGTGCCTGCAGAGGTGGGGACGGCACCACCCACTGGGGACAACAAGTGAGTTACTTTTTTTTTTTTTTTTTTTTTTTTTTTTTTTTGTGGTACCGGGGATTGAACTCAGGGGCACTCGACCACTGAGCCACATCTCCAGCCCTTTTTTGTATTTTTTTATTAGAGACAGGGTCTCACTGAGTTGCTAAGTGCCTCGCCATTGCTGAGGCTGGCTTTGAACTCCCGATCCTCCTGCCTCAGCCTCCCAAAGTGCTGGGATTATAGGCGTGGGCCACCGCACCTGGCTTCTTTTTTTTTTTTTTTTTAATCTTTTTAATATTTATTATAACTTGTACAAAACACCAGTCATAGCCGGGTGTTGCCGCCTGAAGCGATGGCCACTTGGAGCAACGAAGCCGCGGGAAGAAGTTCAGAGGCAAACTGGAAACAAACAGCTTTTTATTCTGATAACTTTTCTCTTTGGCTCTAACAACGACTAACATGCACCACACACCACCAAAAAATGGCGCTGACCCAATCAGCAATCTCGGCTCAAGTCACTTGAGATCCTGGGCCAAGTCCCGCGAGATCCCGGGCCAAGTCCTGTGAGACTACGGAAGGCGGCAATGCCCAAATCTCCATGGCCCATATCAACCACAATTTAAGCCATCTCCCCAAACAGGGCTCCTGCAGCCGGGCACGGTGGTGCATGCCTGTAATCCCAGCACTTGGGAGGCTGAGGCAGGAGGATCATGAGTTCAAAGCCAGCCTCAGCAATGGCGAGGCACTTAGCAACTCAGTGAGACCCTGTCTCTAATAAAATATAAAAAAGGGCTGGGGATGTGGCCTAGGGGTTGAGTGCCCCTGAGTTCAATCCCTGGTACAAAAAAAAAAAACACCAGTCATACCAGTTGCAGACCATGGATAGTGCCCAAGCTAATGTACTATCCCTGAAAGTGAGGAGGCTATCAAAGGACATACTACTTTTTACAGTCTTTCTCCCCAGGAATATTTTCTTGTTTTCAGTGCATTTGTAGAAAATGCAAACAAGAGTTGTATTTTACTGGGACACAGAAGGTAAGGAATGAAGCCTGGGTTTAATAAAATGACTGATTTGGGAGAGAGGACGCTGAAGGAGGAGGATCCGTCGAGAGGGAAATAAAAAATTTGGATACTAGCCGGACAGGGTGGCGCACGCCTGTAATCCTAGCACTTGGGAGGCTGAGGCAGGAGGATCGCGAGTTCAAAGCCAGCCTCAGCAATGGTGAGGTACTTAACAACTCAGTGAGACCCTGTCTCTAATAAAATACATAAAAGGGCTGGGGATGTGGCACAGGGGTCGAGTGCCCCTGAGTTCACTCCCTGGTACCAAAAAAAAATAAAAATAAAGATTTGAATATAGATCCATCTCTCTGCCGCTAAGTCCTTTGATCAAATTCTGGATTCCTGTGGATGGAACAAGACTCCAAGAAGTTAGGTATTGAGTAAATGCTGAGAGGGAGAGAGCTGGACAAGCCCTGACTTCAGTATTTCTTTTTTTTTTTTTTTTTAATATTTATTTGCTTTAGTTGTACACAATGCGTTTATTTGTACGTGGTGCTGAGGATCGAACCCGGGCCGCGCACGTGCTAGGCGAGCGCTCTGCCGTTGAGCCACGATCCTCCCCGACTTTAGTATTTCTTAACGAGATCTTATTGTAGTTTTCTCCCATATTACTAGCTGGGAGCCCTCAATCCTAGATTGTGGGATTTTTTCACTTTTGGTATTAGTTTGTTGGTGCTGCTGTAACAAAATACCACAGGCTAAGTGGCTTAAACTCATACTGGAGGCTGAACCCTAATATCAAGCTGTTGGCAGGGTGGGTTTCTGTGAGGCCTCTCTCTGCTTGTAGACAACCATCTTCTCCTTTTGTCCTCAAAGGGCCTTTCCTGGTGTCTCTTCCCTTCTTAAAATGACAGTTTCTACTGGATATGGGTTATCATTATCATTTCATTTTACCTTTGTTCTGTCTTTAAAGATTCCATTCTCAAGTTAGTTACATTTTCAAATGCTATATTCCATGCATTTTAGGCGAACACCTAAGTAACAAACATCATTATTCAAACTAAAAACTAACAACACTGAGGAAAAAACCCTATAGTAATGTCCACATTAACAGTTGGATACTTCCTTTAAGTATCTGGAAGTAAACAAAACCATATTAACTATATTATGTGAAAATTAAAGTAGCATAACATACTTTTTAAGTATGCTTACCTGTTTTTACTAACTTTGTAGATGCCTATTGTAGGAGCCCTGTTTGGGGAGATGGCTAAGATTGTGGTTGACTACGGGCCAAGGAGATGTTTGGCTGTTGCCGCCTTCCGTAGTCTCACGGGACTTGGCCTGAGATCTCGCGGGACTTGAGCGAGATTGCTGATCGGGTCTGCGCCATTTTTTGGTGGTGTGTGTGTGGTGCGTGTTAAAGTCGTTGTTAGAGCCAGAGAGAAAAGTTATCAGAATAAAAAGGCTGTTTGTTTCCAGTTTGCCTCTGAACTTCTTCCCGCGGCTTCGTTGTTCCAAGCGGCCATCGCTGCAGGCGACAACAGCCTATTGCCTGCATTAAAAAGTCCAGAAGAAAATGTACCAAAGAGTAAAAATGAAATATAAGATTTTTTGTTCCCTTTTTTCTCTCTACTATTATTTCTAACTTTTTTTCCTGCAGAATAAGAAAGTCCTATAGCTTTTCCTTGTTCAAAAAGCAGAATGGATAGGAAGATAAGTTGGTAGAAGTCACCAGAGCTTGGTAGGACTTGTTCAGAACACCGTGCAGCGCCGTCCCTGGGTCTGTTCACTGCTTGGCTTGGTTTCCTTCCAGAGCCGGGACTGGAGCCCAGGGCCTCACACGCTACCTGCGTGCCGTTCCACTGAGCCACACCCCAGCCACCACCACCCCCATCCCCGCCTTCTGCTTTTGCAGGGGCAGGTCTGTTTCTGTGGACCTATGTGCTGACACAGGGTGGATTTCTGCAACACTGAGGGTCCAGTGCTCGCTTATTCAGTCAACAAACATTGCAGAGCGTGCGGCTAGGGGCTGGGGTACGGTGAAGACTAGACAGACAAATCTGTGCTACCACGGGGACTTTTGAGAAGGCAAGGAATTGGAGGCCAGTGCAGAGGGATATAAGCGTTAATAAAATACAACAAAGTGAGGCAGGGTGGGGCTGGGCTGTGCGGGGGGCAGGGTGTGGCCAGAGGTGAGCCAGAGGGGCAGGTGAAGAGGAGCCAGACCTGAGGAGGTGAGGGAGCCCCGAGGGTCAGCATGAGTGCCCAACAAGACCGCCTCCTCCTGGGACAGAGGACGTGGTCACCAAGAAGCTCAGGCCACGTGCAGTGTGGTGTGGTGGCACGTGGACATCGTCGTGATTCTCTGCATGCCGACTGACCTCCAGGGGTCATGCCACCGCTTCAGTTCCCTAATAAATTGACTTGTTTCTAGACGTAAAGCTGTGACACGCTCATGGTGCACTGTGCAGTGTTCTCATCTGTGTAGACCCGGTGGGGTGGTGAATCAGGCCGATTAACACTTGCATCAGTTCGCAGCCTTGTTTTTGTGTGACGAGAACAGTTAAAATCTGCTCTTACAGAAATGTTCAAGTACACAATAGACTGACGTGCAATGGATCTCTTGAATCGATGGGTACAGATGTCCTGCCGAAAGAAAATGTCGTGTCCTCTGGCCAACGTGCCCCAGTCCCCCTCCCCTCTCCACGTCCTGCCCAGCATCTGGTGACCACTCTGTGTTTCTTGCTTGAGTTTGACCTTTTGGATCCCACACATGTGTTGCTCGGCTTTTCGTCACCGTGCCCAAAAGACCTGACAAGAGCAGCTTGGAGGAGGAGACGTTTGTGTTGGACTTATGGTTCCGGAGGTTCAGTCCGTGGCTGGTCAGCTCCATTGCTCTGGGCCTGGTGAGGCAGAGCATCGTGGAGAAAGAGCATGGCACAGGAAAGCTGCCCAGCTCTGGCAGCTGGGAAGCAGAGGGAGGGAGCAAGAGAGGTAGGAGCCAGGGGCAAGGTAGGGCCCCAGGGGCAGGCCTCCAGGGACCATCGCCCTCCAGCCACAGCCAACCAGCTCTCGGTTAGACCCAGTGACCCATTCAGTCACTGACCCACGGATGAGGTTCCAGCTTTCACAATCTAATCCTTTCACCTCAGAACTTTCCTGCAGTGCCACACGAGGTTTCCAGGGCACATCTGACACCCAAACCCTAACAACACGTGCGTGAGATTGTGAGATTTGCCTGTCTGTGCCTGGCTTGTTTCACTTAGTGCAATGTCTACCATGTTCATCCATGTCATCGAAATTATAGAATTCTCTTCTTTTCAAAGGCTGAATAATAGTCCACTGTGCACAAATACCTCATCCATTCACCCACGGCCGGGCATGCAGGTTGGTTTTGCATCTTGAGTATTGTGAATAATGCCGCAGTGAACGCAGCAGTGCAGATGGCTCTCCCACACACTGATTTCATTTCCTTTGGAAATACCCAGAGGTGGGATTTGGGATCGTATGGAAGTTATTTTAATGTTTTGAGGGTCTGCCATGTTGTTTTCTGTAGGAGCCCTGTTTGGGGAGATGGCTTAAATTGCGGTTGACTATGGGCCATGGAGATTTGGGCATTGCCGCCTTCCGTATTCTCACGGGACTTGGCCCGGGATCTCGAGTGACTTGAGCCGAGATTGCTGATCGGGTCAGCGCCATTTTTTGGTGGTGTGTGTGGCGCGTGTTAGTCGTTGTTAGAGCCAGAGAGAAAAGTTATCAGAATAAAAGGCTGTTTGTTTCCAGTTCGCCTCTGAACTTCTTCCCACGGCTTCGTTGCTCCAAGCGGCCATCGCTTCAGGTGGCTAGTTTTCCATAATGGCTGTTCTACTTCATATCTCCACCAACACTGTGCCGGGGCTGCCTGTCCCCGCACCCCGGCCACCACATGTTCTCATGAAGCCTTTCTATGGTGGCCCTTGTAGTGGTGGTTTTAGATGGCATCTCCCTGATTGTCTGTGACAGTAAGCATCTTTTTCATCAGCCTCTTGGCCGTCGGAATGTGTCGTTGGGAATAATGTCTGTTCAACCGTTTGCCCATGTTAAAGTCAGGTTTAGACTGTACTTTTTACGGAATTGCTCGAGTTCCTTGTATGTTTTGGACATAAGCCCTTATCACATGCCCTCTTCTCAGTCTGTCGCTCGCCTCTTCCCTCTGTTGGTTGTTGCTGTGACTGTGCAGAAGCTGTTTAGTCTGACACACTCCCATTTGTCGGTCTTCGCTTCTATTGCCTGTGGTTTGGGGTCATGTCCAATCCGATGTTTTCTTGGGGACTTCACACGTATGCTCATTGGAGGTGCCGGTCTGTGATTTTGTCTCCTCCTAGCACCCTTACCTGGTTTGGGTATCAGGGTGGCTCTGGCTTTGTTAAGTGCGTTTAGAAGTGTTTCTTCCTTTTCAGTGGTGGTGAGTTCAGAAGGATTGGTGTCAGTTCTTCCTCGGGTGTCTGGTAGAATTCAGCCGTGAAGCCATCTCCCTGAGCTTCTGTTTGATGGGGTTTGGCTTGGATGGATGTTTTCATGGATTCAGTCCCTTTAATTGTCATTGGCCTGTTTGGATTTCCTGTTTCTTCATGGTTCTGGCTTGGTAGGTTGTATCCTTCTAGGGATTTGTCAATTTGTCCAGTCTGTAGGTGTATAACTGTTCATAACACCCTCTTACGATCTTTTCTACTTCTGTGGTGTCTGTTGTAATGTCTCCTCTTTCATTTCCGGTTTTAGTTCAACCTTTTGTCTTCTTAATGTAGCCAAGGGTTTGCCAAGCTTGTCTTCCTTTTAAAAAACCAGCTCTGTTTCATTGACCTTTGCTGTTATTTTTCTAGTCTCTATTTCATTACTTCTCCTCTCGTCGTTGTTATTTCCTTCCCTCTCTTAACTTTAGGGTTAGTTTTACTCTTCTTTTCCTCATTCCTCGTGGCATAAGATCAGGTTGTGTGTCTGAGATCTTTCTGCATTTTTTGATGTGGGCATTTCTCTCTATCAGCTTCTCTCTTGGACCTGCTTTTGCTACGTGTGTGTTGTGTTCCCCTGTCTTTGGTCACCAGATATGTCTGGGTCTCTCTCTTGACTTCTTCTTAGACCCGCTGGTTGTTTGGGAGCGTGTTGTTTAGTTTGGACATCCCTGTGGGTTTTCCTGGCACTGTCCTTGTTGTTCACTTCTCCTTTCCTTCCATTGTGGTCAGGAAGACACTCTGGTGTGGGTTTGATCTCCTGGAACTTGTTAAGCCTTGTCTTGAGCTTAGCCGTGCTGTGGCTGGAGAGTGCTCTGCTGCCGTTGGTGGAGTGCTCGTCTGTCCCTTAGGTCCACCTGGCCTACGTGTAGCTCCAGTCTGAGACGGTCTGTGGGTGTGTGTCCGCAGGATGCACTGCCGGAGCTGCATTGCTGGGTGGTGTATTAAGAGGTAAGTGACCCTCAGGGACCCTCCTCCTTGTGAACGGAGCAGTGCTCTTACAAACTGAGCTGAAAGGGAAGGCCTTTGGCCCTCTCCACCAGCTGAGCCCCACCAGACTCCAAATATGCTGGTGCCCTGGCCTCGGTCCACTCACGGTTCAGAGCTGTGAGCAGTAAATGTACGTTGTTTAAACTGATTTTTATGATAGCCTTAAGGGACTACTTTAATGTCCAGTGTCTCCTTATTAATTTTCCGTCTGGATGATCTGTTCATTGTTGAAAGTGGAGTCTTGAAGTCCCTGTTACTATTTGTTCTCGTTCCGTCTCTCCCTTCAGGTCCCTTGCGTGCTCTGTTTAGGTGTTCCGGTGTTGGATGAGGATGTGCTCGTTAGCCCCACCTTCTCAGTGGGTCGACTTCTTTATCATCACCTGTGGCCTCTCTCCCCTTTTGCTGTGCTGGGGTAGGACCCAGGGCCTCGTGCACAGTGGTCAGGGGCTCTACCCCACCCTCAGCCCGGCCCAGCCCCACATCTCTTGCAGTGAGACGCGCAGCCACCCGCCCGCTGTGGTTGCCACCAGCGTGGGCGTCTGTCTCCACCCGCTCACTTCCGGCCCGCGAGCCCCTGCGGGTGCGGTGGGTCACTTGTCAGCGGCACGTAGCTGGGTCTTTGTAAAGGGTACATTCATTATCCTGTGACTTTTGATTGGAGAATCTAACCCATTTCATCTAGACGATCCGGGTAGGTGAGGGTTCCCCTGGCACCGTAGCCGCTGGTCTGTGGTCTTCTTGGGGGTCTGCCCCCCCTCCTCCCGTGCTGCTGCCTGCCGTGTGGCACCTGGATTCCTTCCTCATGCCATCTGTGGTGCCTCGTCACTGTGGGCCGAACGTCTTGGCTCCTGTGCACGAGCCAGGAGGCACGTGCTCCTCAGGTGAGAGGCTAAGGTGGACCCGGAGGGCGCGAGGGTGCCTCCTGGACTCCTGGGGCACCCGGATTCGAGTTGGAGAGCCACAGCCCCGTGCGCTCCGCTCTGTGATCTGGGCAGGGCGCGCGCGGAGCTGCGCGGGAGCTGGGGGGCCGAGGCTGAGGGGGCTCTGGGGCCTGCGCCTCCCGCCCTCCCAGCCTCGGGCTGGCCCTGAGCCCTCCTGAGTCGCTGACCCCTGTGAAGTGAGGGAGTTGGAGTGGACACCTCGGGGCCCGGCCACTCTGCCACCACAGCACCTCGGCAGAAAGCTCAGTGCTCTAGCTCCAGTGAAGGGACGGGCCAGTGTGTATGTGGTGTGTGTGTGTGTGTGTGTGTGTGTATGTGTGGTGTGTGTGGTGTGTGTGTATGTGTGGTGTGTGTGGGGGGGACATGTGTGTGTGTGTGTGTGTGTGTGTGTGGTGTGTGGGGGGGGACATGTGTGTGTGTGTGTGTGTGTGTGTGTGTGTGTGTGGTGCGTGTGTGTGGTATGCGTGGTGTGTGTGTGTGGTGTGTGTGTGTGGTGGTGTGTGTGTGGCGTGCATGTGTGGTGTGTGTGGTGCGCATGTGTGGTGTGTGTGTGTGTGTGTGGCACGCATGTGTGGTGTGTGTGTGTGTGTGTGTGGTGTGTGTGTGGCACGCATGTGTGGTGTGTGTGTGGTGTGTGTGGTGTGTGTGTGGCACGCATGTGTGGTATGTGTGGTGCGCATGTGTGGTGTGTGTGGTGTGTGTGTGTGGCACGCATGTGTGGTGTGTGTGTGGGTGTGTGTGGTGTGTGTGTGTGTGGTGCGTGTGTGCTGGAGGCTGTGAAGGCGGGTGTGTGGTGTCCATGCTGTCTCTGTCCACCAGCACTCTTAGCCTCGTGTGTGCTCGCCAGCGTTTGCAACTAAGATACCTGTCAAGAGCCACTTAGACCCGGGCGCGGTGGCGCACGCCTGTGATCCCAGCACTTGGGAGGCTGAGGCAGGAGAATTGTGGTTCAAAGCCAGCCTCAGCAGTGGCGAGGCACTTAGCAACTCAGTGAGACCCTGTCTCTAATAAAATACAAAAAGGGGCTGGGGGTGTGGCCCAGGGGTCAAGTGCCCCTGAGTTCAATCCCCGGTACCAAAAAACAAAACAAAACAGAAAAAGAACCACTTAGAGGAGAAGAAGCTTATTTTGGCTCCCAGTTTCAGAGGTCTCAGTCCATAAGTGGCTGGATCCGTTGCGCTGGGCCAAGGCAGGGCAGTACACCATGGGGAGAGCCCAGCAGGGGGACGCTGCCCCTCGTGGCAGCCAGGAAGCGGAAAGCGAGTGAGGGCTGCAGAAAGAGCCACCCTTCCCGGCAGCCCTGTGGCCACCTCCAACCACGCGGCACCCGCCTGCGTCCCCTGGGTCGCAGCTCTCACAGTCCAGTCATCCGAAAGTCCCTGCGTTAGCAGGAGCTTCTGGGGACGCTCACGTCCAAACCGCAGCATCTGTGGTCTCTTTCTTACTGTGTCGCAAACGTGCAGAGCACGCGGGCCCGGCGTGGCGAGCAGCGTGGACCGAGGCTCTGACACTTCTGAAACGGTGCCTGCTCAGACTCTCTCCATGTGAAGTGTCCCTCGAGACAGAAGGCAGGTCCTGCCAGCCGTGCACCTTGAGGGGACTGCAGCGATCCCAATGAGGCGGCCCCCCAGGCCCCCCAGTCCCTGGGATGGCTGGAACGGAGCAGCTGGCACTGTGGTCACGTAGCAGGGCTTCCCTGACCACCAGTGATGCCGTGATGTTCTTGTCTATTACAGCCCCCGCCCCCAGAAGGCAAAAATGTGACCACTGGACTGCGTGTCCCCCCAACAGCTACGCCTATCGGCTGCTCAGCGGCGGGGGGCAGGACAAGTACGCCAAGATCTGCTTTGAGGACGAGCTGTAAGTAACGGTGCTCAGGAAGAAGCTCAGCGTCTGTCCACCGGGTCCCTTCTGAGGCTGGCCGAGCGGCAGGGCTGGCGAGAGGAGACTCTGGTGCCCTGGCCCCAGCCTGAGGCCCAGTGCTCCTGGGAGGAGGGCTCGCGCCTCGCTGTGCCGGGCGGCCTCGGTTCTGCAGTCCATGTCTCACACCTCGAGCCCGCGGCGAAGTCCAGAGCCATGGGAACGTGGAACCCGGCTGGCAGGGCCTGTGGGTTGTGTCTTATGGTCCCCACCCTCGTGGGCTAAAGCAGGTGCACCTCTCTTTGTTGTCTGCCCCTCCCAGGGGACAGTGACTACCGCCCCCTCTCCATGCTGGGAGAACCTGTGCAATTGGTGCTGCTTCTGTAGAGCTTGGTGTCCTGCCCCAGGGAAGCCATCTGGCCTGTACTTTTCCTGTGGGATTTTTTTTTTTTGGGGGGGGGGTACCGGGTGTTGGACTCATGGGCACTCGACCCCTGGGCCACAGCCCCAGCCCACTTTTCTATTTTATTAGAGACAGGGTCTCACTGAGTAGCTAAATGCCTCGCCATTGCTGAGGCTGGCTTTGAACTCGCGATCCTCCTGCCTCAGCCTCCCAAGTGCTGGGATGACAGGCGTGCACCACCGCGCCGGGCCACCTGGTGGGATTTTTAACTACAAATTCAGTTTTTTGGGTAAACAGGACCACCCCAGTTCGTGTTCTTTATTTTTGAGTGCTTCTTTGCTCTGGAGCAGAGCCTGCTCTTCTTAAGTCTTTCTTGGTTCAGACCTGAAACCAGCCATTTCCTGAAAGAGACAGTTCCTTTAATGCGTGTGGGATCTGGAAGCCAAGATGCTCAATGTGGTGTGCTCGGAGCCACGGGGATGGCACCACCTCTGAGCACGTTTAGTGGACAGAGACGAGAAATGCATTTTTCTGGAAAGGAGAATTTGCACTAGCATTTCCAGCTAAAATTTAATATTGCAGGATTTTTCCTCCATTAGGAGCTTTGACTTTACATTTTAACTCTTTCCCTTTCACTGAGAACCTCATTCTTTGTGCTATTTAACACTTGCTTTCCAAATGTGGTATCAGTAGAACTAACAATGCAATTCTGAGTGAAGTGTAACTTTTGTCAGTTCTTTTTTTCTTTAAAATATTACATTACAGTGTACAGTGTTATGATTAAAGTCATATGAAAGAGTTATTTTTTCCCATTGTTGTGTTACATACTTGATATATGATTAAGTTCATTTCAAGTCGTTTTTAGTTCTAAGATTTTTTTCTATTTTTTTCTTTGAATTTAATTTTTGAATGTGTAATATATTTACATGGTTCAGAAATTAACATTATGTATCAAAAACCATAGATTCAGAAAAATCTTCCCTGTACCTTCCAATTTTTCTCCTGTTCTCATCTCCAATTTTTTTTTTTTTTATTAATTTCTGACTCATCCCTCTAGTGTTTGCTTTTAGGGCAAAATAAGCTCTCTCTCTATATATATGGATATGCACCAATATATGAGTTTTATAAGCTTATATATGCATGCCTATGTGAGTATACATGTATACGTGTATATGAATATGTGTGTATATGTACACACACACACACACACATACACACAGACATATTCTTTCTTACATAAAAGGTAGCAAACTCCACACACAGTGTTGCACTTTGCATTCCTTACTTAACAGTACAGTAGAGATCACTCCTTATCAGTACAAGGAGATTACCCTCATTTATTTTATTGGCGCATGGTATTCCATAGGGAGGTATCATAGTTTATTCAACTAGTTTTGCACCAACAGGCAGTTCTAATGTGTCAGATCTTTTAGTGTTACTAATAATGCTGCCATGAATAGCCTGTGGGTGTGTGGTTTTGTAACTGATCATTATAAAGTGGACATTTGTGTAACCACCATCCAGGTTAAGCAATAGACTATCACTAGCACTCCACAGGCCCTCTGTGTACCCCTTCCCAAGTGCAGCCCCTCTTTCCTTACCACTCAGTGTTAAGGCACTCTATTCTCTTCTATGGTGATCACATCCTTGCTTTTCTTGATGGTTTTACTGCTTAAGCATATATTGCAAAATACTGTTATTTAATTTCATGTATTTGAATTTTATATAAATGGACTCATAAATTATATGCTGTTTTGTGTCTGGTCTTTTTAGCCCATAATGATATTTGTGAGATTTGTCCTTGATGTTGGGCAAAGCTGTTTTTGTGGATCTGCATTGCTGTGTAATATTGCATTGTTATTTTCCATTCTACTGTTGAATGACATTTGGGTCATTCCCAAATATTTTTGACTGGTGCTGTATATGTCTCTTGGTGCCCATGTGTATACATTTCTGTTGAGTATTGACTTTGCGGTTGAGGGTGAAGGAGGGTCTTAAAGCCAGTGATTCTCTAGAAGGACTCCTAGGAACCAAAACCAGGTTACACTTATGGGTGAAGTTTGTCCCAGCAAATGATACAGAGCCAATTCTTTTGCATGGGTTGCTAATGGTGAATTCTTGCATTTTGTGTTTCTTTGAAATATCTGTCTTTCATCGTTATTCCTGAACTATATCTTGGCAGGATGTGTTGGTCATTGTTTTCTTGCAATACATTTGAGGTGTTGCTCCATTGTCTTCCAGCTTCATTATTTCTTTTGAGAAATCAGCTAAGAATCTAATTGCTGCAAATATGAAAGTAATTTCCTTTCCCTTTTCTGATTCTGATTGTCTTTAAGAATTTTTTTTTACTTGTATTTGGTTTTCAGCATTTGTACCCTGGTGTGTCTGCTGTAGTTTTATCTTATTTGGACTTTTTTGAGCTCCTTAAACATGTATGTATCAAAGTTCTTCATTGTATCTGACAACTTTTCTGCTAGTATATCTTCTGTCCCTTCACTTTCTCTTTTTCTTTTGATACTCTTAATGAAGCACATTTTAGACCTTAATACTATATTCTCTAAACCACACTGTTTTGAATTCCATATTTTTATTCTGTCTTTCATTGTGAACAGAACTATTCTCCATTTCACTAGTGTTCTCTTCTACTGTGTCTAATCTGCTGTTAAACCCATTCATTGACCATTGATCTTAGCTAATTATATTTAGTTTTAGAACTTCAGTATTTCTCAAATCAGCATGTGAATTTTCTAAATTTCCAGTTCTGAATTTTTCAGTTTTGTTGATCATCTTCTTGAATATATTAAGTATAGTTATTTTGAAGTCTATGGTGGATAACTCTACTATTTGAAGCCCCTGTGACTCTGTCCCTATTATGTATTGCTTCCTGCTGGTTCCATTGGCACTTGTTATGTTGGATTCTTTGCTCATGGGCCACATGGCCGTGTGCCAGACAGTATATTGAAAGATTATTTTTTAAATAGAGGCAAGATATATGTATTAGTCAGTTTTCCATTCCTGTAATAAAATATCTGAGGCTTGATAATTTGTAAAGAAAAGAAGCTTATTTTGGCTCACAGTTCTTAGGTTCAAGGGCATGGCACCAGGTTCTGCTTAGTTTTGGTGAGGACCTCATGGCTGATGGCTTCACAATGGTGGGAATTCATGTGGAAAAGATCTCATGGAGAGACAGGAAAACAGATTTGGGGTTCGACCTGCTCTTTCGTAGCAACTGACGCTCTGGAGAGCGAATTAACGCTCTGAGAATAGCATTGATCTCTTCTTCTGAGGGCAGGTCCCCAGTGACCTAGTTACCTTGCATGAGCCCCACCTTTTCAAGGTCCCAGCTCCAACATCATCACCACACTGAGACCGTGCTCCCAACATGTGAGTTCTTGGGGGACTACACTCAAACTACATCCAAACTAAAACAGGATAAAATTTTTCTTTGGTTCTGAGGATTTTTCTTTGCTGCTCTGAGGGGCCTAGAACCAACAGAACAAGATGGCCTGAATACATTTTAACAATTGAGACTTTCTGGGCTACTTAGCCAAATTAAGACTGTGCTTAAAGTCCGTGCAAATGCTGACTTAATTTCTGGCTTGTCCTCTTGCTCGGGACTTCACTCTTTGTGAGCCAACTGAGGTAAGATGTGGGGAATCTAACCTGGCCCTCTCTTTGGCCTCCAGATTCTGCCCCTTGGCCTCACGTGGTCGTCAGAGTGCCGTTCACCCCCTTTGGCACCTTTTCTGGAATTGGCAAATGCTCCTGGGGTGACAGTATCCTGAAACGCTGGGCTCACCACCACGAATCAAGTCTCCTCTGAGATCTTGGCCTAGGAAGCTATTTGCTCCCTTATGAAGTCTCTATTTACTCCTTTAAAACTTGTCCCATCTTTCCTGCTTTTCTCCAAGGATGGTAGGTTCAGATCACCCAAGTTTCCACTATTGGAAACTCCAAGTTCTTACAAAACACTCTCTAAAACTGTCAAAAAACACTAGGACTAGGAGGCTCCTGGGAAAGCTTAGGTAAACACTAAAGAACAGAGTGATGAAGTGTGTATTCACTCTTCCACAGCCTGGGAAAGAAGGAAGCCTTCCAAGTTCTCTTCGGGGTGCTACCATATTATTGATTAAAACTTGGCAAAGGGTCCATGCACACACACACACACACACACACACACACACACACACACACACACACACACACACAAGATTCCTGTGATCTTCAGAAATGATTACTACCATCTCCAGAAAGTCATTCGGTCTTCCTGACTTTAGGATCAAGTCACCATGAAACCGACCTTTCATATTCTCCAGTTTAGAAGTAAAATTTAAGTGACATGAAAAAGTGTTTATTTTAAGGAACTAGCTAAACCATGGGGTTGGGTGAAACCGTCACCTAGAGTCAAGCAAAGCCTCCGTCGGTGCTTTCTGGGGTAGAGATGTGGGAGAGTTGGAAAAACCAGGTTTGGGTTCATCTCCCGTTGATTCACCTCTAACTACCTCACATCTATAAAATGCAAGAATTGATGTTCATGAGCTGGTTAAAGATTCAGTGAAAAGGCATTTGTGAAGAGCCTGAGCTAAACAAATATGGGGTTTTCCTCCCTATCCTTTGCCTGAATTATGAGATTGAGTGCAGTTTCCAGGTGCCTTTGGGGACTGAGTCTACAGAAACACAGGCAGATGTGGGCGGAGCGAGTATGGGGTGCCTCTCCGGGGAGCTGCACTAGGGCGGTGGTCTCTACAAGGAAATGGTGGGAAGCCACAGTGGGTGGGCTGTGCTGCCAGAGAGGGTCTTGCGAGCAGGGCCAGGGAGCTCATTTCTGCAGGAAAGAATCTTGACTGATGCTCAGTTACATTTCAGGCTCATAGGAGAGAAGATGGGGAATGTTGCAAGAGGAATCAACATTGCCATCGTTGACTGTAAGTTGCTAATGTTTTCCTTAAAACGTCTCTAAAAACTCTGAGGTTCGGTTTCTCACAGAGACCTTGAGTTTTGCAGATTTTTGCACATGATCTAGTTTAGGTCTATATCTTAATGCATTTTCAAATTATATATTTAGTTATTCTTATAAGCCCCACATTACAGATTGTGGTTCCAATGACAACAAAAGGTAACCGAAGACCAAACAAAAGGATTTTACAGAAAACAAAGGAGACAGGCGGAGGGGATGGTGGAAACCCAGAGAAGCACCCGCTGGTGTCCCTGGGTGGCATCTCACCTCTGCTCTCAGACCCCTGCCAGTCACGCCGCTGGCCAGCTCCCACTGCCTTATGATAAACGGCCACTGGAAGTCTATGGAGAGCAGATCTGGGCCTTGCTCACAGGTCCTGGGGCCCTGGGAACCCAGCACTAAGAACTGCAGCAGGGTTAGAAAGAGGGTCCCTGTGGAATCCCCGGGGGGAGCCAACGACTTGGGCGGTGACGGCAGAGCTGCGGGAGGAGACAGTTCTTCCTGTGGATGACCCCGGGGAGGCTGGAGCACATGGTGGGAGGGGCTGAGGGGTCTCCATTGTTCCTGGGGGAAGATGCAGCGGGGAGCAGGGTGTTAAGATCAGCTCTATCTGGGTGCAGGCTGCAAGCGGCTCTAGAGCAGTGGCCAGGCTCTGTCCTGCTGTCCCTGTGCGTGGTGACATTCCCTAGAGAAGCAGCCCCCTCCCAGCTGGGCCATCCGGTCAGCTGTTTCCTGCAGACACACAGAGAAGAAACGCCCTGTTAGGAGGGGCCAGGGCCACCAACACACCCTTGGTCCCATGAGTTTTTCTAACATCATTTATTTTATTTGCAGATAAAACTGGGAAGCCGATAGCAGCACAGTATTTTGATATGTATGAAGGTGGTAAGAAAACATTTCCTGTTCAAATGAAGTTTAAACATAGCCTAGACCCTAAGGAGAAGCTGGGCACATATTCAGGAAGGAAGCGGCTGCTTCGGTCGGCGTCTCTCCCACGCATGCTCCTCAGGAGGGCGTGGCTGCCCTGCTCTGGGATGGCACCTGAGTCTGGCTCTCAGCTGGTGCTGCAGGAGCTGTGCGGGTTGCAGGACTAGCTGATGGGACCTCCTGAGCCTGCCTCTGGCGGCTGCCTGCCTCCACTCTTAGTCTGGAAGAACTTCCCTGTATGGTACCCAGAACCTGCCACAAGTTGCCCGTCCTGTCACTCACCTCAGATGGTCCCCTAGTGAGCCCCGGACGGCACTGATCTCATGGTTGGGACCAGCGCTAGGAAGCAGGGATCAGAGTGGACATAGAGGCCAGAGAAGACCCTCACACCCACCCCCCGCATTGACCCTACAGAGAACTCTGGACCAATGACGAAGTTCATCCAGAGCGCTCCTTCGAGATCTCTGCTGTTCATGGTGACCCACGATGACGGAAGCACCAGGTGAGCATGTGGGCAGTCAGCGTGGGCACCAGCAGCCCGTGGGGTGGAGTGCCAGGTGCCGCGGTCCTGTCCTCCAGGGAGACAGGAAGTCCAAGTAGAGAGGAGCTAGTTTAAGGGAAAAGAACGGCATGCAAATGGCAGGACAAAGCCGGCTGTCTCTAAAGACCTCCAGCGGGGCTGGAGCACCTGCCTGCTGGGCCCGGGCTCTACCCAGGCGGCAGCCAGCCACAGCGGGCGCCCGACAGGGAGGTGGGAGCTTTCCAGCCAGAGAAGCTGGCCCAGAGAGGGGCTTCCCAGGAGACGGCTTCCCTGCACGAGGAGCCACAGAGGGTGGAGGAGCACCACACAGGCACGCACACAGGCACACACGCACACACACAGGCACACACGCACACACACAGGCACACACGCACACACACACACACACACACGCCATGCTCACAGGAGGAGCTGGTGGTTAGCTCAGTGCTTCTGAACGCGTTCTGCCAAGTCCACACGTGCCTGTCTTTATGCAGAATTCCTAAACCTGGGAAGCATTTTCCACATGCGCCTGACCTCAGATTCATTTCTCAGGGAGCGTCTGACACACCCAAGTTCCTTGGCGGTGCTTGGAAAATGCATCGAGATGACTCGTTTAGGAAAATCTGAATGTCCTTGCTCTCTTCTCCTTCGCTCACCGTGAATCACACCATCTCGCCTGGTGGCATGGTGTTTTGTTTTCTATTTCGCTCCTTTTCTAATGCGGGCTCCTCTGACTACTGAAAAGCGGCACCTCTGACTTTGCTCTCGCCCTTCAGCAGCTACTGTCCATCTTGTTTTGCAGTCAGTAGCAGCAAGGACTGGAAATGATGTTGGCCAAATTTGAGGATACGGCTGAACCCCAGACACACACACACAAGGTCCCTTCAGAACCAAGAAGCAAGACCTCAAAACTGCGGTCTCTGAGGGCTCTGAATGCTGTTGTCTGTTGGCGCGCTCAGCCAGAGGGTCCTATGAGCCGCCACCCTGCGGCCGGGGAGGAGCGCTGGCTTGACCCCGCTCAGGACCGCAGCGTGACCTGGCAGCGGCAGCCTCCTGCCCTCGGGTGTCCACTGAGGCTTTCTCACACTGTCCCCTTTGCCCCCAGACTGAAGGCTGACGCCAAGGACGCCATCGAAGCTCTTGGAAGTAAAGAGATCAGGAACATGAAATTCAGGTCAAGCTGGGTATTTCTCGCAGCAAAAGGCTTTGAACTCCCTTCAGGAATCCAGAGGGAGAAGGTGAGTGCTTTCCAGCGTGAGTGCTGGCATCTGAGAGGCTGCCCGTGGCTGGGCCTCCTGTCTGCAAGCGCAGGCTGTCCGTAAGCCTTGCCGGCCCACGGGCTTGGTTCTTGGTGAAGTCTGCAACTCTTTAATGGAAGATTCTGAATCAGCTTCCCACCACCCGCAGCCTCTCCCCATGGTCACCCCTGCCCCTGCTGGGGCCGGTGGCAGCGTCCACCCCCTGGGGAAGAGAGGGCTACCGGCCAGGCGAGGCGGCGCCACACCAAACAGCCCTTTATAGATGCAGCTTTCCTCTCCTGTCCTTTCCTCTCCTGTCCTTTCCTCTCCTGTCCTACCTTGTCTCGTGACAGACCTTGCCCCTCCCAGACGGACCCTATTTATCAAGGAAAGGGGAAGAGCAGAACCAGGCTCTGACTCACTGCGGCTCCTGTGGAAATCCCAGCCGAGGGTTGGCTCCGTGTCACTGGGGGAGTCACGCAGTGCCAGCCCCCCTGCTGTTCCTCAGGCCAGCGTCCGGGATGCAGGTTGTTCTGGTGCTCAGGGCTGTTGGGGGGCCCTGCCTACTGGACTGACTGGTGAACAGAAGAAAGTCTAAAGATGCTCCTGTTCACCCTCTTGGTCTTGTAAGAGGGGACGCCGAGACCCCCCAACTCAGGACTGGGTGAGGGAGGGTAGGCCAGTTTTCCCGAACTGAGCGGGGCCCAGGCTCCAGCTCCCCGCTGCGCACCCTGAGGACCAGTGCTGCCCCGGCCTTTCTGATCCCTAACCTCCCCAGCCCGCCCTGCTCAGTGTGTGTGTGTGACAGGGACACCTCCGGGCCATCACCTGCAGCATGGTGCCATCTTGCCTCTAGCAACCAGCCTGGAGCTCAGCCGCTGTCTTGGCCGGCTGAGCCCCTCCCCGCCTTCTCGCCTGGCGTCTCTGCTCTCCCCACCCCTGGCCCGGCTGCTCGCGGAGCCCCTGCAGTCGCTTCCCCAGGTCTCCCCCTCACTCATCCCGGCTTCTCCTCTGGCCTCCGTCCCTGCCTGGACTCCCAGGACACCCAGGCTCCCTGAGCCGGCAGGCAGGACTTGGCGTCCGGTGTCTTTGACCTTTCTTGCCTGGACTATAACCTGTTAAAGACAGGAACCACATTTTCTCTTTAAATTGTGTCATCCCCAAAGTCTCAGCAATAAATAAGTCAGTCATAAGAGTAGTTTTAAGAAGATATGTAGGTAGATAGATAGGTGGACAGGTGCATCTCTAAGTGAGATTTATCCTGGGGTCACAAAGGTAGTTTAGCAACCCCCAAATCAACCAGTGTACTATACCACAGTAATAGAAAAAGCCCGACTATCTCAACAGGCACAGAAAAGCACCCAGCATCCCTCAGAGATAAAGGCACTGAACAAACTAAGACTAGAAGGGAACTTTCTTCATGTGTCACAGTACATCTATAAAACCCCACAGCTAACGTCATACTTAAGGGTGAAAACCAGAACAATTTCCCTCCAAGATCAGGGAAAAAAAAGAACATCCACCATTGCAACTTTTTCATCCTTGTAGTGGGGATTCTGGTAAGGCTCAGTGGTTGGTGCCTGCTGGCATGCACAAGGCCCTGGTTCCATCCCAGCACTGCCAAAAAATAAAAGGAAAAAGTCATCCACATCGGAAAGAAATACAACTATCTCCATTCACAAATGACATCATTTCATGCATAAAAAACCTTAAGGAAGCCCCTAAAAACTATTTAAACTGAGGGAAAAGTTTAGCAAGTTTTTAGGATATGAGATCAATGAAAAATTAACTATATTTCTATTTATTTGTAATGAACAATCAGAAAATAAAATTCAAAAAAATAATTCTATTTAGAATAGCATTAAAATTATAAAACAAAGGAATAAATTTAATGTAGGTGACATAAGACTTGCATACTAAAAGTAATAAATCACTATTGATAAAAACTAAGAAAAAGGAAAGATATTCTATGTTCATGGATCAGAAAATTTAATACTGTTTAGAAGTTTGAACTCCCAAAATTGACCTAAAGATTTAACATATACTTCAGCTTACTTTTTAAAGTATAAATTGAGAAATTTATCCTAAAAGTTATATGAAAGTTCAAGGAACTCAGATAGCCAAAGTGGTCTTGAGAAAGAAGAATGTACGCCCTCCTGGGTCCCAGTTTTGAAACACAAAAGCTGTGGTCATCAAGATGGTGTGGTGTCAGCATAAAGACAGGCACTGGTCAGTGGAGTAGAATTCAGACTCCAGAAAATGGGACTCCTCATGGCTCGATCAGCTTATTTTCAACAAGGATACCAAGGCCATAACTGGTATAGATAAAACCAGCTATCCATGTGTACAAAAATGTGCCTGGGCCCCACCTCATGTCACATGCAGAATCTAACTCAGAACGTCAGAGTTAGATTCTAGTGCTAGAACTTCAACTCAGAAAAAAAAAAAAAAAAAAAACATAGGCATGAAGCTTTGTGACCTTGGTGGGCATCAGTCTCATGGCAATGACACCACTAACAACAGAGGTCAATGCTCTTCATCAAAACAAAGAGCTTTCCTGCTTCAAGGACACCACAAAGAAAGTGACAATTGGAGAAAATATTCGCAAATAACAGAAATGTGTACAGAGTATATATATAAAGAACTCTCACAGCTCAATAATAAAAAGACCGTTCATTTTTAAAGTGTACAAATGACCTAAGAGGCTTCCTTTTCAAAGAAGGTGTGCGAAAGCTCACGAGTAGCTGTTGGGCAGCGTTAGTGACCAGGGAGATGGGATAAAATCACAGTGACAGGCCACCTCACATGCCAGGATGGCCTCAGCCCTTTTAGTCCCACTTTAAAATAAGATGCTCAGGCTCGGTGAAGAGAAGTTTAGAATCCCCAGGCACTGCTGAAGGGCTGTAAAACAGTGCAGCCCTGGACTGGGGCCTGGGCTCAGTGGTAGAGGGCTTTCCTAGCATGTGTGAGGCACTGGGTTTGATTCTCAGCACCACATATAAATAAATAAAATAGAGGTCCATTGACAACTAAAAAATTATCTTTTAAAAAAAAAAAAGGTGCAGCCCTTTGGGGAACATTCTGGC
The DNA here is from genome assembly GCA_025594165.1 of Tamias sibiricus. Classification (NCBI taxonomy): domain Eukaryota; kingdom Metazoa; phylum Chordata; class Mammalia; order Rodentia; family Sciuridae; genus Tamias; species Tamias sibiricus. Next base: position 4,367,377 of record CM046668.1, on the reverse strand, counting down.
AGGTCCTCAAAGTCACACAAGCAGCTCCCACAGGACCCAGCCGTCTCGCCTGCAGTGCGCACCAAGGGCGTGAAAACATGCCCTCCTACAAAATCTGCTCCAACGCGAGCACAGTCAGCTGAGCAAGGAACTCTAAAGTGCCCTGAAAAACGGTAACAGCGCTGCTCCCAGTTGAAAACTGAGCGTCAGAGCTGTGCTCGCAGCGCGGCAGCTACCAGTCAAGTTTGCGTTCACATGAAGTGTATTAAAATTGAGTAGAAGCCGGGCGCGGTGGCGCACGCCTGTAATCCCAGCACTTGGGAGGCTGAGGCAGGAGGATCGCGAGTTCAAAGCCAGCCTCAGCCATGGCGAGGCACTTAGCAACTCAGTGAGACCCTGTCTCTAATAAAATACAAAAAGGGGCTGGGGATGTGGCCCAGTGGTCGAGTGCCCCTGAGTTCAATCCCCGGTACCACAAAAAAAAAAAAAAAAAAAAAATTGAGTAGAACTTGCAATTCAGTGTCTTCTCACTAGCCACACCCCAGGAACTCCCACTGAGGATGGCTAGTGGTGACTGGTGGGCAGCGTAGGCCACGGGACACTTGCATCTCTGCAGAATGTCCTCGAGCTGCCTTCAGCCTTATCAAGAGGCGTGTTAAGAGGAGATCCCACAGCCAGCTTGCGCTGGAGCAAATCCTGTTCCAGGAATTGTTTTTGTTCATGTGACTTTGCTCAGTGACACAGATTAAATATTTGCTGACTTGCTTAGTGGATAAATAAAACTCTTACTTATTTTCCTTTCACACAGATCAACCATTCCGATAATTCCAAGAACAGGTATGCTGGCTGGCCGGCGGAGATCCAGATAGAAGGCTGCATCCCCAAGGACCCACGGTAGCATGGCGCGTTCCCCGGCCAGTGTGCTTTGTGGGGGGGGCAGCTGGGCTGGCCCGAGAATCTTCTCTCTTTAAGTCCAACAGCCAATACCTGAAGAATACTTTGATAGTTGATAAAATCTTGGCACACGATGTTAGTACACTGGTGCTTGTGTCATGAGGCTAGCGATGAGCAGGAAGCCAAGTGAGCGGGAGCTGCCGGGGGGCCCCGAGATTTAACATGGACAGTGGTGGGGAGCAGCAGCCCACCCTTCTCGTGCAGCCTGTGTGGTCCCGACAGCCCTGCAGAGAGCCTTTATCCTGTGGTCTCTAAGCACGCCCTGGCTCCCAAGTCATCTCCTGGGAGAATGGTCAGGAGGGCGCAGCCGACATCCTTGGTCACCTCAAGTGGCATTCTTGTGCTCCGCCTGGGGGCTGTGAATTCTCTCACTTATTCACTCATCCCACCTGGGTGCTGCCTGCCCTGGCACTTGGGAGCCCGAGCCTCTGTAGAGGCCTCTGCAAATCAAGGATGGGGTTGTGGCCCAGGCCCAGTTATGGGATGAACTGGGTCCCCTCAAGTTCATTTGTTGATGTCCTGATGCCCAGTAAGTACCTCGGAATGTGACCTGATTTGGAAATGGAATTTCTGTGGCTGTGGTCAAGACGAGGTCTTCTGGAGTCGGGCAGCCCTTGTCCATGTGACTGCTGCCTCACACCAAGAGCAGACTTGGACACCCGTGACGCCCCGGGAGGAGGCCTGGGGAAGATGAAGGCAGAGGCTGGAGAAGCCTCTTCAAGCCAGGAAACGAGAAAGGGTGCAGCCGCACGGAGGCTGCGGAGGAGCCCCGCTGGGCGGTGGATGGAAGGCACTCGCCCGCAGGTCCGTGCACTCCTAGACACAGCCAGGCGCCCTCCCTGGAGGGTCCCCGGGCCCAGAGCAGCCTCCCCCTGCACCAGCCATGGCTGCCAAGCACGCTGGGCCCGGCAGGCTCTGTGGCGGTGGGGCGTCACTAGTGCCTATCTCCAGAGATGGCCAGGACGTCAGCAGCTGTGGCCGCCGCGGAGCTGCTAAGCGAGCTCTGTGACTTCTGGAGAAGGCCGAAGATGAGGCAGTGGAGGGCTGAGTGGCCACAGGGCTGGGAGGGCTGGGCGGGCAGCACCTGGGGGATTCCAGGGCGGACACCACTGTGCCCTGGACCGGAGGTGGCTCCAGGTCATCGTCCAAAGCCACAGAGTCACAGCACCGAGAGTGAACCCTGATGCTGAGGGCAGATGCGGGGTGACAATGATGTGTCAGCACGAGCCAGCGACTGTCACAGAGTGCCCTCTGGGTTGGTGGTGAGCAGCTGTGTGTGCGTGTTCCGGACACATTCAGGAATCTGTTCCTCCTCTCCATCTTGTGTGAGCCTGAAACTGCTCTCAGCAATGGAGTATTACCAAAAACAAAAGAAAGAAAGAAAGAAAATCCACACAGAACAGGACAGGTGGGCAGTGGCCTGAGCCCCCTGGTCACTCAGGCCTTGGGACTTGAGCCTGAACCTACCACAGGCCTCCCCAGGGGGGACGGGCGGGCCTACTGGGCTTTCTCCAGGAAGTGGGGGATGGGCTGGGTCCCCTCTCGTGGCCCCCAGGTGCTGTCCCTTCCACAGAGAGGGCAGGCTGCCTTCTGGAAGCCGAAGGCCTGGGACTCCTGACCTGGGCATTTCTGCCTCGGTGCCCCACCCTGGGGCTGCAGCCGCGCAGAGCTTGTCCTGGCTTGAGAAGAGGCCCCACCCTTCGCTGCCCTTGTCTCGCTCAGCCTGGAGGCCGCGCGCTGCTAGCCCCTGCCCTGCCAGCCCCGCAGGTGGACACCACGTTTGAGGGCCGCAGCGTCCGATGTTCACCCAGCCATCCTCGCTGGGCCCGGGGCTCGCCGTAGACCCTGCTGGCTCCCCGCACGCTGTGCTGTGACGGGGTCACAAGGACTGAGCCCACTGCAACAGGTGAGACTCAGGGTGTCTGGTCTCACAGGTGACGGGGACACATGGACCCCACTCCCAAGGGCACAGAGCCCTGTGCGGCAGGGCAGCTTGTGGCCACCCTATTTCATCAGCCCCAGGGAATGTTCCGTGATCTGTGTCCACCACTGAGAGGCGAATGCAGGACGAGAGGCCTGGCGGGGGGCGGGGAGGGGGTGCACGCAGCCTTGAGAGGGCTCCAGACGTCTCCTGGTGGCTGCAGACAGCTGCACGTGGCTCCTGCAGTTCCAGTGGCCCTAGACAACCCTAGAGAGCTCCAGGTAGCTGGGGGCTTCAACACACAGAGGCTGTGGCCCTCCCGGGGAGACCAGGCGGCGAGGTAGGAGGCAAGCATCTGCGCTCTTGCTCTTGCATCTCCAGCAGGCTGCATGCTCCACCCTGACCTGTGGCTGAACAAAGGGCTGCTGCCCGGAGGTGTGACCACATGCCTTCTCTGGGCTCCCAGCTCCTGACTGGGGAGGGTGACATTGGTCTGGTGTGGACACTCGGGGCTCTGAGATCACACGCCCAAGAGACTTCCCAGTCTTGTCCGTGTCAGCCTACACAGCCCAGCACAGGCACCACGCACAGCTATGCAAATCAGTCTCAATGACGTGGAATCCAAAGCCAGGCCCGCAGTGGCAGTAGCCACAGTGCACCCTCTCAGCAGCTGCGTGGAGCAGATCAGACAGGCCCAGCAGGGCACTGCCGTCACTGCAGGGATCTCCATGTTGCTGGGTCTCCAGGTGCAGCCCCTCCCCTGCCTCACCTGAGACTCCTTAGCAATGCTGACTCTGGCCCACCTGACCTGTGGGATCAGACCTCTGGAGTGGCCTGGTGGTCTTCACAGCCCTGCCAGGCTTGGGACACAGCTCCAGTCTGAATTGCTGGGAGCGTGCGGACGATTCAGCTGTGTTTCTGTGGCCAGGTACTTGGCTTCATGCCTCTCACTGGTCACTGGTGATGGGACAGGGCGAGGGAAGAGATGGCTTGCCTGGCCTCTGACCTGGTTCTGAACGTGCTCAGGGAGAGGCAGGTCCTGCGGGGAGAGCCCCTGACATCCGAAGTGCAGCAGCCGTGACTTTCCACGCTGTCTCCCGCGCAGCATGCCATGCGCCTGGCAAACCTGGCTGATGCCAGGATGCAGGAACCGTGAAGATAAGTGTCTGGCACTTTGGCGGCGGTGGTGGCCACCAGCCAGCCCTGCATGCCACGGGGCGACTCCTAGAGGGAAACGGCTGCATCAGGACACAGGGTGGCTCCATCCTTCTCCTGGTCACCTAGGCCACCGGGTTTGGGCAATAGCTTTGCTCACTGTCATGCAGAACCTGGGGCTGGGTGGGGAGCTTTGTGCTGAAACCCTGTCTCAGGCCTCGGATGCTGCTTGTGCAGTATTCTTGGCATAGTGACATGGCCTCCGTGATGGGCTGCACACTGGCTCCAACTCCTGTGTGTGGACACTGCCCCCGTGCCTGACTCCCAGCCGGCAGGAGCCAGCGCCAGCAGGCAGGCTGGAGGCTGAGCAGGAAGGAGACGCGGCTTCATGCTGCACACTCTACGAACGGCTCTTTCCCACGCGCTGGGATTCTGTCTGCAACAGAGGAGGGGCGAGCCTCCCACTCCCCGCCCTCCGTTCACCCCTCTCCTCCTCCCCAGCAGCGCTCGGGGCTTCCTATCTTAGCATTGCTATTTAGGGAAAATCTACGCATAATCTCGGCTCCTCACCCTAGGAAAGAAGCCCCTCCCCAGGGACCATTGTCTGCTAGAGTCACACAAACACCCCAGGGACCCAGTGCTCCATAGATAGTTGTGAATGAGTAGAGGAGTAATTATTGGCTCCTTAAAAATCAATAGGGGGGGGGGGTGTGCTAGGGTTGTGGCTCAGCGGCAGAGCGCTCGCCTAGCACATGCGCAGCCCGGGTTCGATCCTCAGCACCACGTAAACATGAATGCTATTGCATTGTGTACAACTAAAGTAAATGAATAAATATTTTTAAGAAAATCAATACCGGGGCAGTGAGCCTGGAGATGAGGTTGTGCTTGCTGTCTGGGGTGTGGCAGGTGTCACTGTGGATGGTGCTGGGCTGGAGTGAACAGAGACAGCAGAGTGGCACAAGACCCCCGTGCCCAGGTGCCCAGGACCCCATCGAGCTCCGGCACCGCTTGCAGGTCAGCTGTGGTGGATCTGCCCACGTGGGGAACACAGAGGGCCTTAGACATGGCTGCTGCGGCAGGTTGGGCCCTGTCCCTCAGGCCCTTTTCCACTTTTCTAAATAGTTGTGTTACTTTCATCCCGACAGACTTAAACTTCCAAACTCAGCAGGGGCGTGTCCTCCAATCACAGGTGCAGGGGACCCAGGTATCCTGGGGCGTGCTGGCTTCCGACTCCCCACACGTGTCCCCAGGCCCCTGCCTGTCAGTCTCTCTTAAGAATTCTAGGACAGAACCAAAGGCAGCCTGGGAGGCGGAGGGCTCGCCCTGCCTGGAGTCCCCCCACTCCTAGCTCTGTGGCGCCCCCTTGGTGGTCAGCAGCTCTCTGCATCTCGGCCCCCCAGGGCCTTCCTGCCAGCAACATGCCTGGAGGAGAGAGTTCTCTTTGCACAGGGCTTTGGGAGTGTAAAGCTGTGGCTCTAAGTACGTGCAAGGAATCGCTACACACACACGCACGCACACATACACACACACACACACACACACACACGTAGATTCTGGACTTTTTCCAGCTTTTGGTGGCCATACATACACGTGACAAGGTGAGTTTCCAAAACGCCTTTTGCTGCCTAGAGCCCCCTGGTGGAAGATGGAAGGGCAGGAGGCGCTGGCCGAGCGGGAGCTGACCAGGCGTGAGTAGCTGAGTCAGACAGGGCTCCCTGGGAGGGGGCAGCAGAGCAGGGCCACCGCCCAACTCCACAGGGGCTGCCTGGTGCAGGCAGGTGGCACCTAAACGCGTATTTTCTTGCTGCACTTTCCGTCACTAACCCCCCTTATGAGTTCACCTGTGCCCCCTCAAAAGTCCCCTGTTGAAGCCCTGACCCAGCACCTCTGAAGGTGGCCTCACTGGAACCAGGACCCTGGGGTGTGATTAGGTGAGGCCAGATTAGAGCAGGCTGGCCCCCAACCCAACGCCACAGCATCCCTATCAAGAGATTCAGACCCACAGCGGGGAGGGCGCCACACAGGACAGAGCTGCTGCCCAGAAGGAGCCCCCGGGAGCTGGAGGGAGGCCTGGGCCAGGCCCCACCCACACCCACAAGCGGGAGCGCGGCCATCACACACTTGACTTTGAACTTCAGCCTCCAAGAGTGCGAGAGGAGAATCTTGTTCTGAGCTAAGTATGTGGGGTACCTGGTTATAACAATCGTAGGAGGCCTGATAGGCCTACATTTTGGCAAGTACCATGCTAGTAGACCTAATCTGCTTCCCCAACACACTTCTCTTTGGGAAGAGTTGGCATCAACGTCTCCCTGTAAGTAAGAATCTGAAGGCACAGTGATATCACAATGGGGTACAAGAGGTGACAGGGGCTTCCCTACTTGGAACATGGGTCTGAGAGCAACTTTGGGACTAAAGCAGCACTCACAGACCCTGTGAGGACACAGGACATGCTTGGGAAAGTCTACTGCAAGGCAATTTGTTGTGATTTTCTATTCAGGGGATTAATGGAATCTTAATTGACTTCCTGATAGAACCCCAGAGGTAGCACTGCACAGGCCCTGGCAGTGAGCCCTCAGCAGAGGGAGGCCATGCCTTCCTGCTCCCTGGTTCCTTCTCCTGTCAGTGCCACCCATTGCCCAACCCATCCAACACCCCGGGGCCAGCGGGCACTGATGCTGTCCCTCCAGGGCTGATCCCAAGCACAGAGGGGGTTGGGCCGCTGGAGTTGTTAGAATTTGTTAGGACAAGAAGTTACCCTGGAACGCCGAGCTGGAAAGGGATGGTTTTATTGGTGTGACACGTGGTGTGGTAGGGGACAAAAATGGCATGGAAGGCAGGGAAGGTAAGGGGCAAGGGGAAAGGGAGGACAGGGGCAGGCGCGAACAGAGCGATTTCAGTCCGGGGGAGGCTTAAATAGCAAAACTGGTAGTCAGATACCCCCTGGAGTGAGTCCTTGCCCTATAGGTTGCCGGAGGTCAGGAAGTAGTGGCCAGGGCACCTGCTGGCCAAGTTCACTGGCCAGGCTGAGGACCCTGGGAAATGTAGTCCTTTCAGGAAGTACCTGGGAGGCGCAGCCTCCTGCCCAGAACCCAACAGGAATGCTGCAGGGGTCGTGCACAGCCCCCAACAGCAACCAGCAGGCCAAGGCACCCAGCCCCGTGGCTCCCTGCTGGCCACAGGCAGCCTGGTCCTTTCATTCCAGTGAGCCCCGTCAGAGACCAGTGAGATCTGTCACCTGGGAACCTGCTGTGGAAGAGAGAAGGCACACAGGATGCTCACTCCTCCTCCAAGCTTGGCTTCCGCAGTTTGGAAATGGAGACACCAGGGCGGCAATCTGAAGAGTGTGGATGCCTGCAGGTGTGCGCCTGACACTGGGGAAATCCCAGCAAGAGAGACAACCCCTCCCGCCCCGGGCCGGGGAGATCCGCCGTGACCACCGTGGCTCCTGCACCATCCTGCCTCTCTAAGTGGCTGTGCTGGTGGTGATGATGTGGGGGCCCTTCCTGAGTGTGTCTGTGACCTCAGATGGAAGCTGGCCCCTGGAGGTCTGTCCAGAGGAGCACACCGTCGACTGGGGGTGGTTCCTGTGATGTACTTACTGCTTTATGGAGACGCAGAGCGTGGTAAAGGAGAGGACCCTGGTGGAGCTGGACCACAGGTGGCCAAAGAAGGACCCTGCAAGCTTCTAGGGGTTGGGAAGGGAGCAAGGAATGTCTCATACATGTAGAAAGTCCTGGAAATTTATTATCTTGCTTTACTTCTCAGAATAGAGGGCAGTGATCTAGCCTCTCCTGAGCCATTGGTGGTCCCAAGGAAGGGGCCTCTGGGAGCTTTCTCCCCTCCCAGGACAAGGCACTCTCTTTCACCCCTGTGAGGTGCACAGGTGGGTTCAGAGGGACCTGATCGTCTTCAGAACATACAGACCTTTCTGGTGAGTATGAAGATAGGCTCTCGAATGACAACTTTTGGTAACAGGAAGATGAAACTGCTGAGGCAGAGAGACCACTGCTTAGGTGGGTGCCTAGAACACTTCAGAAAGTGGTAGGCCAGATGGTCAGAAGCAAAGGACTTAAAGACAGTATCGAAATAGCAGAAGACAACCTGGTCAACACAAAATGTCACAAAGAAGCAGTGAGAATTCAGTCTTCAATCCCACGGGAGCGGGAAGATGTGGGGACAGAGAGGGAGAAGACAGGGAGGAGGCGGTCAGAGGAGCTGAAGGAGAGCAAGCAGGGCCTGGGGAGGAACCCGGACTCTCCTCACTGTGGGCAACATGGAGTTCTTCACCCATGGCGGACAGAGCAGCCCTTCTGACAACCAGTGCCCTGGTGCCTGGCACCCAGTGGGCACCCAAGACACAGCGTGAAATACACAGTGGATGGACAAATGGGGGCAGGGAGAGTGGGAACCGCTGGCCAGCACTCCATCGGGGACGGCAGAAGAAGGCTGCAGAAGACCTGGAGGTCCCGCCGAGGAGACGGTCCTTTCTCAAGACACTGTGGACGCTCCACGATGCAGGCCGCCTTCCAGCCCAGACTGTAAGAAGCCAGGCGGGGAGACACAACTCTGTTTTCACTGATCTCAAAAAGAGAAGCCGGGCGTGGTGGCACACGCCTGTAATCCCAGCACTTTGGGAGGCTGAGGCAGGAGGATCGCGAGTTCAAAGCCAGCCTCAGCAATGGCGAGGCACTTAGCAACTCAGTGAGACCCTGTCTCCAAATAAAATACAAAAAAGGGCTGGGGATGTGGCCCAGTGGTCGAGTGCCCCTGAGTTCAATCCCAGGTACCACACAAAAAAAAAGAGAGAGAACCACAGGGTGGTCTCTGCCAGCACTGACCAGAGGACAGTGGCCTCAGGCCGACTGACGAGGAGGTTTCAAGCGCGCTCTGGACGTTGGCGGAGGAGGCGGAGCAGCTGTGAAGATTTAAGTGGACCCTCAAACAGAGAATCCTGGGCCTTGGCTGGTGCCACCTGCTGTGTCAGTCACACACGCCGTGACTTTGAGGGAGAAGCACTGCTGAAGGAGCACATGGTGGGAAGGGACCCGTGTCCTTCGGCTGCATTGTTAAAGCAAAATACCTGAGATCTGCAGGTTAACTCGATGAAGGGTTTATTTGGGTCCACATTTCAGAGGTTTCAGTCCGCGGTGGCTCGGCCCTGTTGCTTTGGGCTGTGGTCCCACACTAGACCATGGCAGGCATGGCGGAGGAGCAAGGAGAGAGGGGTGGGAGTGGAGCCCCAACATCCCCATCCGGGACACACCCCAATTGTGACACCTTCCTTATGAATGAGTGAGCAGGGCATCCTCATCAAAATGAAGGGAAAAGCAAGGCGTTTTTCCCTCTTTGAAGGAAAGATGTAACACAAACATGGCGCTGCAGGGGCTAACGCTGTCTCTGTATATTCCTACTGCTTCGTCTTCTGCTGATGGGGGCGCTGGGTCTCATGCATTGATCATTAAGCATGAAGCTGACCACACTAAATTATTACTCTGTGGAATCTAAGTCAGGAGCTCAAAAACAAATTCTTAAGCATACTAGTATAATAGGTTTTTGTAGTTAGACAATTAGGGTTCTAAGTAATAATTAAACGTTTGGCTCTTGCTATGCCCGCTGTTCAACGTTTCCTTGTTATAGTAATAAGGCTTTAAGTGTCTTCTTGTGATTGATAAGGACTTCTTTTATCTTTTAAGTAGCTAAGGATATATCTATATAAGTTTTCCATGGTAGAGACCCCTTAGATCTGACATTTGATCAAGGGAATAACACCTATTAGCCTGACTTCTGAAAAATAACCATGCTTCCTTCTTCCTGAGTTCAAAACAAAATCATCATATAGGAAACAATAGGAACCTAATAGTCTGAGTTCAGTCAAACTTTAAATAAGATGTATTAGAGACATTACCATATATTATTTTAGATATGTAGGAATGAACAAAACGTGTTTCTCTTCTGTCTATAGATTAATCAGTAATATGTACTTAGAACAACATCCTGATTCCCTCAGAATGTATAACTCTGATATTTCTTTAATGTAACTTCAAAAGCTGTAATGGAAAAAGCTGTGTTTTCTGGGCTATAAAAACAGGAAAGAAAGTAAAAGTTAGAGTGAAGCCTCCAAACCTCTATGGTGTGTGCTTCTCTCCACATCGCCAACTCTTCACCTTGCACCCCAATTTGAACCCCGTGTTGATGCTGGACTTTGGCACCCAGTGGCCTGAGATCCCTGGGAGGCCCCACTGATGAAGGACCCCAGCCTCCCAGCAGCTTCTCACACGGTGGCCCGACCTTCCACACGCGGCCTTGGGGCCATTCAAGATGCAAACCACAGCACGGCCAGGGTCCAGGATGCTGCTGCAGCAAGAGGCCCCTGGGAGGGGCTTGACCTCACCTTGCCAGACGGGAACTCCTGAGGAGGGAGGTCCCTGTAAAGGCCCACAAGTGGGTGTTTTGGGCCAATTCTGCTGGAGTCCCCCCAGTTTACACAAGTGGACTTTAAAAGCTTCATCCCTAATTGAGAAAACATCTGTTTTGTTGGAAAAAAATGTTCCCTTCTGGTAAGTTTTCAATGCCTTTTTCCTCAACATTTAAGTACGTTCATTTAAAACTTGTCACATTTAAACATTAATTTTTTTTTTTTTTTTTTGTGGTACCGGGGATTGAACTCAGGGGCACTTGACCACTGGGCCATATCCCCAGCCCTTTTTTTGTGTGTTTTATTAGGAGACAGGGTCTCACTGAGTTGTTAAGTGCCTTACCATTGCTGAGGCTGGCTTTGAACTTGCGATCCTCCTGCCTCAGCCTCCCAAAGTGCTGGGATTACAGCGTGCGCCACCACGCCCGGCTAAACATTAAAATTTTTAAGTCGAGACACAATCGTGACAATGATTTGAAAAACCAGAAAACGTCAGTCCATGCCTGCCGCTGAGCTCCACGGTACCGACCACCTGCCTGTACCCTCGTCAGGAGCCCGTGAGCCCGTGCTGGCCGTGGCGCGGCCCCTCCGCCCCCAGGTGTGGCCGCTGTCCTAACGCTCAGGCCCTCACCTCCAGAGGAGCTCACCTGCCCAGCGGCCACCAGCAGCCTCCACCCACGCAGCGTCCAGCCCCCAACCCGGGTGTCGGCCTCTTTGCCTGCAGTGATGCCCAGAGGGGCTGGGGTGCTGAGCAGGGGAGCTGAAGCCCTGCCCTCCTAGCTCAGCACGAGGCAGGTGGGGTGTCTCCACACCCGACGCGCCATTGATCACTCGGAACGTTCAAGGCGCCACAAGTCACGTTCTTACCTCGTGTCAGGTGTCCTTGGTCCTAGACACAGAGCACCAGCTGCACCAAAGCACAGCAGAACAGCCCACGCTGCCACCACTAAGGCTCCACTGCCCGCGCCTCCCGGACCCCAAGGCCACCCGCCTGTGCAGCCACAGTGCACCCCCACACCCAGCCCTCCTGGGCCCTGACGGCTTCTGCTCTAACAGACCCCGGTCACGGAGGCCAGGTCCATCTGCTGCTATGAGGGGTCCCACCCACACCTGGGCACCTGCTGGCTGTCCACAGGCTGCAGAGCTTCGTGGCGTGAGGTGAGTTTCAGAGATCTCCACTCCTGTTGGGAGGTCCATCGGGCAGGGCCGCAAGGGGCACAGAGGACGAGCCAGTGTGGGCCAGCCCACAGGGCTGCAACACGCTCTTCCTGTAGGTGAGGAGGTCCCTGGAGCCCCGGAGATCGGGGTCCCCAAACCACTCCTGACCACCTGGCCCTCAGGTGGCACGTCCTGCCTGGGTGGGCCAACACATTCTGAAGGTGGCCTTCTGTCCCCAGGGCCAGGTTCTGCAACTAGCTCCCTCTCACCCTGAGAGGAGGTGTTTTTGGTGGCATCTCCTTGCAGCCCTGGCCACAAGCACACTGCTGGCCCAGGCCTGGCCCTGGAGGTGACTACAGCACAGGGTGATGACCTTTTCCCCTTCTCAGAAAAGTAAGGTGTCTGCAGCACATTGAGAAGGTCGTCAGTGCTGGTGCAGGGACCACCGGGAAGAAGCAGGGCCAGGTCCACGCACAGACGAGAAGAGGAAACCAGCATGGAGCCCAGACCCCGGGCTCCGGCCCAGGAGGGACAGAGGGGGTGCTGGCCGCGGCCTCTCAGCGCAGGCCGCCTCACTTGGGGGTCCAGGGCAGGCTCCCGGCTTGCTCGGCAGTCCTTTGAGCCCCTGGGCATCTACACAAGCACATCAAGCCCAAGGGCAGCACAGCCAGAGAGCCCAGGCTGGGGGGGCTGCCTGGGCTGGTCCTTATTGGGGTGGGGGGGCGTCCCTTCCCCCACCCCACCCACTCTCCCACAGGCACCCTCTCCCCTGGTCCCTCCCGCCTCCTCTGGGATTTAGGCTCCGGGCATTTCCCAGCACAGCCTGACTTTTCTTTCTAGGAACCGAGGAGGAGAAAGGAAACTGAAAGGGAACCAGAGCTGAGCCAGAGAGGGCGTGTTGGAGGGGGGGGAAGCAAACCCCAGGCTTCCTGTCACCCTGGAGGGCACAGGAGGGGCACTCTGCTGGTGTGGACCAGCCTCCCCTCGCCACGGTTCACACCAGAGACGCTGGGGCTCCTGTGCAGGGTGTGCTCTAGCCCAAGGGCAGGAGCCAACAGCAAGGACCTGGTGGTGTCCCCTGACAGGGTCCTCAGCACGGTGGCAGAAGCCAAGTTGCTGTGACAGGCCATGCAGCCTGGGGGGTGGGGCAGCCTGGCACTTCCCTGCCTGCTCAGTGGGCACGACCCGTGGGAAAGACGCCATCAGCAAGGGCAGTGGGCCCGGAGGAGGACGGGCCGAGGTGTCCAGGGCTCAGGGCCTGGGAGAAGGAGCGCCCTGGGCTAGGCCAAGTTCATGTGGGGGTGCAGTGTGAGGACACGTGGGGGGCCACGGGACCACACAGTCAGGGCCTCCTGCGCCATGCTGAGCAGCGTGGGGGGAGCTCTCCCCCACAGCGGGCACCCCTGTGGCATTTGAGCAGGGGCCGCCAGCGCTCCACAGGGTTGGAAGAGTGCAGGGAGGAAGGGGCTGACTTCACAGAGCCCCCAGGGAGGGCTCCCTGAGCAGCTCTGCCCTCCCAGCTCTGCAGCCTGCGGGGCAGGCGAGGACCAGAGAACCGGAGCGCAGCCAGGGCTGCCTGGGCTCCAGGATGGCAGGTGAGCGGCTTCGCGCAGATTCTGTTTCTGGGAGACTCCGGCTCCGCGAGAGCCCCACAGTTCCCCTGGGGACGCAGCCGGGTGGCCGGCAGAGCAACTCATTTACCCTGGGACCCGAGCCCAGCGCTGCGGAGCGGGGCGGGGTCTGGGTAGGAATCGGTTTCGTTTCTGAGCCTGGCGCCGCCTCCCCCTGGTGACAGGGCTGCCGCGGGGCTGGGCTTACTTTCTGAAGAGTGGGCGGAGCTTGGGCTGGAGCACTTAAAGCCGCGGGGCGAACGACACGCGCACAGTCGCTGCGCGGGGACAGGTGAGTGTCGCGAGGCTGGGGCCCGCGCACCCAGAGCCTAGGGGACACGCAGAGCGCACTGGTCCTGTGGACTGGCGCTCCGGGCGGGCACTGCGGGGGACCTTGACCTGGGCTGGGAATGTTAATACTGATAAGAAGGCGCTGCGGGTGGGCTCAGACCACCTTCATCCTGGTTCCCACCGCCTGTCTGCTGAGGCTCTTGGGTGGAGCTTGAGAAACTGTCCCCTAAGCGGCCCCAAATTTTCTGCTGGAGTTGGTGGGCAGGCGGAGGGGTGGGTTGCACAGGGACTCAGGCTGAGGCTGGGCACTGAGAAAGTTTCAGACCCAGGGCTGCTGGGCAGAACCCACCCCAGCAGCTGACCATGGTCTCTGTGGGTTCATGTTTCCCGCTAAGGAGGTCAAGGCCAAGTCCAGGGA
>CM046668.1:4031191-4353376 GCA_025594165.1 Tamias sibiricus | reverse complement strand
CTGAAGCTGCCCTCCCCGGGGCTGGGAGGAGAGGGGACAGCAGGGTCCTGCCGTTTCCCAGAGAGGGCAGGGCAGGGCCCAGGCTTGGGCAGACAATGGCCTCCAGGGGACATTGGCACCTGCTGGGCACCTGGCCTGCAGGGGAGGCTCTGTGGGTCCCAGTGTAGAGGAGGCCCTGCCAGGGCGCTGGGTGCAGGGCTCCTCTGGGGAGAGGTCGTGGCAGAGAGGGCGCAGGTGGGGCGTTGCCGCCTGCAGGAGCACGGAGAGGCCCTGTGTGGCCAGCCAGCGAGGGCAGACGGGCGGCCATGAGCACAGCCCACCCCCGAGCCTCCATGCTGCTGCTGGGCCTCCACCCCGAGGCCGCACAGGATGGAGGCAGGACGGGCAGCAGGGTGCTGGGGAAGGCGGGCACGAGTGGCCCTGCCCTCCAGAGGGCGCGTGGCAGCATCAGGAATGCCTGCCCACAGCGGAGAAGGGGCAGAGCCCGCCAGGAGGGGTGGACCAGCCAGCAGGGGGCGCTGTCTAGGACACTCAGCCTCCAGTGCAACTGGGCCTCCTCCCTGTGCAGCCACCGCCCAGTGACATCCTCACGCTCTGCTGCCCCTTGACAGGGAGGGACTTGACAGGACGCGCTCCTGCGGTGGGGCTGAGCATTCTTGCACAGGACGCCACACTCCCTTAAGTGAAGTCATCCTCGCCCCACATCCGTCATTCTAAAGAAAGTCATTGTCCAGGAGGACAAGGCCGTGGGGAAGGCCACCTGCCTTGCTCTGATGGACGCTGCTTCCCTTGAGTCCTGATCCCTGTGACGGTTATTGGTGACCTCCAGGCAGCCAGCTGCCTTCTGTGGCCTGGTGCGGGGGATCCGCCCCTGTCCTGTGGGTCCCCGCGTGTCCCAGGGAGGCTGTCCTAGTCAGCCTGTTCACTGCTGTGGCGGAAGGACCTGACCAGAACAGTTGTAGAGGAGGAGGAGTCTATCTGAGGGCTCAGCCAGAGAAGGCCAGCCCCATTCTCGGGGCTGGAGGTGGGGCAGAGGGGAGCAGCCCACAGGATGGGCAGAGAGCAGCGACTCCCCTGGGCAGATACAACACCCACCCACACCACGCCGCCCCGACTCCCCCGTCCCCAGCCACACCTGCACTCCAGTTAGTCCATCAGGGACTGACTCCCTGATCAATCAGGCCAAGGCTGAGCCCCGTCAGTTCCGCTCTGAGCCTCCTGCCTGTCTCACACGTGAGCTTTTGGGGGACGCCTCACATTCACACCACAACGGAGGCCCACAGGGCGGCCTGTGCCGGCTCCCTCCAGCCCCGCTGTTGGGCTGCGACGTCTCAGGGCCATTCACTGCCTTGCGTCTGTGAGTCTGGGCACTTGGCTGGCGGAGCTGCTGTTCTGAACAGCCAGGGTGCAGCACTGCAGAGCCGTGGTGGAGGCCCGCACAGGCCCGCGCAGCCTCTAATGGAGACCCGCACTAGAGCCTGGCGCCTGCCTGGAGCGATGGCCGCTTTGGAGCAGCGACGCTGCGGGAGAAAATCCAGAGGCAGGATGGAAATGAAAAAGTTCTTTTATTCTTCTCTCTCCGGCTCCAGCAACCTCCAACACCATACACACTCCTACAAAACACCACCACACACACACACACACAATGGCGTTGACCCCGTCTGCGCTGTCCCGGGCCAAGTCTCGCGAGACCATGCAAATGGTGCCGACCCGATCCACAATGTCCCGGGCCAAGTCTCGCGAGACCATGGAAGGTGGTAATGCTATTGGCTCACAGCTAGCCGCAATCTTAGCTATCTCCTAAATTAGGGCTCCTGCAGAGCCTGGTTCGGGCTGTTGGGGCTGCTGGACGTGAGCCCCGTGGGGGGACCAACAGGACAGTTACACGTGGCGTCTGTGGAAACGCGTGCGGAGTGGGGGCTGTGGGCGTGTCGTGCCCAGGACGCCTGGGAGCCCGGCTGTCTCCCCAGGGGCAGGGGCTGCTGCCATGCCCTGTCCCTGGAGCTTCCCACAGAACCACCGTCCCCACGCACTGCAGTGGTGCTTAGCACCCTGTCACCCAACACAACCTTCGGTTGACGCTTTGCTCTCCGTGTCCACCTTCACCGTGGCAGGCTTGGGGAGGGAAGCCAGCGCGGTCATTCCCTCCAGCCCCCGTTACATGCTGCGGACGCCCAGGGGACAGTGGCTTTCTGTCCCAGGTGGGGAGAGGCACCCAGTCTCCTCTCTCCTGCCTTCGTCCCCAACTCCAGGGCCTTGGATGGTCATGCTCGAGGAGGCATTTCTGCCACCGTGACCCAACAGGGGCTTGGGGAAGGGACTGGCTGTTTTGGTCAGGCTGGGCTGAGGACGTGGGGACCTTGGGCACAGAGGTCGGAACAGACGGCTCTCGGGCTCTGAATCTGGGAGACGGGGAGCCTGGGCAAGGCCCCTGGCGGGGGTGGGGGGGTCACAGGCTGTTGGAGTAGAGGGGACCTGCTAGGGACCTGCCAGCCCACCCAGCCTGGCCAGGCGCTCTGACCAGCCTCCTCCTGGCCCAGGCCAGGCCCGAGCTCCTGGCTGAATACGGCGGCAGCCTGGCTCCGGCCCAACCGCAAACACTGAATGAATACTGGAAAAAATTACGGACTTTATTTGCATCGTATTTTGTAATTGACTCGTACAGCCGAGGACAGGCAGAAGCAGGAGACAAACTGTGGCTCACACCGATAAGGAGGCGCCGGAGGGGGGGGGAGCCGTTCCCCGCTCCCGGAGCCCACGCACCCGGAGGTCCCCAGGGCGACTCCCAGGGTGTGTGTGAGGCACCCGCCCTCCCCTGCAAGGCCAGGGCAGCAGCAGGGCAGCCACTGGTGTGCCTGGGAGGGAGGCGGGGCCACGAGAGCCGCGGCCACGAGAGCCGCGGCCACGGTCAGGGTGGTCACGCTCCACACTTGGCAACGTCAGAGTGGGCCCTCCCTCCAGTGGGAACCCAGGGCCAGAAGGGGCCACAGCGAGTGCCACACACACCTGTCCCCTCTTGGTCACAAGCTTGGGGGCTTTTCTTTCACATTCCTCTGCAGGACCTTGAGTTAGGAGCCAGCTGTCACCTAAGAGAAACTCAAAGGCCCACCGTGCCCCCTGGGCACAACAAGACAGCTTCAAGGAGCCCAGTGCGGACAGCTCCCCAGAGGTGGCAAAGGCCAGGTCCCAGAGCACCGAGGTAGTGTAGGAGAAGCAAGACCCGGGACCAGGGCTTCCGGACCACGCATCCCTGAGTCCCTAGTGGACCCCGGCCTCCGTGGGCTGGGCGGCACTAAGAGGGCCACGAAGGCCGGCCCGGCCCATCACCAGCTGAGGGGCCCCGCACAGGCTCTGAGGGGGAAGGAGCAGGCACAGGGAGAGGCCAGGCTGCCACCACGGGCAGGCCAGGCTGCAGTGTCGGGGCGGTCTGTGTCCAGCCCCTGCTCTGAGGGCTCGGCCAAGCACTCAGCCTCCAAGAAGGAACGGTTTCTGCTGTCCTCACAAGTGGCCAGCGTCACTGTGCCCTGTGGAGGGCTGGTCCCTTTGTTTCCGGCCAGCGTCCATCCTGGGTGCTGAGAAGGCACTAAAATATGACCAGCCACCTAGAGAGCCAGGTGGCAGGGTGCACAGGTGCCCGCCCTCCAGGTGGCCCTCTCTGGCCACCAGGATCCCTGCCCTCCCCCTCTTCCTTCTCAGGTCATCCCTCCACACTCGTCCAAAGGGCGCCCCAGCAGGGCTCAGGGGGAGACCAGCAGGACGGCACCTGCACACGCACCCCTGGAGGCCCGTCCCCTTCTGGACAGGGCTGGGGGAGCGGGCGAGGTGTGGCCCTGCAGCCGGCACAGGACGGGGACAGCAGCAGACAGACAAGTCACGATTTAATCAAAGTGAAAGACCTTGGGATCATCTGGAAGGGCCCACATGCCAGGGAGTCATCAGCCCCTGGTTTCCTCGTGCTGCGACGCAGAGGACGGTGTCGTGGACGCGGCCACACAGGTTAGCTGTTCGCCTGTTCAGGAAGGAAAAGAAACGGACGCTGCTTTCTTCAAACGGCAGCGGGCTGGTCCTGCTCCAGGGTGCAGACGGCCGGGCTCAGGCAGGGGAGCAGCAGGGCCAGGCTGCAGGAGGGCGGGCGTGGAGGGGCCCAGCACCGCGCTGCCTGGGAGCCACCACACCTCAGGGGTCACAGGAGCCCTTGCTCTCTACCCGCCTCTGCCCTTGCAGGCCGCACACACCTGGCCTCGGCTCCCCACCCTGGGCCCAGCCCCGCTGCCTCTGCTGTGTTGCCCCAGCCACGGCCACGCCTGTCTGCCTGCAGCCACTGCCCCTC
This sequence comes from Tamias sibiricus, assembly GCA_025594165.1. Classification (NCBI taxonomy): domain Eukaryota; kingdom Metazoa; phylum Chordata; class Mammalia; order Rodentia; family Sciuridae; genus Tamias; species Tamias sibiricus. Next base: position 4,349,046 of record CM046668.1, on the reverse strand, counting down.
TCCAGGTGAGGCCCAGCCCTAAGGAACGGGAAGGCCCTGGGCCCAGGTGTCATGGAGGGGACACAGGACGGGCCTCCTGGGCACTGCCCCTGGTCCTGGCCCTCCCTCAGCACCTGGGACCTTGGGGACCACGGGAGGAGAGGAGAGCATGCTCTCTCACCAGGGCCAGCCGGGGGAGTCAGAGCCTGAGACTATTGGCGGCCTGCTGCCCCTGAGTCGGGGAGACTCAGCCCCCCCGAGGCCAGGGCTCTGCCAGCAGAGGGGCTCAGGACGGCAGGGCAGGATCGCAGGGGCCTGGGACCACCCCTCTCCACGCTCCAGAGTCTGGGCACCCAAGACCCCCAGACACTCCTGCACCCCTTGAGCATGGGGGCTGCCCGGGGCCCTTGGGAGGTCCCCATGGGGGGTGCCCCGTCCGACCCCTCCCTCTGCTCCCTGGCCCTCACCGCGGGATGCAGTTGACGTGGGCAGGTGGTGACTGGCCAGCTGAGCCGGCCCCAGTGCAGAGAGCAGAGCCCGAGGAGGGTCCTGCAGGGGAGCCAGCTTCTGCCACCAGCACCAGCGGGCACCAGGGCCTGGGGGCACCGGAGGAGGGGAAGTGAGGTAGCAGCACCCGCGGTCACGGACGGCAGGGTGGCTGGTGCCTCGGTGGCCGGCCAGCTTGCTGCAGCAGGAGCTGGCCTCCTCTCAAGGAAACGAAGACCCAGTCAAAAGGACAGGAAGTTACCCTCATCTGTCGGTAGATCCAGTCTGCGAACACCGTCATGTTCCCGTACACTCCGGGCCGGTTAGGCTTGGCACACCCAGATCCCCAGCTCGTGTCCCCGATCAGCCACCAGACTTCATTCTTCAAAGTGACCAGCGGCCCTCCGCTGTCCCCCTGGAGGACACAGCAAGTTACCAAGAGCAGAAAGGCTAGTTGCAACCCTCGGCCCATCTCAGAGCGCTAGAAGGCGCGGGGCAGGGGTTAGGAGTAGTGGGGGTGCGGTCCCGGTCTGCCCCCCTGGGAGGCATGCCACAGCAGCGGTGGGCGCAGGCCACCCAGCTCAGTGTCGCCAAGTGGCCTGCCATCTGCGGTTGAAGTCCGCACACTCCTTCCTGCTGCCTGGGCACTCCCCCAGGGAGGGGCTCCTTCCCAGGAAGCGGAGCGTGGGAGGCCGGCACGCTGTTGGTGACCACTCCCCACGCTGCCCCGAGCTACCTCCCAGGAGGCTTCACAGACCCACAGGGCGCGGACCCTCGCAGGGGGTCGGCAGGAACTGGCGAGGCTCAGAGTTGAAGAGAGCGGGGCGATTACCTGGCAGGAGTCGACGCTGCCCTGCAGGTACCCCCGCGCAGACCATGGCTGGAGTGATGAGGTTATTGTAGACGTATTTGCTGTTACAGCGCGAGGGCTCGATCAGGTACACCAGGGCAGCGTTCAGCACGTCCGAGGTCTTCCCTGAGGACAGAGGTGGGACAGCGAATCGCACAGGGCCCTTCCTGAGGCCACGGCCCGTCCCCTCCCTCTGCCCATCCTAACCCCAAACCTGGTGTGCTGGGTGGGGTCGTGTGGTTTTCCCATTAAGATGGGGAGCTGGGGCCCAGAGCTCCCAACCACTGGGGAGAGAACTGAGGCTCAAACCTGACCGCCTGTCCTGCCCCGCTGCCCCCGCCCCGCTGCCCGGCATGCCCGGAGCCTCACCTTTCTCGTAGGTGGCCCCCCACCCGGAGATCCAGCACGCCTGTTGAGGCTCCAGCCTCAGGCCGGGGTTGGGCAGGCACACGGGCTTCACTCTGTCTGTTCAAGAGGAGGCAGCGGTGAGCCGGGGGGCCAGCGACAGCCTCAGGAAGAGGCTCTGCCCGCCTGGCCCCCGTGCATGGGGCTGGGCAGCCCCCCCCCACCCTGCCCTGAGAACCCCGGATGCCAGCGTGCCTTGGCACCCCTGTCATCTGCCCCAGCAGGCCCCTCTTTCTTTTTTGTATTTTATTAGAGACAGGGTCTCACTGAGTTGCTAAGTGCCTCGCCATTGCTGAGGCTGGCTTTGAACTTGCGATCCTCCTGCCTCAGCCTCCCAAGTGCTGGGATTACAGGCGTGCGCCACCGCGCCCGGCTCAGGCCCCTCTTTCTAACAGGCAAGAAGTCCCCTCTGAATCACATGACATCGCTGCTCCTAACAACACCCAGTGCAGTGGCCCACACGCCCCCGGCTCCTGGCTCGTGGGGGGACTCCCCTCTGTGTAGCCCTTTCCCAACCAGAAAGCAAGCTCTTCATGGGGAGGGGGAGGCTCTGCTCCGTCTGCACCCATGTGGGGCTAGAACCTTCCAGACCTGAGCATGGACCAGCGCGGGGCCAAGCAAGAGGCCAAGAGGAAGCAGGCTGGTGCAGCTCCTGGTTCTAGAGCGTGTGCTGTTGGAGCGTGCGGAGGAAATAAAGCTCTTTACAGATCACAGCCCGGCGTTCCCAGCCCGAGGCGACCCATCCCCACACACATCAGCAATGTCTGGGGACAACTTGGATCCTCTCGACTAGTGGGTGCTACTGACCTCTAGTGGACAGAACACAGGGACGCTGCTAACCGTCCTGCAAGGGGCGGGCAGCTCCACCATGGCGAGGCGCACACCTGGCCGCTCTGCTTCCCCGGCCCGCACCAGGGCACGCCTGGCCTGCGCCAGGCCCTCCGCCAGCAGTTCCGTGCCAGTCTGTCTTCCACTGACCACGCGTCCCCCTGCCAACCGCTGACCACGCGTCCCCCTGCCAACCACTGACCACACATCCCCCTGCCAGCCGCTGACCACGCGTCTCCCTGCCAACCACTGACCACGCGTCCCCCTGCCAGCCGCTGACCACGCGTCTCCCTGCCAACCACTGACCACGCGTCCCCCTGCCAGCCGCTGACCATGTGTCTCCCTGCCAACCACTGACCATGCGTCTCCCTGCCAACCACTGACCACGCATCCCCCTGCCAGCCGCTGACCACGTGTCTCCCTGCCAACCACTGACCATGCGTCTCCCTGCCAACCACTGACCACGCGTCCCCCTGCCAGCCGATGACCATGTGTCTCCCTGCCAACCACTGACCACGCGTCCCCCTGCCAGCCGCTGACCACGCGTCCCCCTGCCGACCACTGACCACGCGTCTCCCTGCCAACCACTGACCACACGCGTCCCCCTGCTGACCACTGACCACGCGTGCCCCTGCCAGCCGCTGACCACGCGTCTCCCTGCCAACCACTGACCACACATCCCCCTGCCAGCCGCTGACCACGCGTCTCCCTGCCAACCACTGACCACGCGTCACCCTGCCAACCGCTGACCACGCGACCCCTGCCAACCACTGACCACACATCCCCCTGCCAGCCGCTGACCACGTGTCTCCCTGCCAACCACTGACCACGCGTCTCCCTGCCAACCACTGACCACGCATCCCCCTGCCAGCCGCTGACCACGCGTCTCCCTGCCAACCACTGACCACGCGTCCCCCTGCCAGCCACTGACCACAGCGTCCCCCTGCCGACCACTGACCACGCGTCTCCCTGCCAGCCACTGACCACGCGTCCCCCCAAGCCGCTGCCGACCACTCACCACTGACACGCGTGCCCCTGCCAGCCGCTGACCACGCGTCTCCCTGCCAACCACTGACCACGCATCCCCCTGCCAGCCGCTGACCACGCGTCCCCCTGCCAACCACTGACCACGCATCCCCCTGCCAGCCGCTGACCACGCGCTGCCAACCACTGACCACGCGTCCCCCTGCCAACCACTGACCACGCATCCCCCTGCCAGCTGCCAGCCGCTGACCACGCGTCCCCCTGCCAACCACTGACCACGCGTCCCCCCTGCCAGCCGCTGACCACGCGTCTCCCTGCCAACCACTGACCACGCGTCCCCCTGCCAGCCGCTGACCACGCGTCTCCCTGCCAACCACTGACCGCGCCGCGTCCCCCTGCCAGCCGCTGACCATGTGTCTCCCTGCCAACCACTGACCATGCGTCTCCCTGCCAACCACTGACCACGCATCCCCCTGCCAGCCGCTGACCACGCGTCTCCCTGCCAACCACTGACCACGCGTCCCCCCCTGCCAGCCGCTGACCACGCGTCTCCCTGCCAACCACTGACCGCGCGTCCCCCTGCCAGCCGCTGACCACGCGTCTCCCTGCCAACCAGCACCTCACTCCTTATGACTCGGCCTAGCAGCACCACCCTGGCCACTGGCACCACTGGGCGTCAGCACTGCCCTGGCCACCCTCACCACTGGAATTCACACTGCCCTGGCCACCCTCACCATTGGACGTCACACTGCCTTGGCCACTGGCACCACTGGGCATCAGCACCACCCTGGCCACCTGTACCACTGGGCGTCAGCACCACCGGGCGTCAGCACTGCCCTGGCCACTGGTACCACTGGACGTCGCACCGCCCTGGCCACCCCACCACTGGACGTCACACCGCCCTGGCCACCCACCACTGGATGTCGCACCGCCCTGGCCACCCACCACTGGACGTCGCACCGCCCTGGCCACGCACCACTGAAGGTCAGCGGAGTCTGCAACTTCAGAAGTGCGACGTCGTTGTTCTTGGTCTTGGAGTCGTAGCTGGGGTGCGTGATCACCTTCTCGACCCGGTGCCCGCTGCCGTAGAGCATGGAGGACTGTCTCAGGAGGCCCGCGAACGCCGTCCAGTACCGCGGGTTGTTGAGAGGCCTGGGAGATGGAGGCAGAGCACGCAGGTCGCAGGCCCACAGGTCTCGCCCGCACCAGATGGTCTTCGAGAACTGCAAGCTGAGCTGCCAAGGCTGAGATGGCCCCCAGGTGGCAGAGCAGGGCTGGCGGCAGGGACTCCACTATCCCCCCCAGCCCCGCTCGTGCCCCGCTTTCTGGCCGCTGCACTGGCCCGCAGAGGGGGCCTGAATCTGCCCTGAGGTGGCAAACCCTGCTTCTGGCAGGACCAGGTCTCATTAAGCTTTAAATGCCAGAGCATTTCCTGGCACACAGCAGGTACTCAATAAATGTACGCTGACGAACACACTTGGACTCTAGTAATAACCAAGACATTCCCTTTATCCAGGGATTTTATTTGGGATCTCGAGGGCCCCCAACTGCTAGAAAGCCCTCAGGATCCGGGAGCCTGACGGGAGGGCGGAAGGGGACACTCCTGGCGAGACGTGGGCGCTCCCTGCACCTTCCCAGCAGCCGAGAGCGGGGCACGCCTGTGTGACGGGGCAGGCTCTGGGGCAGAGGCGCTGAGTGACCCGTGCAAGCCCACACGGCCAGGACGGCCAGGCAGAGATGAGGTCCCTGTGACACGGGCAGGTGCCCCGACAGACACGCAGGAGGAGGAAGCAGGGCGGGCAGCGTCTTCCGCAAGGGCCACCGCCTGGCGTCGTGGCTGTGCTCTCGCCCCGCCCTGCCATCGGCCTGGGCACGAGGTCCCCGGTGTGTCTGTCAGGGCTCAGAGCGGTGAAGCTGCTGTGGCCTTCGCGTCCCCAAACTCTCCCCCCCAAGCCCGGGGTCCTCGCCACCGCCCGCCCGACCTCAGGACGTGGACCTACTCTTCCACGCAGTGGGCGGCCGTCACGATCCACTCGGGGGTGATGATGGAGCCTCCGCAGACGTGGGTGCCTTGGACGTGCAGGCTGACCTGCCAGGGCCAGTCCCCCGGGTTGGCGCTGGTTCCTCCCACAATCCTGCTCTCACGTCGCAGCAAAGGCATGCCACACTCTGGGGTGACAAGCACGCATGAGGAGGCCAGCCCAGAGAGCCCCCGGCCCCTGGCCACCAGCTCAGTGTGTGGACACAGGGCTCCCACCCAGGACTCGCCAGCAGGGCAGCGGCGTGAATGCCGCCTCGCATCCCTGGGGTGCGTCCAAACGGGAGCAGGTCACATCTGCCTTGGTAGAGGGGAGAGGGGGCGCCCAGAACTCTGCAGGTCCCCACAAGGAGGAGGAGAGTGAGGCGTGAGTGAGGAGGTGAGGAGGTGAGTGAGGACTGGGGAGAGGTGAGAGTGAGGAGGTGAGTGAGGAGGAGAGTGAGGGGGAGAGGGAGGAGGTGATTGAGGAGGAGAGTGAGGGGTGAGTGGGAGAGAGGGAGAGTGAGGAGGAGAGTGAGGAGGAGAGTGAGGAGGAGAGTGAGGAGGAGAGTGAGGAGGAGGAGAGGTGAGGAGGAGGAGTGAGGAGGTGAGGAGGTGAGGAGGAGGTGAGGAGGAGAGAGGAGGAGGAGGAGGAGGAGAGAGGAGGAGAGTGAGGAGGAGAGAGGGTGAGGTGAGGAGGAGAGAGAGTGAGGAGGAGAGAGTGAGGTGAGGAGGAGAGAGGGGGAGGTGAGGAGGAGAGAGTGGGAGGTGAGGAGGAGAGAGAGGGAGAGTGAGGAGTGAGGAGGAGGTGAGGAGGAGGAGGTGAGGAGGAGAGAGAGGGGAGGTGAGGAGGAGAGAGGGGAGGTGAGGAGGAGAGGAGGAGGTGAGGAGGAGAGGGGAGGTGAGGTGAGGAGAGAGGGGGAGTGAGGAGGAGAGAGGGAGAGGTGAGGAGGAGATGTGAGGAGGTGAGGAGGAGAGAGGGGAGGTGAGGAGGAGGTGAGAGGGGAGGTGAGGAGGAGAGAGGGGAGGTGAGAGAGAGGGGAGGTGAGGAGGAGAGAGGGGAGGTGAGGAGGAGAGAGGGAGGTGAGGAGGAGAGAGGGGAGGTGAGGTGAGGAGGAGAGAGGGAGGTGAGGAGGAGAGAGGGGAGGTGAGGAGGAGAGAGGGGAGGTGAGGAGGAGAGAGGGGAGGTGAGGAGGAGTGAGAGGGAGGGAGGTGAGGAGGAGAGAGAAGGTGAGGAGGAGAGGGGAGGTGAGGAGGAGAGAGGGGAGGTGAGGAGGAGAGAGGGAGGTGAGGAGGAGAGAGGGGAGGTGAGGAGGAGAGAGGGGAGGTGAGGAGGAGAGAGGGGAGGTGAGGAGGAGAGAGGGAGGTGAGGAGGAGAGAGAGGAGCGGAGGTGAGGAGGAGAGAGGGGAGGTGAGGAGGAGAGAGAGGGAGGAGAGGAGGAGAGAGGGGGAGGTGAGGAGGAGAGAGGGGAGGTGAGGAGGAGAGAGGGAGGTGAGGAGGAGAGAGGGAGGTGAGGAGGAGAGAGGGGAGGTGAGGAGAGAGAGGGGAGGTGAGGAGGAGAGGGGAGGTGAGGAGGAGAGGGGAGGTGAGGAGGAGAGAGAGGGGAGGTGAGGAGGAGAGAGGGGAGGTGAGGAGGAGAGAGGGGAGGTGAGGAGAGAGAGGTGAGGAGGAGGTGAGGAGGAGGAGAGAGAGGAGGTGAGGAGGAGAGAGGGGAGGTGAGGAGGAGAGAGGGGAGGTGAGGAGGAGAGAGGGGAGGTGAGGAGGGGGAGAGGAGGAGGGAGGTGAGGAGGAGAGAGAGGGAGGTGAGGAGGAGAGAGGGGAGGTGAGGAGGAGAGAGAGGGAGGTGAGGAGGAGAGAGGGGAGGTGAGGAGGAGAGAGGGGAGGTGAGGAGGAGAGAGGGCCCGGTGAGGGGAGGTGAGGAGGAGAGAGAGGAGGAGGTGAGGAGGAGAGAGGGGAGGTGAGGAGGAGAGAGGGGAGGTGAGGAGGAGAGAGGGGAGGTGAGGAGGAATGAGGGGAGGTGAGGAGAGAGAGGGGAGGTGAGGAGGAGAGAGAGGAGAGTGAGGAGGAGAGAGGGGAGGTGAGGAGGAGAGAGAGGGAGGTGAGGAGGAGAGAGGGAGGTGAGGAGGAGAGAGGGGAGGTGAGGAGGAGAGAGGGGAGGTGAGGAGGAGAGAGGGAGAGTGAGGAGGAGAGAGGGGGAGGTGAGGAGGAGAGAGGGAGGTGAGGAGAGAGAGAGGAGGAGGAGAGGGAGAGAGAGAGGTGAGGAGAGAGAGGGAGGTGAGGAGGAGAGAGGGGAGGTGAGGAGGAGAGAGGGGAGGTGAGGAGGAGAGAGGGGAGGTGAGGAGGAGAGAGGGAGGTGAGGAGGAGAGAGGAGGAGAGAGGTGAGGAGGAGAGAGGGAGGTGAGGAGGAGAGAGGGGAGGTGAGGAGGAGAGAGGGAGGTGAGGAGGAGAGAGGGGAGGTGAGGAGGAGAGAGAGGAGGTGAGGCGAGGAGGAGAGAGAGAGAGAGGCGAGGAGGAGGAGAGAGGAGGGAGGTGAGGAGGAGAGAGGGGGAGGTGAGGAGGAGAGAGGGGAGGTGAGGAGGAGAGAGGGAGGCGAGGAGGAGAGAGGGGAGGTGAGAGAGGAGAGAGGGGGAGGCGAGGAGGAGAGAGGGGAGGTGAGGAGGAGAGAGGGGAGGTGAGGAGGAGAGAGGGGAGGTGAGGAGGAGAGAGGGGTGAGGAGGAGAGAGGAGGTGAGGAGGAGAGAGGGGAGGTGAGGAGGGAGAGGGGAGGAGGAGGAGAGAGGGGAGGGAGGAGAGAGAGAGGAGGTGAGGGAGGAGGAGGTGAGGGAGGTGAGAGAGGAGAGGGGAGGTGAGGAGGAGAGAGGGAGGTGAGGAGGAGAGAGGTGAGGAGAGAGAGGAGGAGGGAGAGGAGGAGAGAGGGAGGTGAGGAGGAGAGAGGGGAGGAGAGGAGGAGAGAGGAGAGGTGAGGAGGAGAGAGGGGAGGTGAGGAGGAGAGAGGTGAGAGGAGAGAGGAGGAGGAGAGGGGAGGTGAGGAGGAGAGAGGGGGAGGTGAGGAGGAGAGAGGGAGGTGAGGAGGAGAGAGGGGAGGTGAGGAGGAGAGAGGAGAGGTGAGGAGGAGAGAGGGGAGGTGAGGAGGAGAGAGGGGAGGTGAGGAGGAGAGGAGAGGGGAGGAGAGGTGAGGAGGAGAGAGGGGGAGGTGAGGAGGAGAGAGAGGGGAGGTGAGGAGGAGAGAGGGGAGGTGAGGAGGAGAGAGGGGAGGTGAGGAGGAGAGAGGGAGAGGTGAGGAGGAGAGAGGGGAGGTGAGGAGGAGAGAGGGGAGGTGAGGAGGAGAGAGGGGGAGGTGAGGAGGAGAGAGGGGGAGGTGAGGAGGAGAGAGAGGAGGTGAGGAGGAGAGGGGAGGTGAGGAGGAGAGAGGGGAGGTGAGGAGAGAGGGAGAGGTGAGGTGGAGAGAGGAGAGGTGAGGAGGAGAGAGGGGAGGTGAGGAGAGAGAGGGGGAGGTGAGAGAGAGAGGAGGGAGAGTGAGGAGGAGGAGGTGAGGTGAGGAGAGAGGGGGGAGGTGAGGAGAGAGAGGGGAGGTGAGGAGGAGAGTGGGGAGGAGGAGGAGAGGGGAGAGGTGAGGAGGAGAGGGGAGGTGAGGAGGAGAGAGGGGAGGTGAGGAGGAGAGAGGGGAGGTGAGGAGGAGAGAGGGGAGGTGAGGAGAGAGAGGGGGAGAGAGGAGGAGAGAGGGGAGGTGAGGAGAGAGGGGGAGGTGAGGAGGAGAGAGGGGAGGTGAGGAGGAGGAGAGGGGAGGTGAGGAGGAGAGAGGGGGTGAGGAGGAGAGAGGGGAGGTGAGGAGGAGAGAGGGAGGTGAGGAGGTGAGAGGGGAGGTGAGGAGAGAGAGAGGGGAGGTGAGGAGGAGAGAGGGGAGGTGAGGAGGAGGAGAGGGGAGGTGAGGAGGAGAGAGGGAGGAGGGGGAGTGAGGAGGAGAGAGGAGGTGAGGAGGAGAGGTGAGGGAGGAGGAGGAGAGAGGGGGAGGTGAGGATGAGGGAGAGGAGGAGGTGAGGAGGAGAGGGGAGGAGGGAGAGAGGGGAGGTGAGGAGGAGAGTGAGGAGGAGGGAGCGATGAGGATGAGAGAGGTGAGGAGGAGGAGGAGGTGAGGAGGAGAGTGAGGAGGAGAGTGGAGGTGAGGAGGAGAGGAGGAGGAGGAGAGTGAGGAGGTGAGAGAGGGGAGGAGAGTGAGGAGGAGAGTGAGGAGGAGGTGAGGAGGAGAGGAGGAGGAGAGTGAGGAGAGGTGAGGTGAGGAGGAGAGAGGGGGAGGTGAGGAGGAGAGTGAGGAGGAGAGTGAGGAGGAGAGGGGAGGTGAGGAGAGGGGAGGAGAGTGAGGAGGAGAGTGAGGGAGGTGAGTGTGAGGAGAGTGAGGGAGAGTGAGGAGGAGAGTGAGGAGGTTGAGTGAGGAGGAGAGTGAGGAGGTGAGTGAGGAGGAGAGTGAGTTTGAGGTGAGAGTGAGGAGGTGAGTGAGGAGGTGAGTGAGGAGGAGAGGAGGAGTTGAGGTGGAGGAGAGTGAGGAGGTGAGAGTGAGGAGGTGAGTGAGGAGGAGTGAGGAGTGAGGTGAGGAGGTGAGTGAGGAGGGGTGAGTGAGGAAGAGAGTGAGGAGGAGAGTGAGGAGGTGAGTGAGGAGATGAGTGAGGAGGAGAGTGAGGAGGAGAGTGAGGAGGTGAGTGAGGAGATGAGTGAGGAGGAGAGTGAGGAGGAGTGAGGAGGAGGTGAGTGTGTGAGGTGAGTGAGGAGGGGGAGGTGAGTGAGGAGGTGAGTGAGGAGGAGAGTGAGGGGGTGGGTGAGTGAGGAGGTGTGAGGGGTGAGTGAGGGGGTGAGTGAGGAGGTGAGTGAGGAGGATGAGAGTGAGGAGGAGAGTGAGGAGGAGAGTGAGGAGGAGAGTGAGGAGGTGAGTGAGGAGAGTGAGGAGGTGTGAGTGAGGAGGAGAGTGATGGGTGAGTGAGGAGGTGAGGGGTGAGTGAGGGGTGAGTGAGGAGGAGGTGATGTGAGGAGGAGACTGAGGAGGCGAGTGAGGATGAGTGAGGGGCAGGGAAGGCTGTGTGTGGCCCGAGTGTGGTGGCCCTGGAGGCACTGGGGAGCGTCTGGTGGGCTAGAGCCGCTGGATGAGAGGGGGATGGAGGGAGGGCGTGTGAAGCCGTGGAAGGCCCTGGCAGGTGGGCAGGTGTGGGGTCCACTGGCCGAATGGTCCCCGGTGGCCCAGGGACGCCTCTGGGGTGTGACCCAGCCTCTAGGAGAGCCCATCCGGGCTCCTGCATGTGTCCTTGTTGGGGTCTCAGTGCCACGGGATGAACGTGGGTGCAGGGCTGGTGGCAGCACTCTCCTGGCCGTGGGGACACCCTACCTAGAGGGCACTGTGCGCAGCCCTGCCGGCAGCCACGGATTCTGCTGACTAGCCGTCTCATGACAGCTGAGCCTCAGGACCAGCGCCCGGTGGCAGGGAGCAGGCCCCAGGCCCGCCCATGCCCAGCGGGCTTGGGAACCTCGCTGACCCAATCACGGAGCTGGCCACCCAGCTGTGCCACTCAGCGGAGGCCCATGACCCGAGGAGGAGGAAGTTCGGTGTCTGGGCTCTCTCCTCGCAAGGCCCAGTGGCTACTGGGCACCAGATGGCAGGCTGGGGCACTGCGTGGACCTGCAGGGCGCTGGGCACACACCCCAGGGGCACCCAGCGGCTCGGCAGGGCTCTCTGACGATGCCCCCTCTCCCTGGAGACGGAGCCCAGGAAGCCCGCAGCTCAGGGGACATGCAGGACAGGCTGCTGGCTCCTGTCCACGGGGCATGCTCCTGGGCCCCACTGCCAAGGACAGCTCAAGTTCATCCAAACTCAAAAGTGGAACCAAAGGGCTCTGGCACACCCCAGCCACTCCCTCACCTCCCCTTGCCACCTCCCCCAAAGACACAGCGGAGCACTTTGTGCAGACGCAACATTTCCTGCTCAGAAATGCCACGTAAGTGGGGCAGCACTCACCCACGCAGCGCACGGAGACCACGGCGTTGGAGGAACAGGTGTCGCTGCAAAGGAAGAGGGGACGTTCTGTCATGTGGCAAAGGAGCGGGTGCCTGGCTCGCAGACACTTAGAAATGAGACTTCCTCCCAATGTTGTCTCTCCTGTCTCCCCAGAACAAAAGTGTCCACTACTGAAGGCTTTACTGAGATGACTGAATCTATAAAAGGGGACCATTTTCCAAACGGGTGACACTGAGTCAAAGTACCAGGCTCAAATCTCAGCTGTTCAATACTCGGCAAGTTACTTAACCTGTCTGTTCCTAAATTCCTCACTGGGCAAATAATATAATGATGCAGGCTGAGCACCCATCCCTAACCTGAGAACTGAAATCAGAAATGCTCCAAAATCTGAAACTTTTCAAGCGACCACAGAAGGGCACGATGGGAAATTCCTCGTCACCTGACCCCAGGTCACGGGTCACCGTCCAAATGCAGGCACACCAAGAACATTGCCTCAAGTTCCCTTCAGCCTACGTGCACAAGACCCAGAGAACTTCAGTGGATTTTGTGTGTAGACTTTGGTCCCATCCTCGAGTGTATCACTGCACATATGCAAATATTCCAAAACTGGAAAGAAATCTAAATTTGAATCATTTCTGGTGCCAAGCATTTCAGACAAAGGGTGCTCAACGCACAGCGCCAACTCCCGGCTGGCTGGGCGGGTAGCGAGCAAGAGTGACCTTCCTGGGATGCAGAGCCGCCGCTAGTGCCGGGAGGCTGCCCCCTCGGAGACGTGCTTCCAGACGGCGGCGCGCGTGCAGAGGCACCCTGACCATTGCTGGGCCCCGGGGAAGGACAGGGAGCCCCTTGTCCAGAGTCTCCGTCCTTGGTTGTGGGTGACAAAGACAGAATGGATGCTCTCCGTCTCTATCCATGGAGAACGGTCCCCGTCCACTGAAGAGGGGGCGTCAGGCCGGGACACCAGAGCCGCCCCAGCACTGACCACGGGCGTGGGTTCCGCTGGACAAGAGCCATTCTGCAGTGACAGACCACTGGCCAGACACGGAGCAAGACGCTCGCCCACACCGCGTCGCGGCCGGGCACAGCAGGGACCTCGCCCAAGGCACACGACATGAGCCAGGCTGGGGAGGCTGAAGCCACAGCGTCACCAACACGGCCTGAGCCTCGTGCGTTCCGGCTCCTTCTAGAACCGCGCCAAAAGGCACCCGTCCCAGAACCCCACGCTGCCGGACAGCGTCCCCAAGCCTGGAGCCTCCGCCCCGGGCGCGAGCCCAGTCCTGCCTCGAGACCTGTGGGCACCCTTCCCGAGGTGCCCACTGGGCGCCTGGCCATGACCGCTGTGCTCCAGGGGTCTTCAGCCCCGCCGCAGCAGACACGGCCTCAGGACCCCGAGGCCCGCGGGTGCCACCACAGCCAGCAGCGCCCGGGAACTGGCGAGGAGCTGGACACTCAAGCTTCGTGGGCAACTCCAAGCGTCCCCCACCGACCCCAGCGCGGGGACAGGTGACACTCTGCACAATGCCCTCCTCTTCTTCCCTCCAAGCTGGCAGCCACCTTGCGAGTTCCCAGGCTCTTGCCAAGGGGTGGCAGCGTCTCCCTCCCTGCCCCGCCCGCTCCCCGGCTCCTGGCTTTTCTTAGTGGCCTGACTTCCTGTGTAGGGGGGACACAGAGAGCCACTGGCACCTGCAGAGCCAGGCACTGTGTGGCCGCTACACCTGGCCCAGGGGCCGCTCCCAGGGCCGCAGGCTGCGGCAGAGCTCAGCTCCCCACCCGGCCTCGGCCAGCGCCACCACAAGGCAAACCCGTGCCCAGGAGGAGAAGTGGGTCACCCGGTGGCTGGAGCCAAAGCCCCTGGGGACAAGCAACAGGACCTGGGGAAGGAGGCTTGTGCCAGGCCGACAGCGTCCTGACAAGAGCAGGGCCTGCAACGCATGTCACGCTGCAAAACAAACGGGTGGCCAGCCCCTGCCCTCCCAGCCGGTGCAGCGCCCTTAGTGACTGCCCCAGCTCCGTGCCACCCATGGCGCGCACCGGACCTGCCCCAGGGTCACAGCTTGGCCTTGGGGAGTGGAAATATGTGCCAAATGAACGGGCCACCTCGCCCAGGCCCCACTGGGCTGGACCCAGCCACCCGGGACTTTCAGCACAGAAGCCAACCAAGTCCAGGGCAAAGACCTGGGCACCCCAGCTGGGACCCCACGACGTTCTTCTCTTGGACTGAATGTGATTGGACCCCAAAACTCATCTGGAGCCTCATGTGAATGGCATGAAGAGGGCAGGAACTTAATCCGACTGCGGTGTTGAAAGATGGGGCCCTTGGAATGATTAGATTAGATGAGGTCATTGGGGTGGAGCCCCAAGTTTGGACCCTGTTGACTGTATAAGGAAGGGGAAGGAGACCCCCAAGACAGGTGCTCCCCTCATGTGATGATGTGGTCCAGGGCAGCCTCGGCAGAGCCTGTGCCATGCTGTTTGGCCCTTGTACCTCTAAAGCCATGAGCCAAAACAAACCTCCATTCTTTATAAGGTAGTCTGCCTCAAGAATTTAGTTATAATAATGAAAAGCTAAGAGATGCATATGCCCTAGCATATGTACATACATCTCTGGTCTCTGGAGAATGAAAAAAAATCAATTACCAATAACAGGGCAGACAGCAGAGGTCCCAAACAAAATGGCAAATAAACATCAGTCTCTTTTCTTTTTCTTTTTTTTTTTTTTTTTTTGGTACTGGGGATTGAACTCAGGGGCACTCGACCACTGGGCCACATCCCCAGCCCTTTTTTGTATTTTAGTAGAGACAGGGTCTCACTGGGTTGCTAAATGCCTCGCCATTGCTGAGGCCGGCTTTGAACTCGAGATCCTCCTGCCTCAGCCTCCCAAGTGCTGGGATGACAGCCTTGCGTCACCGCGCCCGGCTGGCCAATCTCCTCTTAAGAACAAATCTGGAGCTGCTTAGCTTGCAGCCTCCTCCCAGCCTGGAACTCACGCACACCCACAAGGGGCAGTGATGCCAGGGGCCTCCCTGTGCTCATCGCTACGAGGAGACAGAGGCACGGCACCTGTGGTAGAGCTTCTGGTAGAGGTCGGCGCTGCCGGCGCTCGCGTTCAGCTTCATGAAGCTCGTCGCCCCGCTGTCGTCCGCGATGCCTTGGGTGGAGTAGAAGCTGTTTCCTGGAAGGACAGAAGGCCCTATTTAAAACAGGGTCACCTCAGAAGCCGCACGAGTCCTCGTCCCAGGCAGCACTTCCAGGCACTCTGCCAGGCTGAGTGGCGCTTTCCTACCTGATGGGACCTCGCTCTGGAACCTGGCAGGTGCCACCCCTGGGACTGCCGAGGTCCACAGGCTCCCACCCCGGAGGAGAAGGTGGTGACAAGACCACAGAGCTGTCCCCATGCCCAAGGCCTGCCCTGTCCCCCCCAGGGCTACAGCTTGGTGGGGCCTAGCTCCCCTCCAAGCCCACACTGTGATGTGTCCCCAATGTAAGTGTCCATGGGTGCTGGGACCTCTAGGAGGCAGTGATCAAGATCCTCCCTTGCAAAGGGACTAAGGCCTACTGGGAAGGAGGGGGAGGGGAGGGGAGGGAGAGGGGAGGGGAGGGGGAGGGGGAGGGGGAGGGACAAGGAAGGAGAGGGGGGAGGGGGAGGGGGAGGGAGGAGGGGAGGGGACAGGAGGGGAGGGAGGGGGAGGGGGAGGGAGGAGGGAGGGGGGGGAAGAGGAGAAGGGGAGGGGGAGGGGACAGGAGGGGAGGGGGGAGGGGAGGGGGGAGGGAGGAGAAGGGAGGGGAGGGACAAGGAGGGAGAGGGGGAGGGGGAGGGAGGAGGGAGGGGGAAGGGGGAAGAGGAGAAGGGGGAGGGGACAGGAGGGGAGGGGAGGGGGAGGGAGGGGGAAGGGGGAAGAGGAGAAGGGGGAGAGGGAGGGGACAGGAGGGGAAGGGAGGCGCAGGGAGAGGGGAGGGAAGGGGGAGGGGGAGGGGGAGGGAGGGGGCGGGAGGGGAGGGACAAGGAAGGAGAGGGGGAGGGGGAGGGGGAGGGGAGGAGGGAGGGGACAGGAGGGGAGGCGGGAGGGGGAGGGGGAGGGAGGAGGGAGTGGGGTTGCTGAGAGGAGAAGGGGGCGCTATGCTTTCTTCTGTGCCCCCGAGGGGACAGAAGGGGAAGGGTCTTTCGGGGAGGGAGAGGGGAGAGGAGTGTTGCTCACCCTGAGGGTGGCTTTGGGGACCCATCCCCGAGCCTCCTGTGTCACTCTCTGGCACACCACGAGGACCCTTGCCTGTCTGCTTTCTCTCCAGGAGACTAACTGGCCCAGGCCCACTCCAGGGGACAGCACCGCAGTCCCACTTCCCAGCCTCCAGGACATGAGCCAGATAACCCTCCACTCTTCCTGACCCCCAGGATCGGCTGCTGTTACAGCAGCAGAGAGCACGGGACACCTGCATGCTGCTGCGCCTTCCTCCCGCATCCCCATCGGTTCTCGCCCCTGCTCAAAGCCCCCAGTGGCTCTGCGAGCAGTGAGGGCTGCCTAGGACCTGCCCGGCCACCGCCAGCCCACCGTCCCGGCCTGCTGCAGCCCGCTCCCGCCCAGAGGCGGGCGAGCCCCCAGTGCAGGCTGAGTGACCCTCCAGAGAAGAGCCACCAAGGCCCTCAGCCTGCATCCCGCCCAGGGGACCCCGGTGTCACCCTGAGTAGCAGGTCTACAGCGGCCAGGGGAGGCACGGGGCGGGCGGGGGGGCTCTGGAGGCCAGGCATAGCTCCGCCTCTCCGCCGTGGACGGGCCATGGGAAGGTGACAGGACTCCCGCACCTTCTCAGGGAGGCAGAGAGAGACGGCCTCTCCCAAGATTCTGCCCGCGGTCACTGTCACCACATGGGTGCCCCCGCCCCCCGGGGGCCAGACTCACTTGTAGCCCATGTCCCTGCACGCTGCCCGCGCGCGAGGCTCTCGCTCCAGCCGTCCTGACACACCGGGTGCCAGGACTTGCGCTGCGGGGAGTAGACCTGCAGGATGAAGCTGGGTCCGTAGAGGCGGGACTGCGAGGGAGAGAAGAGAGGCTCTCTGGGGCCCTGCCAGGGCAGGGCCAGCACGATCCCGCCCCTTGTCCCCTGACCCCGCAGCTCTTCCCCGGCACCCAGGAAGGGGCCGCGCTTCTGCTGTCACGAAAAGTGTCCTTAACGCAAGACCCAGAATCGGTGTTCAGACACAGCCTGCCACACGTGCTCGCTGCAGCTCCGTCCACGCCAGCCCAAGGGGCAGCCCGTGTCCACCAAGGGAGGACACAGGGCGGCGGGTCAGCTGTGCGGCGGACTGTCACTGCCACAGCTGGGAGGGGAGCTCCGAGCCGCGCTGCCGCGTGAGCGACCTGAAGGCGGACCCCCTGCGTCCCCGAGATCGCCTGATGTCACTCAGAAGGAAACGTGTGGGAGTGGGAGCCTAAGAAAGCCAGCCCCTGGGTGGGAGCAAGGCAGGGCGGAGGGCACAGCACAGGCACAAGGCACCTCGGTCTCCATCGAGGGCAGGACCCTCCGTGGTGGGCCGTGGCGCACTCACTGCGGATGTGTGAACATGGTGCACTGTCCGCCGCACAAAGATCATTGTGACTATAGCTCAATAAAGCCCGGCTTTAAATAAATAAGTAAGCCCGGCACGGCGGCCCACAACCTGTAATCCCAGCAGCTCGGGAGGCTGAGGCAGGAGGATCATGAGTTCAAAGGCAGCCTCGGCAAAAGCACAGTGCTAAGCAACTCAGTGAGACCCTGCCTCTAAATAAAACACGAAATAGTTTGGGGGATATGGCTCAGTGGTCAAGTGCCCCTGAGGTCAATCCCTGGTACCAAAATAAATAAATAAATAAATAAGCAAGCCAGAGGATAAAAATGAAGTGCTCTCTAAGGAACTAGCTGACCTCGTGGTGTCCAGGCCCTGGGCTATGCAGAGCACCCAGTGCGGTGACAAGGCCCTGGCATCCAGGGGCCTTTAAATGCCTCCAGATTAATCAAGGTTTTATCAAAATGACCTTGGCCTGCAGGTTAAAGAAGCTCGTCAGCTGCTGGGTACGGTGAAGCCCTCCTCTGTCTGGCCCGCCTCTCCCTAGAGGGGCCACATCTGGCAGCCTGAGAGCCCTTGGTGGGGGGACGCACCTCTGGCCGATCATGGGGTGGAACCCTGTGAGACACGAGACCTGCGGGGCAGGGCGGGTCCCCAGGAGCAACCCCCCGGACAGTGCTGCCTGAGACCCAGCAAGACCCCGCTCCAGAGGAGACTGTCCAGGGTGCCGCCCGCTGCGACGTGATCTCGTTCCTCACTAAGAGAAAGCGGCTATCCAGCCTCGGTGCAGGAAGTCCATCTGAGAAGGCCTCACGCTCCCAGAGTCCAACTCCAGGACATTGCGAGAGGGCAGAGCCACGGAGACCGGCAAGGCCGGGGCTCCCTGGACTCCACCCCAGGCCAGCCTGTTCTGGCGCTCCCCACCCCACTGGCCAGGCCAGCACGCGGCACTGAGCTTCCGTGGAAACCCACGTGCTGTGTGGGGCCAGCGGATCCCGTGGTGAGCGCCGGACTCAGTCAGTGGTCTGCTTCCCACTCCACCTTCCCAAGGAACGCAGTCACGGGTTTCTTAAAAGTAACTGGACGTGCCGGGCGTAGTGGCGCACGCCTGTAATCCCAGCACTTGGGAGGCTGAGGCAGGAGGATCGCGAGTTCAAAGCCACCCTCAGCCATGGCGAGGCACTTAGCAACTCAGTGAGATCATGTCTCTAATAAAATACAAAAAAGGGCTGGGGATGTGGCCCAGTGGTGGAGTGACCCTGAGTTCAATCCCTGGTACCAAAAAAAAAAAAAAAAAAAAAAAAGTCCAAAGGGGGGAGCAGGCAGCCCTTCTGGGGAAATGAGGCAGCTCTGCAGCAGCCGCAGGGCCCAGGAGACACGGCGTCTGAAGAGACCAAGCCTGGGTCTCCCTACCACTCTCAACCCAGAACGAGAACCCGGGAGCGGCAGCGTCACACCAGGGCGCCACAGCACCTGGAGAGGCCACAGGGGCGAGCACCGCGGGCTGCAGCTCTGACCCTCGTACTCAGGCAGCCAGGCTGCCCTTGAAACCACCTCCAGAAAAAAAAAAAAAAAAAAAAAAAAAAAAAAAAAAAAAAAAAAAAGGGCGAACCAACAGGAAATAGAAAGGCAGTCTCAGGTTGAAACCACAGCGAGATGTCACCTCCCGCTGGCATGCGAACGGCTGTCATCGAAGAGAAAGATGACCAGGCCTAAAGACCAGGCGGGGAAAGGAGCCTCGCAGGGCCCGTGTGAGCGCCAACAGGAAGGGGCCGCGTGGACCCTGTTGCTGGGCGCCTCGGAGAGCAGCAGCGGAACCACCCGTGAACCAGTGCGCGGGTCCCGGGGAGGAGACGCCAGCGCGGGGAGACGGCGCACCTCCGTCCAGCGCTGCCCCACTCACCACGCACTGATGTGCCACCTACCCATGTCCACCAGGAGGTGGACGGATAAAGAAATCAGCAGGCACCACGCGGCCTTGAGAAGAAGGGCCGCCGGCCGTGGGCGACGCCCCCGCCAGTTGAGAAGCCACACGCCTGTTCTCGCTTGTGCGTGGAGAGGGAAAGTGACCTCAGATGGTGGCCACAGGCTGGGAGGGGGTGGGGAGACAGTGGCCACAGGAGACACCATCTCTACAGACAGGAGGAACCCGTTCAGGAGACCTCGGGGAGACCTGGCGACCAGTGCCGGCAGAGGTCATGTGTGTGACAATCACTGGGAGCATATCTGAGAGTTCTCACATCTCGAGGGGACACATGTCGGCTGGCCAGAGGCAGCCACTCTGCGGGTGTCCGTGTACCAAGACAGCCTCCTGTCCGCCGTGACTGGGCACGGCTTTCACTTGTCAGTTAACGCAGATCAATAACTGAAAATAACGCAGACCCAAGGGCTCACTCTGTGACAAGACAAAGAACTTTAAAGGGAAGCTTGTTTTAAAAATCACACAGCAGGAGGCCGGGCACGGTGTCACACACACCTGTCATCCCAGCACTTGGGAGGCCGAGGCAGGAGGATCGCGAGTTCAAAGCCAGCCTCAGCAAGGGGCGAGGCACTTAGCAACTCAGTGAGACCCTGTCTCTAAATAAAATACAAAAAAGGGCTGGGGATTGGCCCAGTGGTCGAGTGCCCCTGAGTTCAATCCAAAAAAAAAAAAAAAAAAAAAAAACACACAGCGAACCCCAACCTCACATTTTTACCAGCTTGCTGGGTTCAGTTGAGGCACGGTGGCGTTTACGAGCACGTGCGTCTGAGTGGCGGTCCCTGTGGCCCCGCCATCGAGCTCTCGCCTGCTGCGCGATGCTGGACCAGGAGCCCGACCCTTCCGAGGCCAGGCTCATCCTCGAGGCAGGGACAGAGCTGGCCGGTCGCCCCTGCCCAGCAGAGCAGCTGCTGCCCGAGGCCAGGCCACTCACCACACTGGCTCTCGTCCTCGCCGTTGGGGCAGTGCGCGATCCCGTCGCACCAGAAGGAGAGGCTGACGCAGGTCCCCGAGGAGCCACACTCCATCTCGGACACGGAGCACTTCTTCTCCACTAGCAGGGGACACACAGGGAGACCCGTTGGCTGGGCACCAAGGGGACCTCGCAGAGCCCGGGGGGTGCCCTGTCCACCACTGAGCCCGCGAATAAGAGAAAATAACTCCCCCAATGTTTAGTAAATAGGGAATGTGTCCTTGTCACCACCACGCACAAGTGGAATTAGGGCTGGGATACGTCATGTCCACAGGGAAGGACCCTCCCAGGGGACTTCAGGGGACCCGGGAAGCCCCCATGTCCCCACCGCCCGGGGTAAAGGTGGAGACAGACACACTGCTGCACGGGTGGGGGTGGGGCTGCCCTAGAGCAGTGACTGTGGCCAGGGAAACGGTGACCGGGTGTGGCCCCAAGGAGGGCCAGCTGTTCTCACAGAGCTGGTGCCACCTTGCTCTGGCAAACCCTAACTGCTCCTGCCATGGTGTGTCCAAACTACAGCAATGTCCCAGGATTGCCGTGACCCACAGGCGAGGAGGAAGCCCCAGAGCAAAGTGGGGCCTCCAGGTGAGATGGGCTGCCCCAGGACAGGACTCATGCACCAGCACCAGTGACGGGAAGGAGGGTCAAGGCCACAGTCTCGGGAGGGGCCTCGGAGCCTCCCCAGCCCTGGCGGCAGGGTCACCCCACGCCCAGGACTGCAGGAGCCGTGGCTGTGCGGGGCATGGCAGCTGGCCCGAGGGGCTCTCCGTACTTACAGAACTTCCAGACCAAGACAGCAGCCAGCACGGTGACTACAAGGAAGGTCCCCAGGACAAGAGTGACACACAGCGCTTTCTTGGCCTCTGCAGAAAAGGGGAAGAGGCCACCTGGTGAGCACCGCACAGAAGGCCCTCCCGCCTCACCCAGCAGGTCACGGTCGGTCCTGACGCTCCTCCACCAGCACCAGGGCTGCGGGAGCCTGCTAGACCCACCCCCGGGCTGCAGCAGCTCTAGGTGACAGTGCATTCGACACAGGACCTGCCCACCTTCTGACTTGGCCTCGCCTGCCTTAAATGCCTTTCATCAGCTGGCCGATGCCACGTGACCCCAAGCCTGGTTCTAATAGAACATTGAATATCCGTGCAATCTATTGAACCCTGGGAAGGGAACAGCAGACGGGTTTCCCTTCCCTCTGTCGCAAGATTAAAAATCGAAGTTGGACCACACTAAGGCAGGGCCATCTGACCACCCGAGGAAGAAGCCGCGTTTCTTCCCTCTTTTGTTCCTGTGCTGCTGGGGAGCCCACACTTGCCAGCGAGCTTCCTACCACCAAGGGACACCCCTGGCCTAGGAAACAGTGTTTCTCATACACTTAAAAAATATGAGTCGACGTTTTAAAAACAGTTGCCTCAGAGGCCTGGCTTCTTCCATAGCAAGAGACTTCCTGCTTCGGGTCTTCAACCAGGCCAATGATGAACGATAAAAACAGAGAGGGGAAGCACCTGAGGCCTTGTGGCAATGTCCCCCACCGTCCTGGCCCTGGGAGACAGGCCGTCCTCCCCAAGGCTGTCGGGGAGCTGAGACTGTGCACCACTCTCCCTTCACACAGCTTCCAGACGCCCGTGCTCCTTATGTTTTAGTTCATTCAGTTTAAATGGAATTAGATAAAAGTATATAACCCCCAAGCACTTAGGAGCCACACGTGGCCAGTGGCTACCATACTGGACAGGGCAGGTACAGAGCATTCCCATCACGGCTGAAAGTGCCCATCACACCAGCACCAGTCTGCACCCGCTGGTCCAAGGGTACAGTAAAGTAACACTGCAGCTAAGAATAAAGTGATTTGGAGACGGTCATCATCTTACTCTAGCCAAAACAAAAGGAGGACATTTTTTGTCAGAGGTATGAATCAAAGTTTCCATCAAAGTTTGGAACAAAGCCGGGCGCGGTGGCGCATGCCTGTAATCCCAGCACTTGGGAGGCTGAGGCTGGAGGATCACGAGTTCAAAGCTAGCCTCAGCAATGGCGAGGCACTTAGCAACTCAGTGAGACCCTGTCTCTAAATAAAATACAAAAAAAGGGCTGAGGATGTGGCCTAGTGGTTGAGTGCCCCTGCGTTCAATTCTCAGTACAAAGAAAAAAAAAAAGTTTGGAACAGCCAGGAGTGGTGGCCACGCCTGTACTCCCAGGGACGCCAGGAGCTGAGGTAGGAGGAGCATGAATTTAAAGCCAACCCCCTAGCAACTTAGCGAGGCCCTAAGCAACTCAATGAGAATCCTGTC
This sequence comes from Tamias sibiricus, assembly GCA_025594165.1. NCBI lineage: Eukaryota > Metazoa > Chordata > Mammalia > Rodentia > Sciuridae > Tamias > Tamias sibiricus. Next base: position 4,326,727 of record CM046668.1, on the reverse strand, counting down.
TCTAAATAAAATAGAAAAAGGGTTGGGATGGGGCTCAGTGGTTAAGCACCCCTGGGTTTGTTCAACCCCAAGTAGCGAAAAACAAAACAAAAAATTCCTAACATAGTGCCAGATGTCATGAAAGCACCCCCACCCCCAGACATCTGGCCCTAATGCTGGGCTAAGGAGGAGGGTGCCCAGCCTGTCACCTTCTGCATTTCCCATGTGGCATGCAACCTCAGGCTCTGAGCTCCCAGGAGCCTTCCTCGGAAGAAAGGTGGAGGGTGGGAGATTTGATGAAAAGGTATCTATTCATTCATTCATTTGGTGCCAGGGATGAAATCCAAAGGCACTTAACCACTGAGACGTATCCCCAGCCCTCTTTTATTTATTTTTTTTTTATTTTAATGACAGGGTCAAAGTTGCTTAGAGACTCACTAAGTTGCTGAGGCTGGCTTCAAACCTGCAATCCTCCTGCCTCAGCTTCCTGAGCTGCTAGGATCACAGGCGTGTGCCACCACACCCAGAAGAAGGCATTGAAGCAGCCCCTGCCAGGCCGCTCAGCTAGTGTGCCCCTGCTGCCTCACCTGTGTGAGCACCTGGGCCTCCAGAAGACAGTCAGAGCAAGAAACTGAGTTCTGGAGTAGGAGAGGCCAGAGAGGCCCCTCCGCTGGGGTCAGAGCCACCGCTCTCTTCTCCTTACCACATCGTACTGATTCTCCAAAGGCTCCCAGACAGTAACAGACTTAGGAACTCCCTGGGATCTCACCCCCCAGTCACTGGAATTCCTGATTCACAGCAGGAAGTCGCACTGCTCCCAGGTGAGGCCCAAGCCGCTGGTCTGAGAGCTGTGCCCAAGCAATGATCTTATCAAAACCTGTCTAGAGGTGACCACGCCTCAAGGTGGCAGGGTAGAGCCCCCAAGGAAGTCCACAGGAGAAATTCCAACTGGCCTCTTGGACCCATGACCAAGGACACTTCTCCCCTTGGATGACTTCCCTGAATGCCATTTTATCTAAGATAAAACAACTTGCTGAGGCTGGGGTGTAGCTCAGTGGTAGTGTCTGCCCAGCGTGCACGAAAACGAGGTCCTGGCTTTTATCCCTGGCATGGCAAAAATGACAAAAGAGGAACTTGCCTGGTGAGTTAAGGGTTATCGCATCAGCTCAGTGGCAGTCTGCCAGGTCTCCCGGGGGACCAGAGCATAGCTGGAAGTCCCAGTTTCCCCTCTGGACAGGTATTCACCCCAGTGTGAGGTCAGTTAGACTCGCCTTGGTCCTCATTTGCAAAGGCCGCTGCGGACGGAAGGGTCCGGCTGGACCTACCGTTCACCTGCATTAATCATTATCGAGCGGTCTGGGGCGGGCCCTGCCCTGCGGTTTCTAGAGTCAACTATCTGCATCACAGGATTGTTGTTGACCTTTGAGTTTCCAAACACTCTTTCAGACGTATACGTGCTGCTATGCCATCGGAAACTTATGTGGCTGTTGCCAGAGCAATAGATACAGTCAGTCCAATAACAAAGTCGTTTTGTTTGGTGGTAGTGGGGATTGAACCAGGGCCTTGTGCATGCAAAGCAAGCCCTCTACGAACTGAGCTATATCCCCAGCCCAAAAAAACAAAGCTCTGTGTTCTCCTAATGGGGCACTTCTGAGTTCGTCCTTGTGCTACCTGAATCACTTGGAAAACAGTTTCAAAGCTGAAGATGACACTTATGACATGTATACCATCTGCTGTGTCATATGCCAGTCACATGTTCTTTAAAAAAAACCAAGGTGAGTTCAATAAGTAATAAGTAAGATTTAAAAATGAAGAAAATTACTAAATTATTTTTGAGTTTAGGGGGCAGTTTCTGTAAATACATACACGTTGGCTTGTATTCTTATAAAAGCAATCGATAAAGAAGTGACCTGCTCCCGTCCCTTTCGGTCACCACCTGGGCTCTCCCTTGGCAAGGAGGCCAGGGGGCTCCTCTGCCCCCCTGGTTGGCCACTGTTGGTGGAGACTACCTTTCGAGGTGCCATCCTCACCTGAAGCCCGCTGGCTGGTGTGTGGCTGCGTGTGTTGCTGGGGTTGCACTAGCAGGCCCTAGGCCCCCACCTCCCTTTACTAACTTTATTTTGAGACAGGGTCTCCCTAAGTGGCCCAGGCTGGGCTTGAACTCACGATCCTGCTGCCTCAGCCCCAAGTAGCTGGAATCAGAGCGTGGGCCACGGCACCTGGGCCCCGCGACTCTCGACGGTCAACAGCTTCGACAGAGGTCCCCATTCCTCCTCACCCTGGCTCCTTTCCAACCACCACGACGGGCACCCGAGCCTGGCGCTGTCCACCCCGGCACAACTGACATCCTGACCGGATGACCCTTTCTCTTGGGGACCGTCCCACACACTGCGGGTGTTCAGCAGCACCAACCCTCGATGCCAGTAGTGTCCCCTCCCCACTTTAATGACCCAAACTCTCTCCAACACTGTTAACTGCCCCTGAAGCCTAAGTCACCCCTGTTTGGGAACCACAGGTCGACATACCCAACCCCCTCCAGAAGACCTCGGGCAGAGGTAGGCGTTGCCGGGGGCAGAGGGGCACGGGATAGGCGTGGCAGAGGAGGGATGCCAGGCTGAACAGGGCAGGGCTGGAGGGAGGCAAGGACACAGGGTGAGGGGTGATGGAGGCCAGTGGGGGGGCAGGGATGGAGGGTGACCGCTCTGGATGGGAGCTGGAAGGCCTGGGTGGTGTGGCCCCCCATCATGCGAGGGTGGCGTGGAAACCCACTCCACGGTCTCCCTTTCACTCTGCGTGCTGTGCAGACAGGGATGCCTGTGCCAGCCTTCCGGCAGAGCTTCCCTGTGCTGCCCAGCGGGCAGGCTGCAGCCCGAGGTTCAGGAGGGGAGGGTACGGAGGGACGCCAGGCACACTGCCACGCAGGGGGCGGAGGAAGCCGAGGTAGAGGAGACCGGCCTCCGCCCCTCGAGGAGCTCTGACTTCCGGCTGGGAGAGGTCAAGGCCAGGGTTGTGCCGTGCCCCAGCTCACCCCAGGCCAGGCCGCTTTCCCTGCACACCAAGTAACAGGCCATCTTGAACTTGACCTGCTGTGCTCAGGGCTCCGCAGACCAAAGAGAAGAACGAGCCCCACCCTTGGAGGCTCGCATTCTCTCAGGAGGACACAGCAGCAGACCTGGGGCAAGAACCACAGAGAAGCTGGCTGGGAAAGACCCCGCCCAGGAGGGTGGCGGGCTCGGCAGACTGGAAGCGAGCACTGGGGTGGGCAGCGCTGAGTGGCAGGACAGGGAAAGGTGGGTGGCCGGTGGCAGAGCGCGACAGCCTGTTCAAGGAGGCAGAAAAAAAGGCCAAAAGGACCCTACTTGTGGTGCACACTGTCCCCGAAGGGTGCTTGGGCTGCGGGTAGATGCCAGGTGTCGACGTGTGCGTGGGCACCCTGGAGGCGTACTGGGGCACCGGGGACGGGTAGTACTGAGCTGGATACGCAGCGTAGACGTTGGGAAGCCATGGCCGGCTGCGATGGGTAGAGGGCTTCTGGTTGGTATCCATGGTTTTCATAGTAAGGCCCGATGCCCGGGGACGGCCCCTGAAGAGAAATAACATAAAAACGGGCTGAGCCCATAGCCTCGGGCTCCAGTCCCAGGCCTGCAAGGGCGCACAGACGCACCTGGCGTCTACCATTAGGTCAGTTTACCCAGAACACGCAGATGCCAATTCCAAACTGACCGCTCTCGGCTGTCGGTGTCGTTTGGTTTTGTTTACTACTCATTTTGCAATAAAGAAAAAGTGGCTGACATTTACAGAAAAATACATAGGGAAGGGTGGGATCGGAGCCCGGGAGCCACATCCTCCCTGGTTCCTCCAGGCCTCTCCCTGAGCAGGGAAGCGCGACGAGATGGACCAGTGATGGTCACCCTCCGCGGACTCGCAGCTCAAGTGTGCGAGCCTGCCTCTGCCGGCCTCCGTGCCCATCGCCTCTTTGAAACCCGAGCACCAAGCCCCAGGACAGGCACGGGCACCACGGGTGCACACCCCTTGCAGAGGCTCCTCCCTCCTGTCCCCCTCCTCTGCAGAGCTGCGCCTCCTCCCACCTCCTCCCGCCTGGGGCCTAGAGCTGCGCTGGCCCCCCAGCCGTGCCCCGCGGCAGGAGCTCTAGGTCTAGGTGTGCGCACACCCAAACCCTCGGATGGCCCCAGACGCACCACTAGCGCCCTCCATTCTGCAGCTGGTGTCCACCTTCTCAGAGTGCCTTCTCCTCCCCCTGGCCCACATCAGAGTCACCTCCTCAAGACCCACCTCCACCAGGGCACGTGGGACCCACGGCCTGCGTCTGTCTCCCCTTCCTCAAGTGCTGATGGCTCGGCCTCTCCTTGGAGGCCACCTTGGTCCTCTTGTCTGTGTCCTAAGGTCCCCATGCAACCCTCCCAATCCCTGCTCCTTATCGTCGCTTTGGGCCACGGAATAACAGAGGAGTTGTCCTCCAAGGACAGCTGAGCACCAAGCCCCAAGTGTCCTCAGCAGAGGCCACTGAAGGCCGAGAATTTTAAATGAGGCCTCCAGGAAACATGATTGTAAGTGCAGGAGGCAGAGGCCGCTCCCAGAGCTAACTTGTGCTTAGTGACTCACTAAAGCTACCTGCGAAGGTCCCGGGATTGTTACTCCAAGCCCGAGCAGTGACAGAGTTGGAGAGCAACAGGCAGTCCGTAACCTAGATGGGGGCACCAGAAATCAGCCAAGAGCAGGGACTCAGTCCCAACCACTGAAGAACATGCCACTCCACCCAGGGGGGCGTTAACCCAGCACTTTGTCCAGGAGGATTCCAGTGCAGCGGGTCTGAAACTAAAAAGGGATCCAATAAAAAACAAATACCAGTAACCAGTAACCAATAAAGGGGAATAGACAAAAAAAAAAGGCATATTTCCCTATAGGAGTCAGATTTTTTGTTTGTTTGTTTGTTTTTGGTACTGGGGATGGAACCCAGGGGCACGTAACCACTAAGCCACATCTCCAGCCCTTTTTTATATTTTATTTAGAGACAAGGTCTCACTGATTTGCTTAGGTCTTGCTAAGTTGCTGAGGCTAGCTTTGAACTTGCAATCCTCCTGCATCAGCCTCCCAAGCCACTGGGATTACAGGCGTGCGCCACTGCACCTGGCTCCAAAAAATATTTTCACTAACCATCATGTTTTTGCTAAATGCACGCATTTCAGGCATAAGATGAACTGGTGAGATCTGCTGGGAACAGAGACCGGGAAAGAGTTTCCCAGGGGCAAGGGAGGGATAGTCCACCCAGCACCTCATTCCTACACAACCGTCTCTGGGGCACCAGGAAGCTCTCTGCCCAGGGCTCACCCTGCTGCACCTGTCTGAACACCTGGCGCCGCTCCCCCCCCACACACACTGTACAGGCAGGAAGGGGGGAGGTCAAGGCCAGCGTGCGCACCTGGGCTCCTACCCAGCAGCAATGGCTTTCCAGACCCCTCTGGGCAACTCTGGGCTCTGCCCCAGCTCAGCCTTTCTAGACAAGGCCTTGAAAGCCCTCCACGCAGCCACGGGCGGCCCACAGGCAGCCCTTAAAAAACACTGACCAGCACACACACTCTTGGGAATAACAGGAGGAGGGAGGGAGCCAAGAAGAGGCCAGGGAGGTAATGATTAACCACTTACTGAGTTTAAAGCCATCCTGATTGTATCAACAGCATTGGGTAATGGTAGGCATCTGGGTCGTTCAAGATGACCTGGAAGAGAAAATTACAAGACTGTAATGCCTCCATACTGGCTGGTTTTCAGAAGATAGATCTAGAAAAAACCGGAAGACTCCGGCAAAAGGAACCCCCTGCTGGAACAAACCCAAGTTCTACCCATTGACCTTGAGCCTCACCTTCACCTGCCTCTTCCACACCTCTTCTAACACAGCAAGTGAATGCAGAGGCTCAAGGCACCAGGGTCCTCCTCTGGGAGGCGGACGTGCCCTTGGGGGCCGGGGGTGCAGGCAGGCGTGCAGCTTTAAAACACTGCAGCCCGCAGAGCGTGACCTTGAAGAGGGAGGGACAGGCTGAAGGACCCAGACGCCAGGAAGGCCTCTCGGGGTGGCGTCCAGGCCTCCACATCCTACTCAACTCACAGGGCTCCCAGCGGGGGCCGTGACCTTCCCTCTTGTCACATCTACCAAAAGGGGGATCCGTGGAATAAAAGCAGGTAGGAATCACCACAAGGAAACTTCTGGAGTCGTCAAGTCCAGCAGAGGTCAAGGGCAGGCCAGGGGGGAAAAGGCCTCGGGCAGCTCCTGGCGGAGCCACTTTCCGGAGGCGCCACTGGGCTGGGTGACTGAACCGCGCTGACACCTCAGGTGCCTCCTGGCCCCACTGTTAAGTTGGGGGTTCAGTGCGGACGTGCGGAAGGCCACTTCCCCGAGTCAGGCACGGCACCAAGGGACAGGGGTGCCATCAGCTCCGCCCTCCCGCAGGTGCCTGCCTGGGGCCAGCTGCCACGGTCCAGACTAGTGCCACAGGCAGGCCACATCTGGTGTCTCTAAGTAAGTGACAGAGGCCCTCCCACGAAACACATCCACTCTGGTTACTGCCCCAAATCAAAAGAGAAGGAAGCTGGAAGCTAACTATCTTGACCAGATCCAAGATCAGCGGTGGTGGAAGGAAGCTGCGGTCGCTCCATTCGTAGCCGTGAGTGAACAGTCAACACTGCGCCACCGACGCAAACGCTCCATTCGTAGCCGTGAGTGAACAGTCAACACTGCGCCACCACCGACGCACGCTCCATTCGTAGCCGTGAGTGAACAGTTAACACTGCGCCGCCACCGACGCACGCTCCATTTGTAGCCGTGAGTGAACAGTTAACACTGTGCCACCGACGCAGACGCAGAACGTTTTGTGGCAAAGCCTTCGTTCTCCACGGACACAGATTCTTTGCCTAAACCAACTTTACCAGGCTCCCAAACTCTAGTGCACTTCCCAGTACAATGTGGCTTTAGCCGAGAACCCTGCTAAGTCAGGCCATCAGGAACCCCACCTTGGACATCATCACTCGACACCAGAGCAGGTTTCTTATCCGCCACACCCCCAGGGGGGCTGGTCACCGTGGCCTGCCTTCACTAAGGAGCCTGTCAGCTCAGCTCAGCCAGGACCCCGCTCCCCTGAAGTCTCCACTGAGCGACTTTCCAGCAGCGATCCCACCTGCTTCTGGGCTGTAAATCCCCACAATCTCACCCCACTGCAAGGCCCCATGGCCCTCCCCCTGCTCTGCTGAGAGTGTCCTGATTTAATGAAGGTCACTAACTCACTCCCTCAACAGGCTGTTCAGTGAGGGCTTTGCTCTACTCTCCGGCTGGGCAAGGCATGGAGAGAATATTCTATGAAACGATCTCTGGGCTCATCCTCTAAGACAGTGCTCTGGATGAGGGTAGAGGAGCCTGGAGTCAGCTCGGGGCTGTGCTGGCCACATCCGAGTTGGAATAGTTCCATCTGTAAGAGCCTGGCCCTGGGTAGGTACGCAAACAGCGAGGGTGGCTCATGTAGGTAGCCCGTGACCTTGGGGACTGGACTCTCTGGATCCAAACCTAGCTCAGCCCCTCCCTAGCTGTCACCTGGAGCAGGTGAGGTGACGGTCCTGTACCTTGGTTCTCTTCCTGCAAGGTAGATGGGACCAGCACCTATGACAGAGTAGTTGGGGCCCCGAGAAGTGCGTGCTTATCAGTTAGCGTGCTACATCAGTGTTTGTTGAAAATAACCACAGAGCCAGGTGCAGTGGCACACGCCTGTCATCCCAGCAGCTCGGGAGGCTGAGGCAGGAGGATCACAGGTTCAAAGGCAGCCTCAGCAATGCAGCAAGGCCTTTAGTAACTTAGTGAGACCCTGTCTTAACATAAAATATAAAAAAGGGCTGGGGATGTGGCCTAGTGATAAAGCACCCCTGGGTTCAATCTCCAGCACCAAAAACAAAAACAAAAACCATAAAACTAAAAAATATTTAACAACCTACTGAGGGAAAAACTGCTGTTTTTTGGCATTTACAGATTTGCTCTGATAAGCGTTCCCAAGCTGGCGGGTCCACCCAGTCTCAATTCAGTGGAGCCAAATGCAGTGGACACCACTGCCTTCCCATCTCCTGGGCAAATCACCATCTCATCATCAAACAGGAAAAAAGAAAGGAAGACCAAGACCTCCGATGGACGCAAATGAGAGTCACTTTGAACAGGTCCCAGCAAAAATGCACCAGCTCACTTATTTACTCTACACGAAGGGCCAGATCATGTGGAGAGCAGCAACATGTTTTTCAAGATTAAAAAAGTCAAGCCAAGCCCTTCCTGGGTATGAGCAGAGAAAACTGACGAGGGTGCAGACTGCGGGATGGCCATTTACGGCACGCATGGGCACGGAAGTCTTTCAAACTGGAGGACTGTCACGTTTCCACACCTTGCTGGAGTCCACTGGGTGGAGGACCCGGAGGCTCCGGGGACACGGTCCATCCTGCACCCCTGCCTAGGAAGCAGAATGAACTCGGCCCTTGCTAAGGTTACTTTCAAAACAGTCCTGCCTAAGCAAACTCGCTCCCTGCTCTGGTTTCTCTGCTCTCCCGGCAGCTCCTCCGCCACGGGGCTGTCTCGCCAGTTGTGGGGTTGGTTGGAGTTTCAGGAAATGAAAATCTGATCGCGCTGGCGGCCTTCCCAGTGTCGGAGCCCTGTGAAAGGAAGGCGCGTCAATGCGCCAAATCCACGCTCGCTATTCTTTCCCTAACAGTGGGAGAAGGAAGCCGGGAAAGGAAGGGACACTGGGAGCCAACTGGGCTCATAAGAGCCACAGGACACAAGGGGAGAATCCTACCTCACCCAGGGATCCCGCCACAGGACACCGGAGCCAGTAGTGTGAAGTGTGCCGGCTGCGCTGCTGTGGACTTTGGAAGAGAAGACAGAGCACTACCTGCGACCTCCTGCAGAGGAGGAAGGAAGGGGAGCCCTGCTCCTGCCCCAGAGCAGGGCATCTGAAAGCGAGCGTCCCCAGAGACCCGGGGGCCACATCCCTCGGCTCACCCTCAGAATGGGCATTTCCACAGCAGCGCGAGATCACGAATCGCATGAACTGGTTTCTGAAAGGAGCAGGATACCACCCAGGTGACAAGAGACAACCTGTTCAGCAGTCTTCCCTGTCCTTTAAAAGACAAGGACCATTGTTCTCTCTTCTGGAAAGCCAGCTCTCCTGAAGCACTTGGGAAATCCTCCTCTAAGTGGCAAGAGAGCAAATGAGGACAAAGGTCGCGGCCCCCCTCCTCGCCGGCAGCCCGTCCACTGTCCCACGACCAGAGCAGCTGCCCTCGGGCTGCTCTGATGCTCTGCAGTGACCCTTCAGGGGCACCTGGACAGTGCTGCAGAATCGGACCTGCACCCCGAGGCCAGACAACGCTGTTTCTAATCGAGAGCAGGTTCATCTTCTAGTCTCCTCCCCTGCAGAGCTAGGAACGTGTTTGCTGGAGATTTATTTTGAAAACCACCCAAAGCAAATGCGATCAGGTCTGTGGGTGCCGACTTGGACCAAGGGCCCGGGGTGGTCCCTACAGATAAGATCACTGCCCCTAAGCCGGGCGCGGGGTGGCGCACGCCTGTCATCCCAGCACTTTGGGAGGCTGAGGCAGGAGGATCGCGAGTTCAAAGCCAGCCTCAGCAATGGCGAGGCACTTAGCAACTCAGTGAGACCCTGTCTCTAATAAAATACAAAAAAGGGCTGGGGATGTGGCCCAGTGGTCGAGTGACCCTGAGTTCAATCCCCAGTACCACAAAAAAAAAAAAAAAAAAGATCACTGCCCCCGCTACGTGCTGCCTGGCACCTGCTGCTCCTTCGCCAGTGCCCACAGTGCGCTGGGTGCTGCCCGAGTTGCCGGAGGTGTGAGGGGTGCCACACACCAACAGACACGCCACAGCCGATGAACAAACATGGAAGAGAATCCCTCATGCCCCAACCGAGGCACTGGCATCACACGCCGGGTGCTCTCGGCTCTGGGATGTGGGCAACAGCGGTGGGTTTCAGTAGGTGCAGCATGAGCGCATCAGACAGAGCGCACACAGCTGCCGACAAGGGAGTGGGGCGCTCGGAAGAGGCTGCCCGCACCCTCGAGTTTCCTGCTGTGACTGCCTCGTTGCCCTAAGGAGGCTGCAGACTTTTCAGGGTGGATGGACGTCAGGTCTGGTCCTCTTTTATTGAAAGCTAGTTTTATACTATACAAAGAATGTGTTCGAATATTTTTTGAGATCTAAAGGCTAAACAAATGTGATGAAATTGAACGGAGCTAGACGGGACCCAGCACCTGGAGATCACCAGCCTCCCAAGCCAGGGTCCTCAGGGCGTCCGCAGGGTCCGCGTGCACAAGAGCCGAGTGTGGGCCTAACACGACAGGTGGGTGGAAGGGTCTCCAGGCCACTCCAAGAGGAGGTGTCCAGGCCACCAGCTCAGGTTAAAGAACATGCCCAAGTCGACCTATAATAACTAAACGGGGGTGTTGTAGGGACTAAGTGGGAAAGCGATTTCTGGCTCAACATGGGAGGAGAACTCGCTCGGTGACAACATGAGGTCATCCTCCATAACCAAGGGTCTGCTAAAGCCGAGGGGACTTAATATAGTCTCTGTACCTCCAAAGGACCCTACCAGGGCCATTTAGGGAAACCACGTTTCCAACAGTTGTAAGGCTCAAATAAGGACTGTGGCTACCTGGGAAAGAGCTGACCTCCTCAACCTAGAAACACTGACCCAAGACTAGCAGGTCATGTCTCTGGCCTATTCTAGAGCAGAACTGGGCCTCAGCGGCAAGGCCAGATGCGATGATCTCCTCAAGTTGCTCCCAGTGGGCGTGGTGGTACATGGTGGGCCTGTAATCCCAGCTACTCGGGAGGCTGAAGCAAGAGGATCTTGAGTGTGAGGCCAGCCTGGACAACATGGTGAGACCCCCATCCCAAAAAACAAGTAAGTGAATAAAATCAGCTGGAGTTGCCCCAGCCACCACCAGTGGGCTTGGGCCTGTCACCTTGCAGCTCCATGGGCAGAATCCTGCAGCGCAATCTCCAAACCGCCTCCTGTGTTCAAGTTCAGATCTGGGGCTGACCCCAAGGCTGCATCACTGTGAGCTCAGATCTGTGCCCTTCCTTCCAGGGTGGCCCCTTGGGTAGCCCTGGTCTTGGAGGGAATTTGACACAGGGCCTCGCATCGCAGGCACACAAGCAACAACAAAGCCTGGCTCCTCTCGCGCACCAGTCCAGTGGTCACTAGGAAACGTGTCACACACGTCGGCTCCGGACAGGGCCTCTCTCCTCAGGCCCACCAGAGCGTCCCAAGTCTCCCACCTCCACGGCCCTCCCCTGACGTCCAGGGCCACGAACACCAAGTGCCCTTGCCGCTCTCCATCTTCCTTTCTGCACCTCTGCCCCGGCTCCTCCTGACCACCCGTGAGGCCTGAGGCTCAGCTGTGCACACCCAGCACCCAGAGGTCCCACCCCTCCCCCAGACTCACTCAGTAAGAGCAGAGGGCACGCCTTTGGGCCAGCTGCCCTCTTCAAAGCCCACATGTGTACTTTGTGCCCATACCCTGCCCAGAAAGCCCACCACTCCTCCTCCCAGGCGGCCTCTGCTGACCACTGAGACGTCTTCCACACGTCACAGCTCTGCTCCTGCCAGTGTCCAGAGGCCACCGGGAAAGCCAAGGCCCAGGTCCGGCTCTGCTTCCTCCCGGCCCTCCACCTCCACACGAGGTCATCCCTCAGGGCGTCCGGTGTGAAGGGACCACACGTGTCCCTAGGACCCCAGTGCTGCTTGTGAACAGAGCTCCCTGACACAAGGGCACCGCGAGCCAGCCTCCTGGACCCTGGAGCCGCGAGTCAGGCTTCCCCAGGTCGACCTTGAAGCCTGGCCCAGACCAGGCCTCAGCTCTCAGGTGTGTGACTCCTGCGCCCAACCCTCCAAGCCACCAGCCCCACCCTGGGGCCAGCCCAGCGTTGGAGGGTCCCTGGTAGGTGCCCTGGGAAGTAGGAAGGGGCCAGGAAATTAGGCCACTAACCACCAAGGAGACATGGACGGGGAGAGGGCCGGAGATGGAAGGGCCCCACGGGGGCTCTCGGGCTGCCCCCAGGGAGCCCTCCCAGCCGGGGCCCTCCTCCATCCTCCTCAGCAACAGGGCCAGTTTGACTCTTCAGTAAGGGGACCTGACCAGGTCACTCAGCTGACCAGCCACTTTCCTTTCTACCTCAGTGCCCAAGGCTGAGGCTCTATCAGTGCTTCCTGGGCCCAGGGATTTCTGAAGGGCTTAAATAAAAACAAGGATTCCTGGGCGCCACTCCCAGGGTCTGGGACGCAGCAGTGAGGACAGAGGAATGACGCCATAGAATTATTATGTTCTTTAAATTTATATATAGTTATCAATTCTTTTTCTTTTTCTTTTCTTTTTTTTTTTTTTTTTTTTTTTTTGTGGGTACCAGAGATTGAACTCAGGGGCACTCGACCCCTGGGCCACATCCCCAGCCCTTTTTTGTATCTTATTAGAGACAGGGTCTCACTGAGTTGCTAAGTGCCTCGCCATGGCTGAGGCTGGCTTTGAACTCGCGATCCTCCTGCCTCAGCCTCCCAAAGTGCTGGGATGACAGGCGTGTGCCACTGCGCCCGGCTTCAATTCTTTTTTAATAACCATTTTTCTTTTATTTTTTTCAATGTGGTGCTGAGGATCAGACCCTGTGCGTCACACATGCTAAGCAAGTGCCCTACTGCAAAGCCACAGCCCCAGCCCCGACGCCACAGTATTATAAAGCTCCCCCCAGACTCCTGCCAAGGCTTAGACGGAACAGAGTGAGCCAGAGCCCTGGTCCCCACTTCCTGGCAGCCCCAGCCCCCAGCTGGACCCAGAGCCGGACGGCACTCTTACATGATGGTGGTGGCTCTGTCCAAAGGCACCGCGGGTGCCCAGGCTTCACCGGTGGCAGGACACGAGCACTGTGCCGCCACTCACCTCATCGCCAGGGCGTCAGCCTCCACACCACCCTCCTGAGGACTCCCAGCCCCTCGCCCACATGGCACCACCGCCAGTGGGCAGCCAGAGCCCAGGCGGGCTGCAGGCAGGGCGGCTGTGAGGTGAGGGAGAACCAGACTGACCCCAGGCAGCCCCCTTTTCCATCTGGACTCCTCGGGCCTCGTGCGCAGTTTCCTTCTGTCCTTCCCTCCACCTCCGTAACTGGAAAACCTCAGCACGAAGAGGGCAGAGCGGGCTGCACAAAACTCTCCTGTGTTCACATAGGAGTACACGGCCAGTGTGACTCCACGCCGTGTACAGCCACAAGAACGGGAGGTCACACTCCGTGTGTGTATGATGTGTCAAAATACACTCTACTGCCGGGCGCGGTGGCACATGCCTGTCATCCCAGCACTTGGGAGGCTGAGGCAGGAGGATCGTGAGTTCAAAGCCAGCCTCAGCCGTGGCGAGGCACTTAGCAACTCAGTGAGACCCTGTCTCTAATAAAATACAGAAAAAAAGGGCTGGGGATGTGGCCCAGTGGTCGAGTGCCCCTGAGTTCAATCCCCGGTACCAAAAAAAAAAAAAAAAAAGATACCCTCAGTACTGAGAGAAGAAAAGAGAACTAACACGCTGAGCCAGTGATCACCAGAGCCCTTCTAAGCACTGGTGTCTCCACCTCGGAACCTGTTGATATGAGAGCAGTGACCTAAGGAGCCAGATGGCGCCTACTCAGCCCCACTTCTGCCCCTTATGGGTCACAGGACCCTGGGCAAGGTAGCGAACCTCTCTGCCTCAGTTTCCCTATGACTGAGGTAAATATGTCACAAAGAGCTTGCAGTGGGTGATGCCTGACTGGAAAAAAGACAGGGTCACACCAACATCTACACTTACTGTTATAATGCTGGTGGGGCCCAATTTACTCTTTTGATCAGGGCGGCTGTGTGCAGGGCCCAGCACCCAACAGTGCCAGGCAGCCCAGGGTGAGCAAACTCTGGGGCTCTGTGTTTGGTGCCAGCATTAGCACAACCTTGTCAAAAGGCTGACTTGGGTGTGCGTGAGTTAAAGGAAAGTTGCTCGGGACCAAACGCTGGGGCCGAGAGCAGAGGCCTAGCAAGCTCTTAGTAAATACAGAGCCTGCAGTGTGGACCCGCAGGTCTAGGGGCAGAGGTCCATCCCCTCCACTCGGGTGCTGAGTTCTCTTCCTCGGTGGTGCCCTTGAGTCTCATTCTGCTCGGCAAGGCTCCTGGGGCGGAAGGAGGCAGGCCCTCCCCTCCAGAAGAGGCACACGAGGGCTGGGAGTCCTGAGCAGCCTCCAGTGACTTCCTGGGGACTCCCTCTCACAGGCCCACCCGAGCCTCTTTGGCCTCACTCCACTGCAACAGCTGAAGAGCTGGGGCTCCCTCCACCACCTGTAAACTCTGCGGCCCCTCCTAGCCCCCACCCTTCCTCCAGCCGGCTCCATCCTCACTTCCTGGAGGCCCCTCCCCACCCGCTGGGATGGGTCAACAACCCCCACCTCACTTTAGGTTTTCCAAACACCTTGTAACTCCTCTCGAGGCCTCGGTGACTTTCCATCCTTTGTGTGGCTCTGGGGCAGGCAGGGGGCTCAGGACTAGAGCATGGGGTGGGGAGTGTGCTCCCCCACTTAACCCCAGAACTAAGGCACAGTTTGCAGGGTGGGCTGCTAGCAACCTCCACGCCCGGCCCTGGATGACTCCTGCCTACCAGGCCCACCTGGGGCCGCCATGCTAGCCTTCCCTCCCCAAGGGACACCAGGCCGGCCCACATTTTGAAACCAGTTTCGGGGCCACGGCACTCAGTCCTGGCGCCGGGTGGGTCGGTGCTCCCCTCTGCCGGCACCAGGCTGCCAGCACCAGGCTGCCAGCAAGCAAATGCGGGGGCACAAGCCAGTGCTGGAGGCCACTGCAACCAGGGCCTCTGAGGCCGGGACTCACAAACGTTCTGGCCCCAGAGCAGTTCTTCAACTGGGCCAGTGCGGCCTCGGGCAGGGACCCAGGGTCAGGCTGGCACACCTGGCCACCCTGCCACCGGCCTGAGTCCCGCCTGCCCTACAGGATGCGGTGGACAGAAACTCCCAGGTGCTGGCAGGGGGTGCGCGCCCAGGGCCAGTCGGCTTCCCCAGGCAGCTCCCGCCCTGCCAGGTGCCCAGGCGGCCTGATCGCCACTCCAGGTCGTAGCCATGGGGCCGAGACCTGGAGCAGTCCCTCTGGCTGGCTGGGAGCCATTCGCACCCGTGGTCCCCAGCGCCGACCCTATCGTAGTCCGGCATCTCGGAGTTTCCAGTTTCTCCCTCAGCAGGGAACCAAGGAGCGGGAGGAGTTCAGGTAGCAGTCCCAAGCTGCAGTGATTTTCCCGAAACAAAGGGACGCACCAACAAGTCTACCCTCCCTGGTCCCCAGAGGGGAAAGCCTCAGCCAGGGCGCCTAGGTGGGGCCAAAAGAGGACAGGCCATCCCGGGACCCGCCCCGCCTGAGGGCTCCCACCCAAGGGCCCCCAGCACTCTCCTCTCGGACAGCCGCGCAACGCCAGCGGAGCTGGCCGGGGTCCGGCCGCGCCCGCGGGGCCCTGCTCTGGGCCGTCCCGCCCGCAGGAAGGGCGCTCGGCCCGCGGCGGACACACCTGCCGCTCGCACCGGGTCGCCTCCAGCCACCGCACCCAGAACAGGGGCGGGCGGGCGACTCGGGCGGTCCCCAGACGCCCAGGTGCCCCTTCCACGCCAAAACCCGGCGCTCGGACCCCGCGGAGGGGGCGCGTCCCGGGCGCCACTTACCTGCCGCGCGGCCCGCGCTCCCCGCCCTGCGCCCTCCTGCGCCCGCGTCCCCACCTCCGCCTCCTCGGGAGCTCGCGCCCTCCTCTCCTCGCTCAAGTCCCAGACCTTCCCCAGATCTCGCTTTAATCTCGGGAGGCGGCGTCCCCAGGGCCCAGGGCGACACCCCCAACGCGAATCCCGGTTCAGCCCGGGCAGGAGGAGGGGACAAGCCGGCGCGGCCGTCCCGGACGGGAGGAGGAGTTTCCCCAGGGGAAGCCCCGGACGCGCTCCGCTCCGGCCTCGGCGCGAGGCGGACCCAGAGGGGACTCTGCGTCTTGGGCCAGGCACCCGCAGGCTGTCGGGGGCCGAGGAGCCGCGCTTCCCTCTCCCCGAGTCCGCAGGTCCTCTCGGATCGCGGGGCGACACAGTCTGAGGGCTGCGTTTGAATTAAGGAGGGAGATTCTCGGGAATGGAGTCTCCACGTGAGCCCAGTAGCTCCTATTTCCAGACCTCCTGTAGGCGGCCGGCTGACTCCCGGCTGGGGACTAGGGCCAAGGTGGCCCAGGAGGTGGCCCTAGGGGACCGCTGGCCCACGCACAAAGGTCCAGGACGCAGCGCCGCTGGGGGCCAAGACCCTCCTCGGTACCCCTTGGCTTTTCTCGCAGGACCTCTGGCCTCCAGCCTCCCTTCCTCCTAACGGCCCCTGGACAGCGTTCCCCAGAAGGACCCGACACCTTTCAGTGGACCACAGGTGGAATGGGGCTGAGGGAAGCGATGCAGTAGCCTCAGTTCAGAAGACCCGCCCTTCCTCCACTTGGGAAGCTCCTCTGCAAGTCTGCAATTGTGGAGCTCAGCTTACACTGCCCCAAATACGCAGCAGAGTCTGCCACCGAGCAGTCTCCCTGCATACTGACGGTTTGGAGCTGGTGTTTTGAGAAGTGTAGACACTAGAGCCCCTCTGGAAAACTTGCCCTGTGTACAGGGCAGGGACTCCGAAGGTCCACTTGCACACCAGGTGGCATCAGCCCTCTTGAGGTGGTGGTTTGCCCAACCCCCTTTCTTGCTCTTACATCAGTAGTCGGTGCTAGAGAGGAGCAGTGCTTGCAGGAGGCCTGGGAGAGATTCACATAAAGAATCGGCTCACGCAGTTTTGGAGGCAGGAAGTCCCACAATAAGCTCTTTGCGCCTGGAGTCAGAGAAAAGCCTGTAGTGCAGTTCAAAGGCCAGAGAGCCAGAGAACCACACCCAAGGGACTGAGGACCTGGAGCGGAGGCGGGTCCTCAGTCAGGCCCTGTGAGCTCAGCCCTCCTCCCCCTTTCTGCTCCCTTCAGGCCCACCACACACCAGGTGACGTGGGCCGCCTTCCCCAGAGTGCCACCGCAATGTGAACCTCCTTCAGAAGCATGCTCACGGTCACATCTGGAAATAACATTTAACCAGCTGTTTGGGCCCCATGGCCCAGGCAACCTGATCTGTGAAAGTAGTCCACCCCCACCAAGTTGACGCCCAGTTGGGTCTTCCTAGGCCACACTCAACCTCCCAGTAAAGACAAGAGCAAGGCTATGATTCCGCCAGACCTGACAGAACTAGCTGCACCCAACAAAAATGTCCGGAAGAGGAGATGAAGTCCCAGCCCCATGTCCACCTCTCCTTGACATTCCCCAGCTTAAGCACCGTGATGAGGAATCAATGATGCATAGGGGAGTGATATAAAGTCAGTATATCTTACGCTACATGAAAAGGGAGTGAGAAAGTCCATCTGAGAAATCACACACACACACACACACATACACACACACACACACACACACACACACACACGTATGCAAAACGTATTCAGAACAAAATAAGGACCAATCGTGGGGGTCCTCCTTTCTGTAACTGGCCACATGGTCGGGGGCTGGTACTTATGGCTACCTTGCCCTGCCCCTCCTGCTATCCTTTTGTCTTCAGCACGCAGCTTGGCTAGATGGGTGACCTACACCTTAATCACTGAAGGGCCTGGGACTGATATCAGTCGTGCCCAGATTGGGTGGTTACAGTTTCCCCTAGACCTGAGTCACAGCCTGGGGGAATGGAGAAATGCCCTGGGGACTCTGGTGTGCCAGACGCAGCTCCTTACTTCCACGGTGGAGCAGCAGCGCCGTCTCTCTGTGGTGGCTGGGGTCCACCAGCCTGGCTAGGACTGCAATTCTCTTGGCCAGTTGTCTCACAGGCATGGGGAGCCCCAAATGGCCAGGTGGCAGTCTTCAATTCTAGTTTAATGGAGTCCTTGTTGTGTCTCCTGGTGGAAGCCCTTCTCCCTCGGAGTGAAGTCCTCTATGCCCGCAGAGAATAAACGCACGGGGGCAGGAAGCAAACATTTCGCTAGTGGGTCGTTGGACGTAATAGTGACTAATGCCACTCCCATTCCCGCCCCTTGGCTCCTGGTCCTGTGAATCCCAGCAAGGGGAGAAATAGCCCCACGTACGGGACGCTGATTCAGGGCCCACACAGCCTGGTGGGGAGCCTTGCCCAGCTCTGCAAGGTGGTGCCTGCCCGGGGCCTCCACAACCGGGTCTGCAAACGGCCACCCCGCCATCCTATCAAGCAGCTGCCCAGGATGGTGGGGAACGTTGTAGACCCGGGAGTTCTGTGAGCTGGGCTCCGTTGCGGCACTTCTTTGGCTATGAAGTGAGATCCTTGCAAACGCAGTGCCCAGTGGAGTATGGAGGCTGTAGGAAAGACATTCCGTAGACCGCAGAGGGCGTCTCCAGCAGAAGCCCTGTGTGCAGGCAGGGCAGATTTATGACCAGATTGCCTGTCCCCATAAGAACAAATGCTGTCCCTTCCACAGTGGAATCTATCCAATGTAACCACCCTGCCACCAGTCACTGGCGGATGGCCCTGGGAAATGGTGCCGTATCGGGGACTCGATCTCTGCTGCTGGCAGGTTGGACGCCTGTTGGTGGCGATAGCCAAGTCACCGTTGGTGAGTGGAAGCCCATATTGCTGAGCCCCTGCAGAACCCCCATCCCTGCCACCATGACCGCTTTGTTCACGAACCCCTTGGGCAGGAACAGGGGTGTCGGGGAAGAGACTAACTGGTACTTACAGGACGGGTCATCCTAATGCACTTGGTTATAAGGTCAGTTTTGGTGAACCTTCACACGGGCCATATAGCCTCCTGGCTCTTTGCCCACTGAGAGACCTCTATTCACACATCTCTTCCCCAAATCGGCTTGTCAACCATTTATCAATTCAAGTCCCTCCCCACCCTGCCAGACCACTGGCCACAGCCCGCCAGTGGGTATATGATCTCATGTCTGGACAACTGCTCAGCCTGCTGCCTCAGGGAGGATTTCTTATCACCACTGTCCTTAGGGGTGTCCCAGAGACAGCTGTGTGCTGTGGCTGTCCCCTCCCAGGAGGTGCCTGGCTTACATCTGCGACTTCTCTTCCCCTGCCAGCCAACGGTCAGGAACTCCGCGGGAGGGAGGCTGCAGGTGCAGGCGGGCTAGAGAAGGCAGTGGAGCGGGAGTGGGGACCTTGGGCATTGGGCCACTTCTTCATGGAACTAACCTGGGCCGTCAGGACCCACTGGACCCGATCACACATGTCTCACGCTCCGAGTAGCGATGGACGCTGCTGTGCACGTCAGCTTTATGGCTTTGGTGGTCAGATAACACCTGGTTCGTGATGGGCAGCTCAGGTCACATGGTGGCCCATGGCCAAGCATTCAGTTCTCACCAGGAGCAGGCCAAAAATTACCTCTCAAAAAGAAAGTAGTTATCTAGGAGGGACGGCAGGATTTTGTCCCTAATCCTAAGAGCCTCCACTGTGACTCAGCCATGGGACCTGCCAAAGGTTACACACAGCATCCCACTGTCGGATCTGCTGAGTCATGTGGCCCAAGTGGTGGCACAGCCTGGACCTGGGGCAGAGCCTTCCTAAGTGGGCCCAGATGCAGCAGCCCACCCCTCACCTTGGAAGGGGTATCTCAGCACACCCCACGCCACTGGACCCTTGGATGTCTCACTGATGAAGGAAGCCCCCGAAACGATTTCAGATGTGTTCCCCCTGCTAATTCTTGCTCATTAGGTCCAATCCACGTACTGGGCAAGATGAAGACGTATCCTGCACCAACAACCGCAGCAGAGACAGGACAAGAGACCCAATCTCAGATGGCATCCTTGAGACACAGAATCAAACCACTCTGAAGTTAAGCCTGCTTTCCCGTTGTCTTCACGAGGACCACTGGAAAATCAGAATTGTTCACCAGGGCCAGGCACGGTGGCGCACGCCTGTAATCCCAGCACTTGGGAGACTGAGGCAGGAGGATCGCGAGTTCAAAGCCAGCCTCAGCGATGGCGAGGCACCTAGCAACTCAGTGAGACCCTGTCTCTAAGAAAGTACAAAACAAAAGGGTTGGGGATGTGGCCCAGTGGTTGAGTGCCCCTGAGCTCAATGCCTGGTACAAAAAAAAAAAAAAAAAACAGCAGAATTGTTCACCAGGAAAGCAGCTGTGACATAGTGAAAAGGAACCAATAGTATCACAGGTGAAAAGCAAGCAGCAGCTCTCTTCACACCATGTGGTGGACAGATCTCCTGAAAAAACGCTCACTCTACAAATAAGCCAGAAAGGGTGGGTAAGATAATATATCAGTGTATCCTTTAAAATTGCATCAGACTTTGCAAGAAAACTTGGGAAACCTCATCCATGAAAGTGTGAGAGCCGTGAGGCGCTGGGCACATCCATCCCACTGAAGGGTGGCGACCAGTAAACCTGAACTTGTCTCTAGTCTTTGCTCTCAGTGAAGGAGGAATAATGCTCTTCTGAGCATGTGTAAACTACAAGCAAGCCTTCTTGTGAGAATTTAGGGTTTGAACCCAAATTCTGACAGTATGTGGTCGGAAAAGCTTCTAGCCAAGAATCTAATCTAAAGTGGTCCTAAAATAAAGACAAGCAATTCTGTGATCCTAGATCGGCCATGCCTCAGGCACTTGGTAGAAACAAGTTCCAATCCTTCCTAGTGGAATGAATGTTCATCCACCCAGGACAGTATCCCAAAGCCACAACCAAAATGAGCTCAAAATCAAAATTACAGTGAAAAAAGCCAAGAACAACAACAGCTATAGAACCAGACCATAGATATTGGCATGATTAGACACAGATGAGAAAATAAGAATGTTTACTATGTTAAAAAAAAAAAAAAAAGAAAAAAGAAAAAAAAGAGGGAATCTAAAAATGAAAACGAAGCAAGATTTGTCTAAAATCACCTGGCAGAATTGGAGCGATAAAAAACTAAAGAGAACTTCTAGAAACAAAGTAATATAAACTTTGAATAGGGGAAGAGGGAATCTGTGAGGTAGAATACCTGCCTGAGGAATTATCTGAAATTCTCACAGGTAGAAAAGTTAGTTTAAAAATATGAAAAAGGATCTAAGTAGTATGGAGAATAGAATGAAAAGTTCTGAAAGAAGTCTAGCTAGACTTTTGAAAGTGGTCGTGGAGTGAGGAAGAATTAATACTTTAGGCAGTGTTGGTTGCAAATTTCCTACGATTGATAAAGATCATAAGTTCTTAGGTTAGCACAATAAATTCCAATCAGAAAAAAAAAAAAAAAGAGGAACCCATAGTTAAGAGAATTGCAGAATCCCTCAGATAAAGAAGAGATCTAGGGGGGCTGGGGATGTAGCTCAGTCAGTAGAGTGCTTGCCTGGCATGCACAAGGTCCTTGATTTAATGCCCAGCACTGAAAAAAAAAAAGAAGAAAATCTAGGAATCTGGGAGGTGGCTCAGTGGTTGAGAGGCTGCCTAGGCCCTGGGTCCATCCCCAGCACTGGGATGAAAAAAAGAAAGAATACCTAAAATTCTTCTAGAGGAAAGACTCCCCGCTCAAGTGAGTAGTAACCCACTGCAGTTTAGCCTGGTGGCAATTGGGGGGGGGGTGCTGTGGGGGAACAGGTACACACTGGGGCACTATGCACAGTTATACTGCTTCTTCACCTGCGTGATAGATACACGTGTGCTCACTCTATGTCTACACTTTTTTTTGCAATATATATATGTATACACACACACACACACACACACACACATATATATATTTCCTTGTACATACGGAACACTTCATAATCTGGAAAATGACAGATGTATAATTATTAAGCTAACTGGCTTTAAAACATGAATTCTGAAAAAGGAATCTCTTGGTGGCACAAGGAGCCACGTGTGATCTGGCTGGACATTGGTGAAGAAGATAACGCTACACCTGGAGCCTGCTGCTTCCCAGCTCCGGGTGACGCCCACTGATGCGCATAGCTGGACGGTGAGGAGGAGACCAGGTCTTTGGAGAGGAGGAGGCCAAGCGCCACCCCAGCACTGGAGGCCATATCTGCTGTGCTGAGGGCCTCTGACCATGTCCCCCAAGCAAGGACACGGTCCAGAATCCACACACTACTGCCAGGGAAGCAAAGACTTCTACACCACCGCGCTTCTAGCAGGTTCTTCAGGTGAACTCAGATACTGACTGTTCAAACAAGGAAAAGGGCCTCAAATATTTGTTGTTTCTGTGGTTGAAACGAGTTCTAAGGCTCGTCTCCCAGGCCCGGCGTGTCCACTGTAAAAACAACAATGACCTTTTACTGAACATTCTCTGTGGCGGTCAGAGGGAGGCTTAGGTTACCACACTGAGGTAGGTATGTTGACTTCCCCATTTCACCACAAGGTCACTGGAGTCCGGAGAGGTCCCAGCACGTGGCCATGTCCCACAGCAGGTGTGGGGGACCCGACACCAGGGGTGGGTCTGTGCACCACTGGCTGGGAATCAGGGGCTGGGGTTCCTGGCACCAGGGTTTGGGAAGGCATCCCTGGCAATGAGACTGCTCGGTTCCCAGTCTGTTCCAGGGTCCCCAAGTCCTCCAGGCCCCTTTAGCTCCCGA
Organism: Tamias sibiricus; assembly: GCA_025594165.1. Classification (NCBI taxonomy): domain Eukaryota; kingdom Metazoa; phylum Chordata; class Mammalia; order Rodentia; family Sciuridae; genus Tamias; species Tamias sibiricus. Next base: position 4,304,064 of record CM046668.1, on the reverse strand, counting down.
ACCGAGAGGAAAGCAGTTGTGGGGAGGGGGAGGTTCTCAAGAGGGCGTGGGAAGCCCCGTCCACCTGGGTCCTCCAGGAGCACCTTGCCCTCTGCTGAGGACCACGGAGTCCTCTCACTGCACGGAGAGGTCCAGGTTGGTGGTGGGCCCGAGTGGCAACCCGGACTGCCCCCAGCACCCCCAGTTCACAATGGTGGAGGGAACTAGGCTGGATGCGATAAAAACAAGTTCCACTGGGCTCGGGGGAGGAGGAATAGCACTGGGTGGTCGCCCCTGCCCCGCTGCTGACCCCACTGGGATGACCTGCTGCTCCCAGCTCTGTCCAGTACTGGGGTGGGTCAGGTTGGGGGTCCTCCTGCCTGTGTGTGGGACTTCCGCTCCCACCCTCCCTCGCAGGCAGGGGCTGGGTGTGGCCTTGGGGGTGGGGAACGGGCTTCCTGGGTCTGCCCAGGTCTGTGGCAGCCTCACTCGGGATTCAGAGTTGGGTCAGACCAGGGCGGCGTCCCAGCTGGTGTCCGGTTCCAGAGGTCAGACCACACCCTGCTACCTACCCTCCTCCAGGCTCCGGAGCCTCCCGGAAGGCCGCTTCCCCCAGCCACTCTGTTAGGCAGTGCAGCCGCGGGCTTCCGCGGGGTTCTGCGTCACCTTCCCTGGTGCTCCTTCTCCTGTAGAGTCAGCTCCTGAGCTGATCCCTCTGACTCCCCGTGCCCCTTGGCTGGGGTGGTGAAGAAGGGAGTGACAGCCTCGTGTCCCCGAGAGTGTGGGCTCTTTGCTCCTGTTCTGGGGTGGGGGCTTCCTGCCCATGAGACCCAGAGCCAGTGTAGTGGCTGCCGTGCTGTGACCCCCAGCCCACGTGAGCACCTCTGCTGGGAGTATTGATGCCCAATTCCTCACTCCACCCATGCACCCCCTTCCCACAGAACTGCGCCGTTGCCAGGGAGAGAGCGCCCAGCCCACGCTCGCAGCCCTGTCCTGAGGACTGCATCCTGTGCCGTGCAGACCTCAGCATGAATGCCTCTCATCTGGGACAACCCTGACAGGGCTCTCCAGCTCCAGAGGCCCAGAAGTGTGGGGGGTCTTGGTGGTACCCCCACAGCCCAGGCTTCCCTCTACCCAACTCTCCCCTCACTCCCTCAGAAGTGCTAATACTGCTCCTGCTAGCAGTTCTCAGGACGTGCCTCCTCCTAAAACGTGACCTAGGAGTCCTGGGACACCACCACCCTGAAGCAGACCCACATCATCATGGCAGCATGCGGCCAAGATGGCGCCCTGGCTCCAAGGTCACTCAGTCCCTGCATGCCATTTTCATGGGCCCATTCCAGAGTCAGCCCCCATGCATGGACACCAATCTCAGCCTGGTGAGCTTCAAACCCTAATCCCGTCAAGTGACATTTCCCCCATGGAGAACTGGGGACGGTTGTCACTGGGGCCCCATCGGGTACTCTCCCTCAGGGTTCCCAAGGGAGTGTGTTCTCCTAAGTCTTATTAAGTGGGAGACTTTCCCCCTTCAAGACAAACATTTTCATTGTATTGTCAAACGCCAACAGTTCCAGATAAGAAATGGCAGCATGCTGGCAAGTTTCCAAGCGAAGTGTCACCCGTGGGCACTGGTGGGAGCCGCGCTAGCTCAGACAACAGCTCCTTGTCCACAGACCTCATTAAAGGCCTCCAGAGGGACCTGCAAGCCCTCCTCCTGGCTATGCAAAAGCAGCAGCTTGAAGGAAGCCCGCGTGAGCGGAGAAGGAAGAGGCATTGCCCGGGCTGGTCAGGGCTGTGGAAAGGCCCCAGCCACTCCCGCTTTCCAGAAGAGCAGCCCATGGCATCTGCTGCCTGTTGTTAAAGAAGGAAAAAACAAATGATTTTCTGACCTTTGTCAATGCAGTGAGGAAAATTTAAATGCAGGAATAGGGACCAGAAAACGGGGCTTTGCAGTGCGTTCGGGAGAAAGATTGGGCTGCACTCTCAGTGCAAGCAGGTGGGCTCGGGTGGACAGTCCCTAAGAGGAGACCCTGCGGGGAGGGGGATTCTGGCTAGACTGACCAGACAGGTTCTTGCTGAAGGCTGCCCAGGGCGACCAGACACCCCTGGGGATGGTGCTAGATAAGAAACCCGCTCCGTTATTGGCAGTCCTACTAGAATGACTCAGCAGGGCTTTAGCTGAAGCCAGGTTCTCCATGGAAGTTCTGGATGGTCAAGGAGAAGGTTCAGGACCTGAGAAAGTCGGACACACAGAGTCTTGTTATCGTCTTCTCCCTTGGAGATTTCCCACGGTCTGGGAGCTCCTGAATGGAAAAGGGTCTAAGAGGGAAGGCCCTGAGGGCTGTGGGGGCTGGAGCCCGGCTCCTACCTCCCCAGGACAGGGCGTCTGGAGCCCATGGTGCAGGTGCTTGAGGAGGACCTGGGGCAGGGCAGCTCCCGCAAGGCAAGGCGTGGAGGAGAGGCCTGGGTCGGTCCAGGTGGGCAGGCACCAGAGGTCTGCCCCGCCTCCTCTGTCCATCTCTGCGGAGGTCTGTTTTGTAGAGGATGTGCAAGAATTGACATGAAGGACCTGTGCTGCAGCTTTCACAGGGGGATAAGGACCTTGGAGACTCAGAAGGCTCATCTGCAAAGTTCAGTGCAGAGCCATCTTTGAAGGGCTCAAGAGGGGACTGAAGGTGGCCAGGATGTTTGCCCTCCGGCTTCTGTACCGTCCCTCCCCCAGCCAGGGACTGAGCAGGCAGCAGGAGGGCCAGGCCAGGGTCCAGGGGCTGGACGGTGGGGGTGGGACTCATTTTCATAACAAATGACCTTCCAACACTCTTCTGTTTTTGCATTTAAAAATTTTGCATCTAAATAGGTAGCGTGGGTTTTATTATCTGTTTCAGAATGCATGTTACCTAGGATCCACTAAGAGCGAGCAATTAGGCTGGTGGCCAGGCCTGGGCCTTCACCCTCCTGCCCGGCCACCCAACAAAGGGGAGAGTCTTCAGGGGTGTTGATGATCTGGATAATTTCTTCTTTTGAAGAGGGGAAAAGTAAATGAATACTGTTCTGTGCATAATAAATAGGCTCTTGCAGACCTAAAATTTAAAGTCTTTTTTTTCACAGTTACTTCTCATCAGATAGGTTGATTTTTCATGCTTATCCACAGTTTATTTTTTCCGGTTAAAAACACATGCAAATAACTTCTGAGAGCGGCTGCCCTGCGGGGTGTTCTGTGAGGCTGGGACGCGGGCTCCGGCTGGTCCCAGGGCCGGGACAGCACTTGCCACCCGGGGGGTCAGGAAGTCTGTTGGCAACCGCACTGGCTTCTGGGTGCTCCTGGTAATGGACGGCCCGAGGCGGCCGTGGAACCCACGAGTCTCCCACAGAAACAGGGTGCGGCCAGTGAGAGCCGGGGCCCAGCCCTGCGGGTGGAGGGGGGGGGGCTCAGCCCCCCAGGACCCTCCCTCCCTGCGTCGTCAGGGTGGCCAGCTGAAGTCCAGGTCCTTGGTGTCCCCAACAAAGAATTGATCAAGGCACGCAGAAGTGACAGGCTTACTGCAGGCGAAGGTGGCCCGCTCGGTGACACGGAGCAGAGTGGCAGAGCAGAGTGGGCGGACCAGGGGCTCGGGCCAGGTCTGGAGGTCGGGTCTTCCTGCTGGGCTGCGGGCCATCTCTTCCCTCTGCGGACCCGACTGAAGACCTCACCCCAACTGCCCCGTTGGTCCCCCTATGATACCCAGTCAGAACATTGTCCAGTTTCCCCCATTGGTGGCTTTGCCTAATTAGAATACTGCCCACTTTACCCCCACTGGGCAGTTTAGAATACCCAGCCTGTGGCAGGAGATGTCGTGGTGATGAGTCCTGGGGGAGAGGGGACATGGTGACTTGCCACCTGTCTCGCCTTCCAGGGCACCCTTCTTGTACCTGCCTCGCCTTCGGCGTCCTGAACTCAGCCTAACAGCACCTCTCCTCGGGCACAGGACAGTCACCTGCCCACTGCACGAGTTATCACGGCAGTGTCCAGCGAGAGGCCAGCTGTCCCTGGTAGGGAGGCCACAGGTACCTTGAGGGGAACACCTCTGGTCCACTCCACACTGAGCATGATCTGAACACGTACACACATATGCACTTGCGTGTGCGTGCGTGCGTGTGTGTGCGTGTGGTATGCATACATCCCAGTAGATATGTGTGTAGAACTAAAAAATTATTTATTTTTCTCACTGACTTTTAGAGACCATGGCTGCTTTAGCAAATCTGTCCTTCAAATCCTGAGACCAGAAACCACCAGACCCACACCCAAGGGCTGGCTGCCTGCATCAGGGACCCTGCATGTCCTTGCATTGTCTTTACTACAGTGACCAGTCCCATCTTCCAGGAGACTCGGCTTGGAGGAAGGTCTTGAGCATTTCTTACCGAGAACTCCAGAAAGACCCTCTGCTACGGTTAAACATGTCCCCAGTATTGGTGTGTTGGAAACCTAGTCCCCCATCCATATGCTAATGAGTGGGGGTGGGGCCTTTGGGAGGTGGATGGGATTAGATGAGGTCATGGGGGCCACAGCATCAATGGCTCTGCAAGAAGAGGAAGAGGCCCAGGCTGCGCACCTGCTCTGTCTGCATGTGACGCCCTCCCCCAGGTCACAGCGGAGCCACGCCTCCAGAACAGACGGGCACACAGCCGTCTGGTGTGTCTAAAGCACCCACCCTCAGGCGCTGCGCTTCAGCACAAGAAAGGGGCCCGTGCCCCACGTCCCGCGTGGGCGATGGGGTCAGGGTCACTCCACGTGAATTTGGTTGGCAACGAAAAGACCACAAAAACACAGAAATACCTTTTTCGGGTTTGAGGATGGCTCTGCGGCCTCAGCTCCCACACCGGAGGGCAAGGAGAACGAGGAGGCCAGAGGCCAGAGGCCAGAGAGCGAGCAACCCCGAGCCCCTGTTTTTATTTAGGGGAGACAGAAGAGAGAAAATTCCACCCAAATGAGGCAAGGGGACGCGTTACAGCAAACACGGGGTGACGCCAACTCCCGGAGGGGCACTCACTCGCAGAGGAGGGTGAGGCCCCTGCATCCCACCCCCTTACTCAAGGCTGAGGGCTCAGCTCCTGTTCAGGGAAGGCCCCCCCCTCAGTGGGGAGCAGCACAGTCGCCCCCGAGGCTCCCCGGCTCCTCACTCTATTCCCCCCCCCCCCCCCCCCCCCCCCCCCCGACCCCGGGCTGCCCTGATGTGATCCACGCCCACCCACACCCCTGAGCGCCTCCAGCCTCCGCCTCCAGCCTCTGCCTCCCAGCTCAGCTGGGCCTCCCTTGACCTGCCGCTGACAAGCCAGGCCTAACCCTGGAGTCGTGATACCTGGGCAACCTTGTCTGACAAAAATAGATGCGTTTTATGTAAACATACAGTGGTAAATTACTCAGTGAAACTAATAAGGAAAATAAAACAGTGGCTCTGCCCCAGAATTACTTCATAAAATAAGCAAAATTATATATGTCCAGGTTGTGGATGATTAAATCAGCCAACAACAAGGGGGAAACTTGTAAACTACAAGGAGCTAAGCAAACACAAAAATTATTTCCCAAGGAATAGAAAATTCAACAATTATAAAAGTAGCCTAGGGTTAGGATGGGCTGGACAGATATCCACATCTAGGTTTGCCATGTGTGGTTGAGTAGGTTATATACTGTGCAAGTTCTTACGGTGAGGTGCCTGTCACAATTGTAGTGAGGACAGGTGTGTGTATTTGACATAAAAGTTTTCCAGCAGATATAGGAGACGTCTAGTGGAAAGGGTGATTTGTTCCAGTTCATAAGACGATGCTGAACAAGCTCATGGGCAGTCATCTGTCCGTGCCCCAGCTTAGAAGACGGGAGAGACTGAACCTCGCAGCCATCCGGTCTTCTCCGAGGGTTGTGATGCGGAATCAGTTTTATATCTTCGCTGCTCTTTGGCTTAAATATATGGCTGGAGGCCAGAAATAAAAGCACCAACTTTTAGAACTACCTCATTTGACTATTTATTTATTTACTTACCCACTTATTTTGCAGTGCTGGGGATCAAATACAGGGCCTGGTTCACACTAGGCAGTGCTCTGCCCCTGAGCTAGGCCTGCAGCACCAGCTGACTTTAGATTGATCTAGAACAAACTATCAGTTGTAGTGAGTCAGGCCAGGTATCACATGTCTTAGAAACACAACATTTTTAAGATGTTTGAACTAGTAGTTTAAAACTGGAGGACTTCCCAATAAAAAGCCAGCTCCATAGCCGCACCCCCCCCCTTTGATATCAGGGATTAAACCTAGTGCCCAGTGGTACTTAACCACTGAGCCACACCCCCAGCCCTCTTTTGTATTTCATTTAGAGACAGGGTCTCACTGAATTGCTTTAGGACCCCTAAGTTGCTGAGGCTGGCTTTTTTTTCTTTTTCTTTTCTTTTTTTTTTTTTTTTTGGTACCTGGGATTGAACTCAGGGGCACTCGACCACTGGGACATCCCCAGCCCTTTTTTGTATTTTATTAGAGACAGGGTCTCACTGAGTTGCTAAGTGCCTCACCATTGCTGAGGCTGGCTTTGAACTCGCGATCCTCCTGCCTCAGCCTCCCGAGCAGCTGGGACCCCTAGCCTGGTTTTAATTTTAAACGTTGCAACATGTGGCCCACTGGGCCTGGCTTTCAGCAAGTCAGGGTCGGGCTCACCTGCCCACAGGCTCCTGGGCAGTCAGCCCTGTGTGGAACTGGAATGGCACTGTCCTGAGCTGTCCCAAGGGTACTGGGCTTGCTCGGGCGCCAGGCAGTGAGGTCCAGGAACGCTGTGTCTCTGGAAGGGGCAGTCAGAAGCTGCCCGCGAGCAAATACCTCCCTCCCAGCAAGCGCCCTCCTGGCCTGTGATGTCCTCAGCCTGGCAGTGCTGAGGACACTTGCAGGATCACCCCACAGCCTGGTGCCCCCGGTAACCTGCGCTGTGCCGCAGAAGGCAGAGCAGCTTCTCCACGCAGCCTCTGTGTCCCCAGGGACGGCGCTGACCAACCAGCAGACAGGCCTGTGCAGGCCGGGGGGGCCCAAAGGACGTGGCGGCCAGGGCGGGTGGGACAGTACGGGAACAGGGACAGCACTAGATACCTCACACTTAGGAAGTAGTAAAAAAACAGGTGACAATGACCGGCATCTCCAGGCCGTGAGCCCTGGAAGCTGCAGGCCATTGCAGGTGGCACTGCGAAGACTCTGGCGAAGGTGCTCAGGCGAGCTCAGGACGCCTTCACCCCCAGGCATGGGGGCGTCCAGGGAGGAAGGAGTGATGAGGAAGCGCTGGCCCCTCCAGGGAGGTGGGCGTCATCGAGGTGCCCGGCCACAGGGAGCCCACGCAGAGCAGGTGGGGAAGCCCAGGCGGCGGCTCAGCGAGCAGGGCCTGCCCTTCTGCACTGCAGCCTCGCTGGACTGGCAGGGCAAGAGAGAACTGGTCCCCCCCCCCCCCCCCCCCCCGCCACCCCAGCCCCCACCCCACCAGGGAACAAAGCCCAGGGCCAGCTCGGGTCCGCCTGCGGGAGGGGAGGGGGAAATACACAAATCTAAGATATCCAGGTGCACTCGGGGCCACTGGAGACAGCTTGCAGGCCCGGCCCAGGCAGGCGGCTTGCAGCAGCCACACGGAAAGAACCACAGAGGTTCCTTAAATGAGCCCTTATTGTCACACGAAGAGTCACCAAAGCGCGACTCAAGAGGGTTGAAAACAATGAAATATTGGTTTCTGGTAATAAAACCGCAGAAGCCAAGGCAGGAAGGGTAGGGGCAGGCAATCAAGGTCCCATTCAGGGATAGGAGCAGCCGGGGGCCGGGGACCTATCTCAACCCGACTGGAACCCTGCGGGGAACTGAAGGAGCCGGCCGAGCTGCCGCAGGGGCGGGGTCTTCTCTTCCTGGGCGGCCTGCGCGTTTCCTCGACGCTGTCGGCGGCTCCCTCTCTAGGCCAGGATGCCAGGCTTCACTACCAAGGCTAGGAGGGTGGGGAGCGTGGTTCTGGGGGTGGGGGAGGGCGGAACAGCTCCTGAGTGGTTGAGGGGCCAGGGAATGGACCCTGGGCTTCTCCGAGACCCCCAGGTTTGGAGGAGTGCACACCCTGCGGGACAAAGTCCTAGGTGGGCCTGGGTGGCATCAGCCCGGAGAGACCCTGCCTCTCTTCCTGCTTCCCCCGAGACAGCAGGCGTCCACACTGGGGAGCCCAGACAGGGACCAGAAAGACGCGAGCCTGCAGCCGCTGCCGGGAGGAAGGGGCGCTTCCCTGGAGCTTCCCCAGCCTGCATGAAGACGAGCATCTTTCATTGCAGAAGGGCCCGGAGCCTGTCCCTGTCCCTGTCCCTGTCCCCGAACCCCTGCTTTGCAGTTCTCTACTTTTGTACCTGCACCTAGAGCTTGCCGTCTTCTTGGATTTCTTTTATTAATTCCATTAAAGCTCATCGGAAAATCAGAGACCCCCGCCAGCTGCGCGCTCAGCCACGCGGGTCTACACCGATGCTGAGTTTGAGTTCCGAGTCATGACTCCCCGCTCCCGCCAGCCTGCTGTCCAGGGAGTGACCAGAGAGCCCAGAGCCCCACACCCACAGTCGTCCTCGGCCTTGCACTTGGACGTGCAGCGAAAGCCAGCGGACTCTTCCTTTCCGATGCTGCACACGGGCCTCTGCAAGCAGAGCAGGACACCCGGAGGCCTCGCCTGGACGAGGTGGCTGATGGCCTGGAGGACAGTCGTGGCCAGCTGATGGAGGTGACAGGCAGAGGACCCGGTGCTCAGGAGGGACAGGAGCAGAATCTTTGGGAGACGTGGAGAGGTGTGTCTAGGGCAATGGCTTGAATGTGCCCGAAGTCCACGTGGGGACACTCAGTCCCTGCGGTGAGCGAGCTGTGTCGTTAATACAGACCACACCCGCGTGTCTCCACGGTGTCAGAGCTACTGGATAACAACAAACTCGCCACAGGACACTCATGGTCACCTGGCAGTCACAGGCTGGGCAGACGCAGGCTCCTTCACAGGACACTCAGGGTCACCTGGCAGTCACAGGCTGGGCAGACGCAGGCTCCTTCACAGGACACTCATGGTCACCTGGCAGTCACAGGCTGGGCAGACACAGGCTCCTTCAGTCCAGTGTTCACCTCTAATGCCCACCACTCAAGTCGGACTTCGCACAATGATATACAAACAGGTCACAGAAGGTCCGTAGGGGTCTGGGTTTGGGGCCCAGGGCACCACAGGGCTCAGGGGCACCCAGAGAGAGGAGGAGCCGGCTTCAGACCCGGGCCTGGCGCGCAGGCCGGAGCACAACCAGGCAGGCGCCCCCGGGATGCTGGCGGCTGGGGGCTGTGTTAAGAGGTGACGCAGGAGAGCGGCAGGACTCTGTCCTCTGGGGGAAGGACGCGAGGAGAGCGAGCCTGCCCTCCTGCAGGAGCACTCACACCCCCAAGTGCACCCACAGTGCCGGGTGGGCCCGCTGCCGCCACGCGCCCCACCCCGGGAACGCGGGAGCACAGTGTGCACTTGGGTGAAGGTGGCTTTCCCACTACCTGCCTGGGGAAGCACTTCTCCTCTTCCCTGTCACCCTGTGGTCACCCAGAGCCCCGCGGCACCGGTTTTTCCGGTTGGACTGGACACGCTGCCCTGGGCCTGGGGGAGGGAACGCTTCCTGAGGCACATCTTGGCGGCCACTGGAAATGTTGACCGCCACATCAGTGGCCCCAGGTGTCCCAATCTGGTTCCAAGCCCCTCGCACCCTGGTTCCAGCAGAGCAGCCGACTGCCAACATGGGGTCCTGGCCTCCCTCCCAGCTGGCAAAGTGGGGATGTGCGACCCGCCTGTCCTACCTCACTGCTTGTGCCCAAGGTCACATGAAATTCAGATCTGACCGCACTCTGAGAGAGAAGCGGGCACTAAGCCAGATGCCCGGAGCAAAACGCAAAGCCTCGGACCCAGGACAGGCACAGGACCCAGGACAGGCACAGGACAGGGGACCCTGCTGCCTTGGGTATCGTGCCCTCAGGCTCTTCCCGTCAGCCGAGGCAAGACGGCTGACGAACAGAGGATTGAGGGACGGGAGGAAGGATGGGAGGAGGGAGGAGCAGTGGGGCGAGTGCCGTCAGGCTGCCCTGTGCACACAGAGACTGCCCACAGTGCCCCGCGCCCTCGCGCACATCCACGACCACTGCTTTTACAAGAGCCACAAACAATTACAGAGCCGTACAGCAGAGCAGAGATGCTGAGACAGACAGCTCGCAGGTGTTGACGGCTCCAGGTCCCTGCCCGCACTGTTGGAGGCGGCAGCCATCAACCCATCAACCGAGAAGAGGGGGAGCGGGGCTGCTCCGGCGTGGACAGTGTCGTCTGTGGTGCTGCGGGCATCGGGCAGCGGCATGCCCACGTCTGGGGTTGGACAGGTCTGGGGGAGAAGTGTGGGCGTCGTTGGCCTGTGCGAGAAGGGACACTGGTACTCCGAGCGAGCGTGGACGAGTTCACCAAAGGAATGAAGCTGGGGAGAGGGACCCTGGGTGGAGCCCTGGGGACAGCAGGGCACCGAGAAGGGACGGGAGGAAAACCTGGCAAGAGGGGGCTATGGACTGACTTGTGTCCCCCCAGGTCATGCCTGGGAGCCTCAACCCCCAGCACACCACTAAGTGACTGTATTTGGGGACAGGCTTTAAAGGACGGACTGATGTTACACGAGGTTACCGGGGTGGACACTGACCCAACTGACTGTGTCCTTATAAGAAGAGGAGATCAGAACACAGACCACACAGGACCACCCTGGGAGGACACAGGGGAAGACGCTGCCTGCAAGCCAAGGAGAGAGGCCCCAGGAGGGACCCCGGGAGACACGTGACCTCAGACCTCCACCTCCAGGGCTGAGAGGATGAAGGCTGTGTTTAAACGGTCCAGCCGGCGCTGGCATTTGATTCAACAGAGAGCGGACGGACACGAGCGCCCCATGGACCTGGGGAAGACGGCGTATCACAAGGACACGTGGTGCCCAGTGCTGAGATTCAAGGCAGATGAGGGCTGAGAGCATCGCTCCTTCCCAAGGAGCTTGGGACTGTTCTTCTGACACTAAAGGAGTAGATAAAAATTGAAATTGATTTAAATGTTAACAGAAAGTAGATGAAGAAGAAAATGAAGCTGACATAGTGATTAATGCCTCAAAAATCGTTTTGGCCTCAAAACACAGTAATAATGGACAAGATATGTCAACAGAAAACAAAAAGATGCAGCTGTGCCACAGACCCACGCCTTTGGTGGGGAGAAGAGGAACGAGACCCCTGTCTGTCTGCTGGAGAGTCGTAGCCTGCTCCCCTGAGGCTGTAGGGGTCTGGGTTTGGGGTCCAGGGCACCACAGGGCTCAGAGGCACCCAGAGAGAGGAGGAGCCGGCTTCAGACCCGGGCCTGGAGCGCAGGCCGGAGCAGAACCAGGCAGGCGCCCTCCTGGGATGCCACGGAGGAAACTGCTGTTTCACCTGCGGTGGAGGTGAAAGAGAGGGAGGGAGGGAGAAGGGGGTTGAACTCATGCTGTTTATCAGGAGAGGGCTTTAAAAGCTCACAATTAATGTCCTTAAACATTTTGAATTGCCTTTGTTATTTTAAAAAAATTACTTTTTTTTTTGTGCATGGCGCTGCAGATGGAATCCAGGGCTTCCTGCAGGCGGCCTACCTGCCTACCACTGAGCCATGGCCCAGCCCTTATTTTTGCTTTAAGTACTTCGTTTGCCTAATCAAGAACCTATGCAAGCCCGGGCACGGTGGCGCACGCCTGTAATCCCAGCACTTTGGGAGGCTGAGACAGGAGGATCGAGAGTTCAAAGCCAGCCTCAGCAATGGCGAGGCACTTAGCAACTCAGTGAGACCCTGTCTCTAAATAAAAAAAAAAATACAAAAAAAGGGCTGGTGATGTGGCCCAGTGGTCGAGTGCCCCTGAGTTCAATCCCCAGTACCACACACACACACACACACACACACACACACACAAAAGAACCTATGCAATTTTAGCAGAATAGACTTCTTAAATATTTTAATTGTTTAAAGCAATAGAATCCTATCTTTCAACTTGATGTCAAAGCTCTAAATCAATTATTCAACAATGCATTAAGTCAGAATCACAAGTCCAATTTGTTAAATTCTCAAAGAGTCAAAAATCTCTTACGTATTGCAAACATCTTAAACACCAAACTTACACAAATTATTTCTTTTTTTCTTTTTTCTTTTTTTTTTTTTTTTTTAATAGTTATTCATTTCAGTTGTACACAATGCCTTTGTTTTCACATGGTGCTGAGGATCCAACCTGGGCTGGGCACGTGCTAGGCAAGCACTCTACTGCTGAGCCACAAGCCCAGCCCCACACAAGCCCAGCCCCTACAAATTATTTCTAAACTTAATTTTTAAAAATGGTCGGTACTGCCAGGCGCAGTTATTCACACCTGTAATTCCAGAGGCTCTGGAGGCTCATGCAGGAGGATTGTGAGTTCCAAGCCAGTCTCAGCAACTTAGTAAGGCCCTAAATAACTCAGCAAGGCCCTGTCTCTAAATAAAACATTAAAAAAAAAAAACAAAAAAACAAAAAACAGGTTGGGGATGTGGCTCAGTGGTTAAGGGCCCCTGGGTTCAATTCCTAGTACCAAAGAAAAGTTTGGTATTTTTGCTTTTTCAGCATTTCTCTTAGGGATCCGGTAGGATTCACATTCTGTGGGACCAACGCTCATCCAATTTGAGGTCCTCTTGAAGAGAAAGCATACATGCATGGAAGTGAGGCCACTCAGGGCCTCAGAAGGTCACAAGGCTGAAGTATCATCGATTTCCACAGCAAAACTTGGCTGTGGCTTCTATTTCTCTTAAAAGGCTTTCCTAGGGTTCCGAACCACCTATTTATCAAGTGCGGACCACCATATCCTAAGGAAGCTGGGGTGGCCCACCAGGCATTGCAGTTGCTGGCTGACCAGAGCCCACTGGTGGGGACACTCTCCTGGCTGTGACACCCAAGAGGCCCCAAGGCCCGAGCACCTGAAAGATGAAAGAGGTCTGGTGGGGAATGTTAGGACCTGGAGGCCAACGACCGGCCCAGAGACGCCGGCGTAGCAGGCAGATGCTGCCGCGGGGGGGTGAAAGAAAGCAGACCACCCCCTCCGTCGCCCCACTGTGTGCCTCCTAGAAGAAGCCAAGGGAACCCAAGCGGGGCCGGCAGATCTGGGAACAATGGAGAACACAGGAGCAGACCAGGTAAGCAGGAAGTGTGTCTGCTGTTGGCAGGAAGTGTGGCCAGCAGATGGCTGGCTCCCTGGTGCCCCTGCCCTTCTCCCCAGAGCCTGGAGATGGCACCGCACTGGGCAAAAGGGACTTTGCAAGGGGCACCTTCATGGGTTGGAACCCAGCCTATCTGGGGGGATCCAACCTGACCCAATCTCCTCCAGGGTCAGAGAGAGCTGAGGCGAAGGAAAACAGAGATGGAGGAGGAGCTGGAGCAAAGGGGACAGCGGGCCTGGGGCCTGGAAAGGGCAGGAAGCAGCACCCCCGGGAGCTGGGAAGTCGCGGCCTGTGGACACTAGTCTCACCCGACAGGCCCACGCCCGAGTCTTGCCTCCACCACTGCAAGGGCCTCACTTGGTGTCGCTCAACCTGCCCCGTTAGTGGTAGCTTGTTAGCAGCAGCAACAGACGGAAAAAACATAAATAAATAAAAACGAAAACAGAAGTGTGCACACACACGTTTCTTGTGTGCTTAGAGCTGCTTAAACCAAGACTCTAGGTTGAAGGGCAAAGCATCACACCGGGGACAGCCATGCAGCCAAAAGATTTATTTAACAGCCTTTGTGGCCGGTAGCGAAAACCGGAGAAGAGGTGCTCTGGTCGAAGGTCGAAGAGGTGGGAGAGGGGAGTCAGGGAGAAGGGAGTGTGCAAGCTCTGGTGGGAGAAGGGAGTCAGGGAGAGGGGAGTGTGCAAGCTCTGGACAGAAGGTGGGTGCTTGGTTGCACCGGCTGGCATTTCTGGAGCTGTCGGCTAAAGCAGCTGCTGTCTGGCTGGAGGCTGGAGCTGTCAGCTGGGAGCGGCCGTCGGCCTGAAGGTGGTCGGTCTGGAGCTGTTGGCTGGGGCAGCTGCCGTCGGCTGGAGGCAATGCGGTATGGGTCTGGAGCTGCCGGCTGAGGCAGCTGCCGTCGAGCTGGAGGCGATGGGTCCCTGGAGCTGTTGCAGTGGCTTCCTCCTCTCTGCAGCGACGAGCCAATGTTGTGTCCGTGTGTCTCTCTCTGTCTGATCTGAGTCTCTCAGACAGGGCCTTATATAGGGATTTCTGGTGGGGGGTGCACTAGAGCAACCCTAAACACCATTGGCTAGAACAGGGTGTCCTTTAAGCCTATTGGCTCTTGCCTGGGGAAAAGAAACATTCTGCCTGGGGAAGGAACATCCTGTCTGGAACATCTTGAAACAAGGTTGCTTCTCTTAGGGTGTGGAAAACTCTGAGGCGCGGGGGAGGGTAACATATCTATCATAGGTGACAACAACAAGGGAGGTCACCAGGGCTGCTTTAAGAGCCTCTTAAAGGAGGAGCAGAGAAATGCAGATGTCCTCATGTTGTCAAGAAGTGTGCAGTGAAGTGTCCTTGAAGAAAAGGGACTGTCACCCAGCAGATGGGAGCACCCACAGCTACAGGCCAGGAGGCGGGCACGGGAAGCTCAGGGAAGGTCCTCTCTGCTACGGAAGGCAAGGGAGGAGATGGGGAAAGGAAGGCAGAGCTCTCCAGGAGAGCAGGAAGCAGCTGGAGAAATCCAACTACATCGGCAACGTGAAAAAATCACAGGAAGAAGGCAAGACTGACCAGACTGGAGAGTGATAGATAGCTTACCCTCCCCCGCCCTTAGAGTTCTCCACATCCTGAGAGAAGCAACCTTGTTTCATTCTCGGCAGGATGTTTCTTTCCCTGGACAGGATGTTTTTTCCCCCGGGCAGGATGTTTCTTCCCCGGGCAGAATGTTTCTTTTCCCCAGGCAAGAGCCAATAGGCTTAAAAGGGCATCCTGTTCTAGCCAATGGTGTTGGGGTTGCTCTAGTGCACCCCCCACCAGAAATCCCTATATAAGGCCCTGTCTGAGAGACTCAGAGAGACAGAGAGAGACACACGGACACAACATCAGATCGTCGCTGCTGAGAGGAGGAAGACATCGGCTCGTCGCTGCAGAGAGGAGGAAGCCACTGCAACAGCTCCAGACCCATCACCTCCAGCTCGACGGCAGCTGCCCCAGCCAGCAGCTCCAGACCCATCGCCTCCAGCCGAAGGCAGCTGCTCCAGCTGACAGCTCCAGACCCATCGCCTCCAGCCGACGGCAGCTGCTCCAGCTGACAGCTCCAGACCGACTACCTTCAGCCCGACGGCCGCTCCCAGCTGACAGCTCCAGCCTCCAGCCAGACAGCAGCTGCTTTAGCCGACAGCTCCAGAGAGCCGGTGCGACCAGGCACCCACCTTCTGTCCAGAGCTTGCACACTCCCCTCTTCCTGACTCCCTTCTCCCACCAGAGCTTGCACACTCCCTTCTCCCTGACTCCCCTCTCCCACCTCGTCGACCTTCGACCAGAGCACCTGTTCTCCGGTTTTCGCTACCAGCCACGAAGGCTGTTGAATAAATCTTTTGGCTGCACGGCTGTCCCCGGTGTGATGCTTTGCCCTTCATTGGTGCCGTGACTCGGATCCTATCTGAGCCGGAGGGCATAATCACCCGGAACTGCCTCAGCCTTCGCCCGGTTTTTGATCGCCGCTCCGACGCATCCACCACCTGTCATCGGATTGGTAAGCCCCCCCACCCCAGAGCTCCTAAACCCGTCAGGCCTTGTACAGTGGGAACTGACCGTTGATCGTCCGGCAGCCCTGCTGGTGGCCTGTACGGGGAGGATCACACCCCACCTAGACCTTCATGGTCACAGTGGACCTCATGGAGCTCTCTCTCTCTCTCTCTCTCTCCCTTTCCTGGGTAGGTCTCCTCATCCCCAGGGCTCCTAAACCTGTCAGGCCTTGTACAGTGGGAACTGACCGTTGATCGTCCGGCAGCCCCGCTGGTGGCCTGTACAGGGAGGATCGCACCCCACCTAGACCTTCATGGTCACAGTGGACCTCGTGGAGCTCTTTCTCTTTTTGTCTCTCTCTCTCCTTTTCCTGGGTAGGTCTCCTCATCCCCAGTGTGCCTAAACCCGTCAGGCCTTGTACAGTGGGAACTGACCATTCGCTCCCTCCCTCTCTCTCTCTCTCTTTCTCTCTCTATCTCCCTCTTCTCTCTCTCCCTTTCCTGGGAGTAGTTGAAGAAAGCCCTTTTTTTTCGGCCTCTGGCCTCCGGACTTGGGTCTCTCCTTCCCGTCCAGGACGGGACACGGAAAATCCCTGCGCAGGGTGACCCATTGTTCTTCGGTCCCTTTGGACCCCATCTCTGTTTGACTCCAGTGACGACTGGGTCTCACAGACTTGGACCTCTCTGATATATATATCTTGAGGAGGACGCTCCTCAGGACAATATATCTGTCCCGTTCGGAACGGGAAAATGGGGGCTTCTTCTTCTTCTGCTGCTGCTTCTTCACCCCTCCCTGGCTGACCTACTCCTATCCCTCCTGGCTGACTACTCTCCGATCACTCTCTTCTTTGCTCTTGTCCTCGCTCTCTTCTTTGGTTTTGCTATCACTCACTATTTGTCACTCTTGTACCCACTCGTCCGACGCCTCCCAGCCAACTGTCCTCTACAGTGCCTCTTAAAACAACCTAGCCACTCTCGGCCTAACTCCCGATATACAACCAACAAGACTTACCAAATTTTGCACCCAAGATTGGCCCACATACCCCTTAGATAACCAAAACAAATGGCCTGCTTCTGGGTCCCTGGATCCCTCTATACTGAGAGATCTTTTCAACTTCTGCGAGCGATCAAAAAAATGGGCAGAGATTCCGTATGTTCAGGCTTTCTCCCTCCTCCGTTCGAATCCCTCACTCTGTACCCACAGCAGCTCCAACAATAGCCTCCTAGCCTGCCAACCGGCTGCTCCCCCTACCATCCCCCTCCTTTCTTGATTTCGATCCCGCGGATGAGCCGCCCCCATACCAATCTGAAACCTCTCCGCCTCCCTCGGCCCCTCCAGCCCCACTTCTACACACTCCTGCCACCTTCTCCTCCAGCCCACCCCTTACGCGATCTCGCACAATGTCTGCTCACCCTCTGTCACTTACTCCCGCCCAAGTCCTGACCCCACTCCGGGAAGTCGCGGGTCCAGAAGGAATTGTCCGTGTCCATGTTCCCTTCCCAATGACCGAGGTAGTGCAAATCGAGAAACGATTGGGCTCTTATAGCACTGACCCCACTACATACCTCAGGGAATTTCAATGGGTCCTCCAAGCTTATAGCCTTACCTTCCATGACATCTATATGATTTTGGCAAATACCCTCCTCCCTGAGGAGCGTAGGCGAGTCTGGGAGCAGGCACGGGCCTATGCCGATGAGAACCATAGAACCAACCCTAACCATCTCATTGGACCTCAGGCTGTCCCCGAAAGGGACCCTAACTGGGACTATAATTCCCCAGGGGACGTGGCCTTGCGAGATCAGTTTTCCACTTGTATACTAACTGGTCTTAAGCGTGCAGCACAAAAAGTAGTTAATTTTGACAAGCTGCAGGAAATCATACAAAAAAGGGAAGACACCCCCTCTGAATTTCTAGATCGACTAACAAAAGCTCTCCAACAGTACACCAATTTAGATCCTGAATCTCCAGGGGGACGTCATGTCCTTATGACTTACTTTTTGTCCCAAAGTTACCCCCGATATACGGGCTAAATTGAGAAAATTAGAGCAAGGACCTGCAAAACCTCAGACCGAGATCTTGGCCATGGCCTTTAAGGCCTATCATAATAGAGATGAGAATACTGAACGCCGTAGGTTTCAGAACCATGAAAGGCCGAACGAGCAAGATTTCAAATGCTGGCCCAGGCTTTACAGGGCACCGACTCTCGGGCCTCACAAACAAGGGGCCATTACCCCGCGCAGAGGGGACCTCCAGGGCCGTGTTTCAAGTGCGGGAACGAAGGACACTGGGCTAGAGCTTGCCCCAACCCCAGGCCCCCTATGCGCCCATGTCCTAAATGCTCCAAGATGGGCCACTGGGGTGTTGACTGCCCCAGTTCCCGCAGGGGGACTGGATCAGTCATGAAACCCAACCTACTTGGACTAGCCACAGAAGATTGACGGGGCCCTGGGTTTCCTCTCCCGACAGTTGACATCGACTTACAGGAGCCTAGGGTCACCCTTCTTGTTGATGGCCACCCCATAAATTTCCTACTAGACACAGGAGCCACTTTCTCGGTCTTGAGGGAGTTTTGGGGGCCCACCACCTTATCGTCCCCTGTTGTCGGGATAGAGGGACACACCATTCACCCCCACAAGACTCCCATGCTGTCTTGCCGCCTTCACCTCCATTCATTTCCCCACCAGTTTCTAGTAATCTCTCAATGTCCTGTGCCTTTATTGGGCCGAGATATACTGGTCAAATTTCAGGCCTCAGTTGTGTTCTCTGACCCGCCTCGCTCAGTTCTTCTCCCCGACTCATCTCACTCCATCTCCTCTGTCTTCCTTCTTAGCATTTTAGAGCCTGATGCAGAAACCTCCTGTTACCCTGCCCCCTCCCATCTGGTAGACCCCAAAGTTTGGGACACCCAGACTCCATCCCTTGCTCACTGTGACCCTATACGAATACACCTTAAAAATCCTCAGTATTTCCCTAATAGAGCCCAGTACCCACTCCCAGCCACTAGCCTCAGAGGTCTCCAACCTATTATCTCAGACCTTCTGCGGAAACGCTTTCTCCGACCCACCCATTCCCCATATAATACTCCCATATTGGCAGTCAAGAAGTCCAATGGGTCATACCGGTTAGTCCAAGATCTTCGTCTCATCAATGAGGCTGTTAGGCCCATACACCCTCTGGTCCCAAATCCTTATACCATTCTCTCCCTAATTCCTTCCTTATCTACTCATTTCTCGGTCATTGACCTTAAGGATGCCTTCTTCACTGTCCCTTTAGCTTAGGAATCACAAGACATCTTTGCCTTTACCTGGACTGATCCTGATACTCAACGGTCCCAACAATTGACCTGGACAGTCCTCCCTCAGGGTTTTCGAGACAGCCCTCATATCTTTGGACAGACACTGGCTGCCGATCTCAAAGACCTTGAATTCTCTGACTCCACTCTTTTGCAATATGTAGATGATCTTCTCCTTTGCAGCCCTTCCTTCTCCACAGCTCGTATAGACTCTTACACCCTTTTAAATTTTCTTGCTTCTCGTGGGTATCGTGTTTCCCCATCTAAGGTGCAGCTTGCCCAGACCCAGGTAGTTTATTTAGGAGTTCAGATTTCCCATCAATCGAAGGCCATTACTGTAGACCGAAAGGCCCTCATCAAGGCCCTCCCATGTCCCAAGACAAAGGAAGAGATTCTTTCCTTCTTGGGGCTAGCAGGATACTTCCGTGCATGGATTCCCAATTTTTCTCTTTACGCAAAACCTCTATATGAGGCAGCTAAGGGGGTTAAGGAAAAGCCCCTTCCCGAAGGCATTCAGGCTGAGTTTAAGCATCTGCAGCAGGCACTATTACAGGCCCCAGCTCTTCACCTCCCAGACCTTCTTCAGCCATTCACCCTCTATGTCCATGAAATGACTGGTCTGGCTCTAGGTGTTTTAGGCCAATATAAGGCCTCCATTTTTGCTCCCATTGCCTACCTTTCTAAACAACTTGATCCCACCGTTCGCGGATGGGCCCCTTGTCTTAGGGCTCTGGCTGCTGCTTACCTACTTCTACAGGAATCAAAAAAGTTGACCTTTGGTGCCCATGTGACTGTTGCCTCTCCTCATCATTTAAAAGACCTACTAACCTATAAGAGCCTTCAAACTCTCCCGCCGTGTCGCGTTCTCTCTCTCCTCGTTTCTTTTCTGCATGACTCCTCAATCTCCTTCCAACCCTGCTCCTCTTTACACCCAGCTACCCTCCTCCCAGTCTCCTCTGAGCACCCGGAGCATGATTGTGTAGAGATGCTCGAGGCTTTAATCCCCCACCCGTCCCACATTCAAGAGGGACCACTTCCTGACTCTTCTCTAATCTGGTTCACGGATGGCAGCTCTTTCCTTAAGGATGGGCAACGCTTTGCCGGCTATGCTATCGTCTCCCTATCAGAGGTTATTGAGGCAGCACCCCTTCCCCCCAGTACCACAAACCAACAGGCCGAACTAACAGCTGTTATTCGTGCCTTCGAGTTAGCAGCTGACCAAAACCTCACCCTCTACACAGACTCAAAATACGTCTATCATATTTTACTTTCCCATTCGGCAATATGGAAAGAGCGAGGGCTCCTGACCACAAAGGGCTCTGCAGTTACTAATTCCAAATTAATATCAAAGCTCCTGCAGGCCCTCTCTTCTGCCCAAACTAATAGGGATTTCTCATTGCCCTTCGCACCAAAATGGTGAGTCTCCCATAGTTCAGGGGAACACAAGGGCTGATAGGGCGGCAAGGGAGGCAGCACTATCTTCTCCTCTCCTGGCTTCGATCCAATCCACTACCCAGACCCCCACATCCCCTTCTGTACAATCAATCCTCTCCTATCTCCATTCTCTTTTCCATCCTAACCCTCAAGCCCTCAGAACGTTCGCAACCTCCTTCCTTACCCTGACTCCAGAGGATACACAGTTTCTCCATCAACTCACCTCCACATGCACTGCATGTCAGCGCACCAATCCATACACTCCCCTTAAACCAGGAACATTTCCCTCTCACCAAGCTCGAGGTCAGTTTCCAGGAGCTGATTGGCAAATAGATTTCACCAACATGCCAACTGTCCGGAAACATAAATATCTCCTGGTCTTAGTGGATACCTTCTCTGGATGGGTGGAGGCCTTTCCCACTTCCAACAAAAGGGCTTCCACAGTAGCTTCTATTTTAGTCTCAGAAATGCTTCCCCGCTTTGGGTTGCCCACATCCATCCAGTCTGACAATGGGCCTGAATTTGTCTCTCATGTCACCCAAAATATATATCTACTTCCCTTAACATTCCTTGGCATTTCCATATCCCATATCACCCCAAGTCTTCAGGAAAGGTAGAGAGGACTAATAGAACCCTTAAGGACATTCTGACTAAACTCTCCTTGGAGCTTCACTTGGACTGGGTCAAGCTGCTTCCCCTTGCCCTCTTTAGGCTCCGAGTCCTCCCAAAGAAACCTTCCTCACTATCCCCTTTTGAGGTAATGTTTGGGCGACCAGCTCTTCCACCTGGAATTTCCCCAATTCAAGGACCCTTACCCAAGGATCTCTCTCTTTCCCTCTTGTCCTTCATCAGACATCAGCTATGGATGTGCCAAGATCACATCCTGCCAGACCCAGGTAGACTCTCCACTTCATTCCCATTAACACCTGGTTCTTGGGTATATTTCTCCCCTCCCCAGGACACAGGATCAGTCTCCCTTGCCCCAAAGTGGACAGGCCCCTTCCAGGTTGTGCTGTGCACACCCACTGCTGCTAAGCTTCGTGAAACCTCAGGAAACTTGACATCTTGGATTCATATCTCCAGACTAAAACCAGCTACCCAACTAGCTGAGGATCCACAAAAGAACAACAGACACCTACCACATTACACTTGTTCTTCCCTTCCTACCAATCCCCTAAAAATTCGCTTTTCTCGTGTTCCCAATATGGACTCAGAATAATTTTTTGTCTTTTCTTGTTCTCAACCTTTAACCAGTTTCTCCTTAGGGATCATCTATTACTTCTCATCACCTCAGGGCGAATTCATTTTTTTTTGGTGCCAACCTCCTAGGAATCCTTTTCACCCTCAAGCCTGACCTACCTGTCTTATCATATCCCCCCATAACACCCCACGTCGCCCCGTTTCAGCAGGAAGTAGCCAGACTGACATACGACGTCCCACTTCCTAAGAAAACAAAAAGGGGGGAATGATAGATAGCTTACCCTCCCCCGCCCTTAGAGTTCTCCACATCCTGAGAGAAGCAACCTTGTTTCATTCTCGGCAGGATGTTTCTTCCCTGGACAGGATGTTTTTTTTCCCCCGGGCAGGATGTTTCTTCCCCGGGCAGAATGTTTCTTTTCCCCAGGCAAGAGCCAATAGGCTTAAAAGGGCATCCTGTTCTAGCCAATGGTGTTGGGGTTGCTCTAGTGCACCCCCCACCAGAAATCCCTATATAAGGCCCTGTCTGAGAGACTCAGAGAGACAGAGAGAGACACACGGACACAACATCAGATCGTCGCTGCTGAGAGGAGGAAGACATCGGCTCGTCGCTGCAGAGAGGAGGAAGCCACTGCAACAGCTCCAGACCCATCACCTCCAGCTCGACGGCAGCTGCCCCAGCCAGCAGCTCCAGACCCATCGCCTCCAGCCGAAGGCAGCTGCTCCAGCTGACAGCTCCAGACCCATCGCCTCCAGCCGACGGCAGCTGCTCCAGCTGACAGCTCCAGACCGACTACCTTCAGCCCGACGGCCGCTCCCAGCTGACAGCTCCAGCCTCCAGCCAGACAGCAGCTGCTTTAGCCGACAGCTCCAGAGAGCCGGTGCGACCAGGCACCCACCTTCTGTCCAGAGCTTGCACACTCCCCTCTTCCTGACTCCCTTCTCCCACCAGAGCTTGCACACTCCCTTCTCCCTGACTCCCCTCTCCCACCTCGTCGACCTTCGACCAGAGCACCTGTTCTCCGGTTTTCGCTACCAGCCACGAAGGCTGTTGAATAAATCTTTTGGCTGCACGGCTGTCCCCGGTGTGATGCTTTGCCCTTCAGAGAGAAAACAAAATCTAGCCGCATGTGTTTACAAGACAGCACAAGTGAACAGTAGGGGGGTGTGCGCGCTTGTGTGTGTGCGTGCTTGTGTGTGTGTGTGTGTGTGTGTGTGTGCACGTGCACCGACCAAAGCAAAGCTGGTGGAAGATGTCAAGATGAGACCAAAGGAGTTAGGGAAAAAGACACGCTCTGAAAGGAAGAGCAGCCCCCGGGAGCAGCGGGAGTGAGCGGAACGGGCCGGCCTCTTCTGAAGTGTACACGCAGCGCCACTAAAGCTGACCTCGCTCCACTTCCAGCAGATGCAGTGTGCCGATCGAGAAGCCCCCAAACAGCCAACAGAATGCCTTGCAAAAAGGTGGAGGGCAGCAGACACCCACAGAACAATGAAACCGCTTTTTAGGGGCTGGGGTTGTGGCTCAGCGGTAGAGCGCTCGCCTAGCACGTGCGCGGCCAGGGTTCGATCCTCAGCACCACGTAAACATAAGTGCATTTGCATTGCACTGTGTACAACTAAAGCAAATAAATAAACATTTTTTAAAAAACTGCTTTTTAAAATCAAAAATCAGTGAAATAGATGGTTTTCCATCAAGACTGACCAAGGACAGAAGAGGCCAGGCGGAAGCTAACTACATGGGAACAAAGTGACCAGAAGAAAGAGTGACCATTGTGACAAAACACGTCACCTTTGTACAAAGTATGTTTAAATTTACTTTTGTTCATTTTACAACTTGTGTGAAAAGAACACACGTCTAGAAAAAATGCAAACCTCTAGAATTGACTCAGGAAGAAGGGGAAACCCTCAAATAAATCAATAATCACTAAAAAAAAAAAATTTAACCTGCAATAAAATAGTTCATTGTATCCTAAAAAGATACCAAGCCTTAATTCACTGCAGTCATCATCAAAAACTCAAAGAACCCTCACCTCATATAAATAGTTCCATAGAAAAGAAAGTCGAAGTGTTCTGAGTCTGAACACCAAAGCCAGACAAAGTCATGTGGGGAAAGAAGATTAAATACCAACCTCAAATATGAACTTGTGTGCAAAAACATTACATAAAATGTTAGCAAAGGACATCCAGGAGTATCTCTTAAAAACTCAAGACCAAGTAGGTTTATCCCAGGAATTCAAAAGTGTGTTTTGATATTTTATAAACCACCCTAAATTTTATAAGGCATCTTAATAGATGTCCTCAAACAAAACTTCTTGCCAATGTTGTGCTTGGGGTTCTAGCCAATGAAATAATAAGAAGGAGCAGGGGAGGAATAGAGAGGGGGAGGAAAAGAGGGAGGGGAGAGAGAAGGGACAGCGAGACACTGCCATCGTATGCAGCTGTGGCCGCCTGAAGCGCAACGAAGCGCAACGAAGCAGGAAGAAGTTTAGAGGTGAACTGGAAACAAACAGCTTTTTATTCTGATAACTTTTCTCTCTGGCTCTAACAACGACTTTAACACGTACCACACACACCACCAAAAAAACCCAACACCAAATGGCGCAGACCCGATCAGCAATCTCACTCAAGTCCCTCGAGATCCGGGCCAAGTCCCGTGAGACTACGGAAGGCGGCAATGCCCAAAACTCCATGGCCCGTAGTCAACCACAATTTAATCCATCTCCCCAAACAGGGCTCCTGCATGCAGCTGATGAGTCTGACCATCCACTGGAAAGAGCAGGAAGATGAGGGAATTAGTAGCACCACCAGGAGGGGTTGATAGAGCCAGGCGTGGTGGTGCACGCCTGCATTCCCAGCACTTGGGAGGACAAAGCAGGAGTTCATGAGTTCAAAGCCAGCCTCAGCAATGGCGAGGCACTTAGCAACTGGGGATGTGGACATCCCCAGCCCTTTTTTGTGTTTTATTAGAGACAGGGTCTCACTGAGTTGCTAAGTGCCTCGCCATTGCTGAGGCTGGCTTTGAACTCATGATCCTCCTGCCTCAGCCTACCAAGTGCTGGAATTACAGGCGTGCGCCACTGCGCCCGGCTAGATATCAGCTTCTAAGGACTGGGGACAGCTCGGTGGCAGAGCACCAGCCTAGCATGCTTGAGGCCCTGGATTCAATCCCTAGTGCCCAGTACTGCAAAGACCAACAAACAAAATAAATATCAGCTTTTAGGGGCAGAGGAGTGTAGCTTGGTGGTGGAGCCCTTGCCTCTCATAGTTGAGGCCCTAGGTTTGATCCTTAGCATTGAAAAAAAAAAAAAAAAAAAAAAAAAAGCTTTAAAGTGTAAGGGCCACCTGGTCTTTCAGAAACATTTTGGAGTTTCTACAAATAAAAACTTAAACACCACTGTCCCAGGAGTGAGTGGGAGGCGTGTCTTAAAAGAGATTCCCAAAGATGGCTTTTGGCGGGGGAGCTTGGCTGTGTGGTCTTATTCAGGTCAAGTGAGTAGGGGCAACACCTGGTCACGGCAGAGCAGCAGGATGAGGCCACCCTCAGCTGTGGCCCGGGAGCAGCAGGAGCCGCCGGCTACCTCTGCACTCCCCAGGTTACCACCCGTCCTTCCTCCCCGTCCGCGGAAATGAGGGGCTCCACTGACCCTAAAGCAGGGGTCCTCAGCCCTGGCGACAGTGCCCCAACTGCAGAGGACGCACCCTGGGTCACTTATGTCCTAGGTCCAAATCCTCTGGGAGGGCTCAGGCCTCAGGAGGACTCCGCTTCAGAGACTCCTGGGGACCCAGTCGAGGCCCGCTGCACCAAGGAGCAGGCTTTGTTTTGTGCTTGTCACCACGGAGACTGGTGGCCCGGGGACAAATGAGCCGAGTGCCCCAGTGTGTCCTCATCCCCCTCCTCCTGGGCGGAGCCCTCCTCCAGCCCCTTCTGCAGAGGTGGCAAAGTCCCTCCCCTGCTATTGGCCTGTCCATCCGGAGAATTCTCCAAGGAGGTCCCTGGAGAATCAGCCTTTTTTGATTCTTAGCTGACAAAGAGACACAGTTACGTTGATTTTTGTTTCTGTACAAAACAATGGCTACCTACTGAGAGGGGTCGAATGTTTGGTATTCGCTGGCTAAAACTTCGCATGTTGCTGGTGTACTGAAAGTTCAAAGGCTCCTAGGAGCCCAGAGTGTCTCCTGCCTGCCATGAAGCCACCACATGTCCCTGAATACAGGTGACACTGTCCATTAAATACATTTTCACATGAGAACATCCACTGAAAAAAATTAGTGATGCAGCTTAAATGTCAGATATTTGTTTAAAATGTCAAGTTCATAAAATGTATTAGTTTCATTATATACATTTAAAAAATCAGGTGTTGTATATAAATCCCAAGTTACCGACTTGCCTTTCCTCCCACACGCCCACTCATGAAGGCTTTTTGGTGGAAGCCCTTTCCTGCTTAGTGTCACCAGCCTCCTTGTCACAGCAGACCCTGCTTTTGAGCTACCGGTCTCCAAAGTATGCGGGTGGGCTTTTGATTCCTCCCATTTCTTCCAGCTGCTCCCCCCTCCACTCTGGGAGGACACTGTATCTGGGAACATTTCCCTGGAGAGTCTGTTTACGTAATATCAGAATAGTGTTTTTTTTTCATTCTTTTTTTAATTGATTTTTAAATTTGTTTTAATTAGTTATATATGCATTTATATGACTAATAGAATGCATTTATGCACTGTGATATATCACACATAGATGGGATATAATTTCTCATTTTTCTGAGTTTACATGTTGCAGAATCATACTGGTCATGTGGTCACATATATATATACAGTAACAATGTCTGTTTCATCCCACTCTCTTTCCCACCCCCACATCCCCTCCCTCCCCTCCCATCCCGTCCCTCTACCTAATCTAAGGTGACGCTGTTCTTCTCTAGTGCCCCCCGCCTTATTGTGAATTAGCATCCATATATTAGAGAAAACATTCTGTGGTTTTTGGGATTGACTTATTTCACTTAGTATGATATTCCCCAACTCCATCCATTTACTGGAAAATGCCATATTTCATTCTTCTTTAAAGCCAAGTAATATTCCATTGAATATATATACCACATTTTCTTTATCCATCCATCTATTGAGGGACACCTGGGTTGGTTCCATAGTTTAGCTATTGTGAATGAGCTGCTGTAAACATTGATGTGGCTGCATCCTACAGATTGGGAGAAAACCTTTACCACATGCACCTCCAATGAAGCATTAAAACTCAAAACTTAACACCAAAAAACAAGTAACCCAGTCAATAAATAGGCTAAAGAACTGAACAGACACTTCACAGAAGAAGAAATACAATTGATCAACAAATATATGAAAAAGTGTTCAACATCTCTAGCTATTAGAGAAGTGCAAATCAAAACTACATTAAGATTTCATCTCACTCCAGTCAGAATGGCAACCATCAAGAATAAGGCAACAATAAGTGTTGGCGAGGATGTGGGGAAAAGGCACATTCATACATTGCTGGTGGGACTGCAAATTGGTGTGACCATTATGGAAAATAGTGTGGAGATCCCTCAGAAAACTGGGAATGGAACCACCCTTTGACCCAGTTACCCCACTCCTCAGTCTACAGCTAAAGGACTTAAAATCATTCTTTTTGTAGGTGAATGTCCCCTGGCTTTTCAGGTGGTCCTTTACGGCTTATTCCTAAACAATTTCTTCCTCTGGACATGAGACCGTCCCTTCTGGAACGATTTCATTTGTGGTACACATGTCATCTTCCCCGCCATTTGTCAGGGATCCCATCAGGTGGTTGCCCTGAACATCCCCGCCAGACAACGATGCAGGGCCTTTCAGGCTATTGTGCTTCCTGGAAAAAGAAACATAGTTTCCTTGTGGGAAATAATTGATGTTCTATTTCATAATAAAACATTGAATTAAGAAGTTCAAGCCAGGCGTGGTGGCACACGCCTGTAATCCCAGCACTTGGGAGGCTGAGGCAGGAGGATTGTGAGTTCGAAGCCAGCCTCAGCAATGGCGAGGCACTTAGCAACTCAGTGAGACCCTGTCTCTAATAAAATACAAAAAAGGGCTGTGGTCGAGTGCCCCTGAGTTCAATCCCCGGTACCAAAAAAAAAAAAGAAGTTCATGCTAAGAGATATAAGCCAATCCCACAAAACCGAAGGCCAAATGTTCTCTCTAATATGTGGAGGCTAATTCACAATGGGGGGGGGGGGGGGGGCGGGGCACTAGGGAAAATAGCGTCATTTGTGTCTTGGGCCAGCAGGGTGGCCTCAGACCTGAGAACACAGAGGAGTTTGCCACACAGACTTTTGGTGAAAATCAGTGGTCCATTAATGCCAAAAAATAGTCAAAAGTTTCTAATGCTGAGGCCTTACCTGGACCAGACTTTGCTCTTTTCAATCTCATGATCCCACTGTTCAGCCAGAACCAAAATCACTGTTCCACCTAATGTCCCCTGGAAGAAGAGAGCCGTGTACCGAAGAGGTTACCAAGGCGGCCAAATCCATCAGCCGCATCAGGTCGTGACATTAACTGTTGTCCGGGCTGGTGGGGCAGGGAATCTGCGCAACAAGTCCACGGCTTGGAATGAGACGGTTTGGAACAATCAATTCCCCTGGGTTTATGCCGCACCAAGTGAATTTTTCTCGTTCATTTCTCAAGTACTTTGCGTTTGTTTGTGGGGGAAAGGTCCCTCAGGGACCTGATTCTGCTCCCACGGTGGACCCACCACCCCGCTGCCTGTTCTTATCAATACCTGGAGCCACTCCCAAGGTCCCACGGGGACAGGAGAGGGGCGGGCCTTGCTCACAGGGGACTTGTATCTCTCCAGCAGTAGCCGAGTTGAAGAACCACCAATTTGGGATTCTGTGGGCCGACGACATCAGACGACATAAAGAGAAAGAGACAGCAGTGCATCAGTGAGCTGTACTGAAGCCCTCCTAGAAATAACCTCCTGCTGAGTCCAACAGAAGGTGTAAATGGGGCTCGTTTTCACCATTTTCTTAGAGAATGAATTCACCTATCATCCAAAGGATTTTTGAACAAATTGGAAAAATCGAGAGAGTTTGTCAGTAATTTACAGAATCACTTATTTACATTTCTTGTTCTATTGTACTTACTGATATTTCTACTTCTGCATTTCACATTTGGACCTGTCAGCTGATTGGAGGGGTCAGTGGCTGGCTATCTTTTATCTCAACTGTCTTTCTTTGGGGGACTCTGGACAAACCGGTTCACTGTTTGGTGGGGTTACTCCGGTAAGAGTGCAGTGGGAGAACCCAACCCATCCCACCGGCACCTGAGTTGTAAAGGGATTTGATAGCCAGCCTCAGCCAGGCACTGGGCAGGCGTCAGAAGTCAGGAACGCCCTGTGACCTCAGGGTCACGGGACTTCCACGTTCAGTGTCAGCGTCGTGTCGGGGCCTCTACCCTGACGCAGACAAGCCGGGTGAGCACGACCCACCCATCCTGAGGCTGGACTTCTGTCTTGAGCAGGAGATGCAAAGGTCAGTTCCTAAGAAGGCAGGGTGAGGCGGTGTGCCGCCTCCTAGCAGCCAAGGGTTGGCTCTGGGTGCAGCCAGGGCTGTGGCACAGGGCAGAGTCCCCTTGGCCTGAGGTGGACCCAGGAGTTGGCACTTTCAACCCAT
The DNA here is from genome assembly GCA_025594165.1 of Tamias sibiricus. Classification (NCBI taxonomy): domain Eukaryota; kingdom Metazoa; phylum Chordata; class Mammalia; order Rodentia; family Sciuridae; genus Tamias; species Tamias sibiricus. The sequence continues at coordinate 4,274,749 of CM046668.1, read as the reverse complement.
CCCCTGAAAGCCATCACAGATGTGGGGTCACCCGGTGTAGGAGCCCTAATTAAGGAGATAGCTAAGATTGCGGTTGGCTGTGAGCCATAAGCATTACCACCTTCCATGGTCTCGCGAGACTTGGCCTGGGGGATTGTGGATGGGGTCGGTGCCATTTTGTGGTGGTTGGAGGAGTGTGGAGGGCGTGTCGGGGTGTTGTTGGAGCCGGAGAGAGAAGCTGGCAGAATAAAGAGCCTGTTCGTTTCCAGTCTGCCTCTGAACTTATTCCCAAGGCTTTGTTGCTCCACGCGGCCATCGCTTCAGGCAGCAACAACCCAGAGAACCCTGCAAGAGCGAGCACCTCCTCGAACAGCCAGGTGTGTCCCTGTGCCCTTCCTGGCTGACGTCATCCAGGGCAAGTCACTTGTCCTGCCTTAAGTCCACCACGTAGCTGAGTACCTGCTGTGAGAATGGAGAAGTGGGATTTATTGTTTCTGTCCCCAGACACGTTATGAGCATGGGTGCTACGCCACTGGGGACTTGATGACAACAGGTGACAGCTCTCGCCATGGAAAGCCAAGGCACAGAGCCTGGGCTGTCAGCGGCTGCTCCCGGGCTGGCCAGCAGGGGCGGCCTCAGGAGCTGGGCTGCGGGTGCCTTGGTGGGCCTCTGAGGACACTGCTCTGCTGACCTGGGAGATCACCTGGTTGCCGCGTTGTTTCACATCTGGGGACACCAAGGCTCTGCATGGGGCTGGCTTCCCTCAGGCCCCAGCACAGACAGCGTCAGGCCAGACACCAGGCTCAGGGCTCCTGCTCTGTCCGCCCAGGTCACCCTGCTCCTCACTTTACCAGGTTCTTCCAAGAGTCTTGGTTCAAATGTTTGGGGGACAAGAGCCGGAGTCGTCTGGGCTAACAGACCCACAAAGCTGGAGAGTCCGCCTCAATCCAGGTCCTGGCTGCGGAGGTGGGGAGGGCCTGACTTCCTCATTGTGGCAGAATGGAAGCACGGCCCGGCCTGGGTGGGGTCTGAAGAAGTGTGTGGCGGGCCTGTCCCTGAAGGTGGTGGCCTGCCCCGTGCTGCCTCCTCCCAGCTGCTGGCTACAGAGTGAGTTAGGGGTCACACAGGCACCCCAAGCACCGGACGGGTCAGCTTGCAGATGACTACTGTCCTCAGCAGCAGGACGTGGTGACCCCACCGGGCCTTTGCCAAGGGACGGGCCTGGGGGTGGGTGCTATCCAAGGCCCTCTTCATTCTGTCCACTCCAAGGGTCGGGCCTGTCACCTTCACTACCCCAGGCAGGATTTCTTTCTGAACCACCTTGGAATAACTGTCCCAGGATTGCAGGAAACACCTGGCCTCTCCCGAGCCTGTCGTCCACAGCGCCCTCTGCGCGTCTCCACCATGTTTAGCAAAACGCTGGGTTTCCAGTGGTGACCAGCAGGCCACAGTCACTTGTTCCGGGAACTAGAGCCAAGTGCTGCTCCTCAGAGGCCTGCCTACTTCCTTATGGGCAAATTTTTTTTTTTTTTTTTTTTTTTTTTTTTTTTATGGCGATCTTTTCAAGCAACTTCCGGAGGATATTTATGCTGCACATACCTCCTCTGGGTAGTCCCTTTTCTTCCCCTAATCCGCCTTCTCTCACATGATTTATCACCCCTGACCGGGGAACGACAAGTTTCTGGATTCCCTGCCGCCCCGAAATTGCCCTTCATCATCACCTAACGTGTTCCCCTCCCGCTTGTTTCCGCCATGCTAGAAAACCAGCCCTGTGTGTGTGTGTGTGTGCTGTGGATGGAACCCAGGGCCTCATGCCTGCTAGGCCAGCCCTCTGCCCCTCAGATGCACCCAAGCCCTCCCATCCTCTTTCTCTCCCTAAAATGCTGTCACGGAGCCAGGGGCAGTGGCACATGCCTGTAAGCCCAGCAACTTGGGAGGCTGAAGCAGGGGTTATCACAAGTTCAAGGCCAGCCTCAGCAACTTAGTGAGGCTCTAAGCAACTTAGACCTTGCCTCAAAATAAAAAGGGGGTGGATGTGGCTCAGTGGTTAAGCACCCTGGGTTCAACCCCCCAGCACACACACACACACACACACACACACACACAAATTCTGCCACGGACCCCCGGACAGTAATACTCAATTATCAGTTCTGAGACCTAATGTTTTCTATCTCACAAGACTTGATAAGTCATAAAATAAAATGATCCTCATTTTGTGGCATCTACGAAGTCCTGCAGAAGCCCACCAGGGGCCGTGTGTAAAATCAGCTGGCAGAACTCCCTGTCCTTGGAACTCCCCCCACTACTGTGAAATCCAGTGCTGTTTGAACTGTACGTGTCCCACCCAGGAAGCCACTTACTGAATCTGAACTTTAGGGGAGAAGTTATTTATTAGTGTCACAGTGTCATAAAAGCAATCACCATCCAATGAAGATCGATTGAGAAAAATATCAATTTTAGATGGAATGAATTGTTGCCGCCTGAAGCACTTGGAGCAACGGAGCCGCGGGAAGAAGTTCAGAGGCGAACTGGAAACAAACAGCTTTTTATTCTGATAACTTTTCTCTCTGGCTCTAACAACAACTAACACGCACCACACATAGCACCAAAATGGCACTGACCCGATCAGCAATTTTGGCCAAGTCACTCGAGAACCCGGGACAAATCCCGTGAGACTACGGTAGGCGACAATGCCCAAATCTCCACGGCTCATAGTCAACCACAATTCAAGTCAATCCCCAAACAGGGCTCCTACAATGAATGAAGACATGGGCGGGATGAAGGAACTGAGGCTGAGACCCGTCAGGGGCTTAGAATAGGACGAGGCCCGTGGCTCTCCCAGGCTCTGCCCAGCCTCACCCACAGAGGCCCACCAGGGACCTGGATGCCCCTGCCTCCCCTCTGCCTGGCCTCATGCCCACTGCCTCCTTGGTGAAGCTGTCGCTCTTGCCTGCTGGGCCCAGGCGCAGACTTGATGGCACCCTCACCCTTACAGCCCCTCTGGGGCCACGCTGACCTCTGTGTGCTGCCTCCAGGAACCTGGCTGGGGCACCTACTCCACGAGCCTGCTCCCGCCCAGGTGAGCCAGGTGTGGCTGGGGCCTGAGGAAGGTGGGTGAGGACTGTGAGGTCAGCTAGCCAGCCAGAGGGGAGGCGCCTCCTCCTGCCCGCTCGATAGGTGTAGAAACGGAGGCCTAGGGAGACTGAGCGCACGGGCCCAAGGCCGGTGCTGGCCCTTGGCCCAGTCTTCACCACTGAGCTAAGAGTGTCCTTTTCTTAAATGGGATCTGGTTGTGGCTGAGTCACCCGGATGATTGATCTGGTATCCCCTGGGTCACCTCGAACCCTGTTTATCACCCAGAGCCTTCCAGCCGTCCCCTGGAGTCAGGACAGCCCAGAACCTGAGCTCCCTTCTGTTCCCTGCGCAGCCATTCAGGGGCAGGAAACAGCTCCCAGGATCCCAGGAGAACTCACAGAGGGGGCGGGGACACCATGACCACACAGAGGTAGAGCAGGCCTGCGTCCCGCCACAGGACGGCAGTGGGATGACGGCTGGGGGGCAGGGGTCCCATCTGCCTCTCCAGAAAATCAAATAAAATTTAAAAATTAAAATCTAACTTTGGCCTGCCAATCACGGTGTGGGTGCCACTGTAAGAGACTGCGTTCTATGCCCGGTGGGAGCCTCTCACGGGTTCCACTATGTTTCTTGTCAGCCTTTCACAATTGGGTGAGAATCACTATCAGCTTCGCCCTCTCCTGACCCCGAGAGCTGCTTCCTCCACCTTTGGTGGCTCCAGCGGAGACAGGGCTTGGCCCTCACCCCCCAGGTCTGCACCATGGTGCCCTGTGTCTCCCCACCAGCCAGGAGGCCGTGCCCACTGTTGCCACCGATGTCTTCCTGATTTGATGTGAACTGCTGCGAGCAGAACTTCCCCGCAGACGCTGCTTTCCTGGCTGGCCTGACCTTTGCACAGCCGCCTGCCTGGATTTGACTATAACTGGAAGGTTCCGAACAGGCTGAGACCATCATAAGCCCGTTGTAAATGCGGATGACGGGTAGAAAGGCCTGTCGCAGCCAGAGCAAGAGCAGCAACCGGAGGGAGCAGGCCTGGCTGCCCTCTGGGCTGTCCCCGCAAGGAGGAGACGGAGGGAAGGCCTCCCAGGGCGGGCCAGGAGTGGGGCAGGGGCCGCCCAGGGCCCTCAGGGACAGCAGCCCCCGGGAGGAAGCCGGCGGGATGCGGACCCCCCGACCCACCGCATGTCCTGGTATCTGGGAGGCGCAGGTGGGATGGGATGCGGACCCCCCACCCACCGCATGTCCTGGTATCTGGGAGGCGCAGGCCAGTTGACAGGACCCTGAGCAGCACTGGAACTGCGACTTGCGTTGCAGGCTCCTCCGCAGCGCGTCACGCCAGGGCGCTTCACAGCCTTCCGTCAGGCAGCGGGGCGCAGCTCCCTGGGGACCCAGCAGAGCAAACAGGCGCAGCAGAGGGAGCCAGGTGCGCGCCCCACGGCTGCTGCTTCTGGCAGGTGGCAAAGTCCACTGCACGGATGCTTCCAGGTGGGGCCCTGGGCTCGTCACCCCTGCTGTCCCCCGACCCAGCCTACTCTGATGAAAGAGAGAGAGAGGGCAGGGGACCCAGGGGCCCCAGCCACGAGAGCAGCCAGTGGAGCTGGTCACTGCCCTGCAGGTGCGCCCGAGCAAGGCGGGCCCTCTGGAGGGAGCAGTGTGATGTCACTGATCACCTCTCCTGATCAAGCCTAGTGGTCACCAGCCCCAGGCCACAGAGCCTGCAACCCAGTGGCAGAAGGTGGGTGTCTGAATGGGGTGAGGGTGCTCTCTGCTCACGTGTGGACACGAGCTACCTAGAGCTCAGAGCTGGGGGCAAGGAGCAGCACGGCCCCCCGCATGCGTGGGGACCTCCAGAGGCTGGGGCAGGAAGGCCTTGCAGGCACACCTCTGTGCAGTGGCCACGGCCCTGGGCGCTCTATCCCGAGCCTGGTGCCTGGTGGAGGAAAACTCTACGGGGAGCAGCCTCAGCCTCCACAGCCCGCGTGCACTGCCTCTGTGGTCCCAAACCCCTCAAGCAAGGAAGTTGGGCTTGAAGTGGGATTGCAGTGACCCAGGGTGGGAAAAAAATAGTGAGCCCTTTCCAGACATTACATCTTCAACTCAGGCTTCAAAATACTTCAGTTCCTAGAAAATTGAGCAGTTCATGGTTAAAAAATAGTCACAACTGACCCTGACCCAGAAGCCAGCGAGGGGGGCAGGCAGCAGGCTCAGACCCACACAGGCTTTAGGCCCTGAAGATGCCCGAAGTCGAACACATGCTTCCTTTGCAATAAGAAAAAGAAGCCGGGCGCGGTGGTGCACGCCTGTCATCCCAGCACTTTGGGAGGCTGAGGCAGGAGGATCGCGAGTTCAAAGCCAGCCTCAGCAATGGCGAGGCACTTAGCAACTCAGGGAGACCCTGTCTCTAAATAAAATACAAAAAAGGGCTGGGGATGTGACCCAGTGGTAGAGTGCCCCTGAGTTCAATCCCCCGTACCACAAAAAAAAAAAAAAAAAAAAAAAAAAAAAAAGAAAGAAAGAAAAAGAGGCTGAAGATTCTGCACCTACCAAAAACAGCCGTGCAGATTCGACAAAGAATTGAATGGACTCTCCAGAAATCAAAGTGATAATAATTGGATTTTAGACCCAATTGTGGCAGAAAAGCAAGAACTCTTCCTTAGATTTCCAGGTGATGAATGAGGAAAATAGGGGGGAAAATCTCCCCATCGACAAATGCCACATTATTTCAAGCAAGAATCATCGGTGGATGTTGAAATCAAAGTGCGATAAGAAACAGGGTGTTTGCGTCGTCCATTTCTCCACAGGCATGAATCAGCGCAGGGTGGGGCAGGGGCAGGAATCGAGCCTTTATTTCAAGGAAACCACCGTCGGAAGTTCCGCTCCTAGCTGCTGGGCAGCTCCTAGGGCGGGCACCAGGGTGGTCCCGCCACTGCCAGCGCGTACATCTGCCAAAACCTCGGGGACTTGACCATGAGGAACATCAGAAAACCAAATAACATACACGCGTCCATCCCATTGTCTTTCCGGGTCACATATCGGAAGTTGATGCCAGTTCTTGAGAAGGTACCACGGTCCTCATCGGAAGCTGTGATCTTGTTGCTATGGCAAATGAGACTGGTGGTGTCACCTTGGACACACGTCCACTCCACACGGGGAGAAGAGAAGCCAGCGTAGGAGCAGGGCAACTCGGCCGAGTTATGCTCAGGAACTCGCATTTCAGATTGAGGTGTGTGTACAGTACCCTTGCCTAGCACCAGGGACCAGTCCAAGGGCGGCTTCCAGGATGACATTTCAAGGTTCAGAGAAAGATCCTCAACAAAGGACTGCAGCCACTTGTCAAGATAATCCTGGAAGGAAGCCAGCAAGACAGGATCGCCGATGTAAAGAGAAGCAACCCAACTGGACAGACCTTTAAAGGTATCTGTAGAGCTGTAAGGACATGTGTATAGTATTACTCTCGGCTCTTTGCTGAGCATGTGTGTGTGCGCACATGTGTGTGTGTGTGTGTGGTCTTAGCTGTATGCTGAAATCGGGCAGCGTGTCTGAGGGCTTCCTAGCTCTTCTGTGAGATTGTGTTTCTGTGTGCTTGTATCAACCAGATGTTGCTGGAAATAAAAAACTTGGTTTGTCAAAAAAAAGAAAACCAAATAACAGATCGCTCTCCTCCCAAAGCAGGGAGACCCAGGAACTGTCCCAGATCAGAGGACGAGAAAAAGGAACCCGGGACCATGGCGGACTTCGAGGGATGTCTGAGGGGGAGGTAGTGGCCTCCTGGCTTGGTGGTCCCCAGGGCTACGGGGGTTACCCTGGGCATCTAAGCAAGCGCAGGGGAGGGTTCTAGGCGCTGCTGCTGTGGCGTTCTCTCCTACGTCTGAATTATTTCAGAATGAAAAGTTAAAATATAAAAGCATCGAATAGTAAGCTAGAAGATTAATAACAGCAACAACTAAAAAAAACTTACCTGGAATGCAGCCCAGAAAGACACAAGGGTCTGCGGCCAAGATGGAGTGAGGGAATCCAATGACTCCTACCCTAAAGCCGGAGGAGAGAGTAGAGAAAAAGGAACTGTGTGATGGTGAAGAAGAGAACGGCCGAGAATTCTCTGGAATGTTGAAAGACATCGAGTCTTAGATCCGGGAAGCTGAGTAACCCTAAAACAAAATAAGTGACAAAGAGCCCGCATCCCAGCACATCATAGGCACATTTCGAAGCAGCAAAACAAAAGGGAAAATCGCCAACACAGAACTAGGCCTCAAGTCGGGAGCTGACCTCCAACCCAGCTCCTCGCCACAGAGACAAGCCAGCTGAGGGCCTGCACGGGAAAGGAAGGCGTGAAGCTGTGTCACTCCCAGGCAGCGCGATTTGTGCATAGAAAATCCTACAAAATCCAAGGGAACAAGCTCCTAGAACCCATGGATGCATTTAGGAAAATTGCAATATGCAAACTCAGTATTTTTTTTAAGAAATCCGCTTTCTTCTGTTAGCAAAGATAAATGCTAAAGGAACTTTTACGAATGATGTGTACGGCATCATCAGAGACCAAGGACATAGAGGTGGATTTAGTAAACATTTATAAGAACTTCCCTGAAACTACAAATCAACACTGAGAGAGAAGTTAACAGGTCTCAACAGGAGACGGAGTCACTGCTCATAAGATTCATTTGGGAAACAATAGTACGCAGTGTCCCCAGATTCGTCCACAGATTAAATACAAACTGAAACAAAATCCCAGCAAGACTTTTATCATAAAATTCTTCAAATTGGGCTGGGGTTGTGGATCAGCGGTGGAGCGCTCGCCTAGCATGTGCGCGCGACCCGGGTTCGATCCTCAGCACCACGTAAAGACCAATGCATTGTGTACAACTAAAGCAAATAAATAAATTTAAAAAAAATTCTTCAAATTAATTCTAAACTTCACTCGGAAATGCAACTGATCCAGATTAACAACAATAATGAGAACACAAAAAATTGGGGAGCCCACACCACTTAGTTTCCAGGGTCACCTTAAAGCTACAGCAACCAACACTGAGTGGCACAGGCTGACAGACAGATAAATAGACTGAAGGGGCAGAGGAGGGGCCCAGAGGAGGGGCCCAGGAATAGACCCACATTTATCTGGTCAGTCGATTTCTGATGAAGTCACCAAAGCATTTCAAAAGAGAGAAAAATTCGTCATAGGTGAAGCTGGAGTAAAAAGATACCCACAGAGAAAAACAAAACAAACAAACAAAAAAAATCAGTTGCCCCTTCCCTGTACCAGATGCAAAAATCAATTTACAGTAAATTATTGACATCAATGTAATAGCACCAGCCGGGTGCGGTGGTGCACACCTGTAATCCCAGCACTTGGGAGGCTGAGACAGGAGGATCGCGAGTTCAAAGCCAGCCTCAGCCATGGCGAGGCACTTAGCAACTCAGTGAGACCCTGTCTCTAATAAAATACCAAAAAGGGTTTGGGGATGTGGCCCAGTGGGTGAGTGCCCCTGAGTTCAATCCCTGGTACCACACAAAAACAAAAACAAAAGCAAAAACAATGTAATGGCACCAGACTTCATGGAAATTAAAAATTATGAAGGAAATTAACAAAGAACACACAGAGACAGAGGGAAGATATCTGTGACACATGTTTGTAACATCTTACAAAGTACTTGCATCCTGAGTGTTTAAAAATGCCCACAACTTGATAATAACATGAAACAATACAAAATTTGAAAAGACAAATGACCCAATAAAGATATAGACCAAAGACCTGAAAAATGCTTCACCTGGGAAGATGTATAAATATTCAATAAACACATGAAAATTGTCCAGGGTCAATAGCCATCGTGGAAGTTCAAATTAACACCCTAACGGACCACTATACCAATATCGATCGCCTTGTGATGTCAATTTCAATGTTACCATATCAACTAACTTAATAGTAAGAAGATTCTATTAGCTGATACTGATTCAACCACCAGGTATCCCCACTGAAGAGACCCTTGCCATAATTTAGCTTCTTGTCAGCAAGATTTTATAAAGAGTGCCCACAGGATCTCACAGGAGTTTTGCAGAGAGCTCACCGTGGTTTGAAACTTCCTCTTTCTTGTAAAGGCCAGGTTTGCAGATGGAAGGTGTGATGGACTCTTTCTTCAGGGAGCTTGCTGTGTTGAAGTTACTGTCTCTGTCTAACCTAAAAATATGGGACAAAAAGAAACTGTTGTGCACCCACCCACTGTCATGTAGCCACCCCAATGTGTATAGTTCATTTTTTAAAAAACATTTATTTATTTGCTTTAGTTGTACACAATGCATTTTTTTTTAAATTTTTATTTTTACATGGTGCTAAGGATCGAACCTGGGCCGTGCACGTCCTAGGCGAGTGCGCTACCGCTGAGCCACAACCTCAGCCCCCAATGTGTATAATTTAAACCTAAAGGAATTTCCAGACCTGGGGTCCAGAGATTTTTAGGCATGAGCCCCTCTGGACCGCTGCAGCTTAAATAAACTTGCTTCCTGAAAACTCCTCAGGTGTGCAGCCTCATCCGTCCTACGTCCATACCTGAGCTAAATCAAAGGGACGGGAAGCTCTGATGTTGGCCAAGACAGAACACTCAGGCCTCCCTGGCCCTGCCTGTGGGAACGTCAAACTGTAGATCACTGTGGAAAACTCCTTGGCAGGTTCTTACAAAGTTAAATATTTACCAGCTCAAGACCTGGTAATTCTACTCTTGGGTAGTTTCCCAAAATAAACAAAAAACTGGAAAAAAATAATAAAACCCTTGTATGTGAATATTCACACTAGTTGAGGCCTCCTGGACAAAAATTGGAACCAATCCCAATTTTCAGCAATAAAAAAAATGAATAAGCAATTGGGAAATAGCCATGCAATGGAAATCTCAGTCAGAAATAAAAGGAAGTGGACGACTGGCTGTGGACTATCTGTGTCCCTCCCCTGAGGATACCTGTGTGGAAGCTCTGACCCCATGTGGTGGCGCCAGGAGGAGGGGCTGTGGAGGTCAGAAGTCATGGGGTGGAGCCCTCATGAATGGCGGCAGTGCTCGTACAAAAGGACCCCCGGGCGTGCCCTTGATTTTCCCACCTGCAGACGCACTGAGAAGATGGCCCTGTGCAGATGAGCCTTCTCCAAGAGCTCAGCCGTGCTGGCCCCTTGATCTTGGACTGCTAGTTCCAGAACCAAGAGAAATCAATGCCTTTATTTAAGCCACCGGCCTGCGGCACTGTGCTACGGCGGCCTGCAGTGACCACAGGAACCTGCAACATGGTGAGTGTCCAAGATGGTCCCCTGAGTGAAGAAGCCAGGAGCCAAAGAGTGCGCACCGTGAATGTCCGCTGTGTGTGGCACCGAGGCAGGCAGAACGGGGTGGTGCCGTCTTGGTCCCCCTTGTGCTGACCTGACAGTTCCACCTGGTTCTGGAAAGTCCAAGAGCATGAGGCTGGTTTGAGCTTCCATGCGGTGTCATCCCGTGGCAGAAGGAAGACGAACAAGAGAACACGAGGGCACCAGGAGAGGGGCCGCGCTCACGCTCACAGCACACCCACTCCCGCCATGGCGTCAGTCATTCCTGCAAGCAGAGCCCTGCGACCTGCACACGCTCATAGGCCCCACCTCCCACCACAGCCGCACTGGGGGTGAAGTTTCCCACACATGAACTCTGTTGGGGCACATTCAAACCATAGCAGTGGTTACCTCTTGGAGGGGGCACAGAGACTACCTGGGGGGAGCACAGGGATCACTGTGATGTGACAGTGTTCTGTATTTTGACAGGAGTCAGGGTCTCTGCCTGGGGGCAGGGGCTTGGGTGGCTTGACTCTTGCTGGTGCCAAGGGACAGTGCATCAGGCTTTCCTATCGCTTTTCCAGATGTAGAACAGAAGGAAAGGGAGAAGGTTGGGGCTTGAAAACCATCCTTAAACATGAAATTAGAAAAAAGCCAGAGGCTCTTTATTATACACATCCAAGTGTGATGTGTAGTATGTCTACATTTCACTCTTTGTAAACCAGATCTTTGTGTTTTTTTAAAAAAAAAAAAAAATAATAAAAGGGGACAGTAGATAAAGTAGAGATGGAACCAAAGAAAATGTGATAGCATCTTCCAAGAACAGAGAGAAACATCCGTCAACCTATTGTTTTATACCCAGTGAAGATGGCCTCAAAACCAGGTGAAATACAGGCATGCTCAGATGAACACAAGCAGAAAGAATTTACCACCAACAGATCCCATGGAGAGAAATTTAAAATACATTCTTCAAGAAGAAAGAAAAGTTTTCCAGACAGAAGGTGAGCAGAGACAGTGGTGAGGAGGCAGGTAAATCCCATGCAATGCCAACTCCATCAACAATGATAAGTGGCATCTAATTGTAGGGTCTCAAGCAGGAAGGAACCAAAAACCCACTCTCGATATTACCCAGTGATGACGCCCTGCGTTTGCCCATCTGGTCATCTGCCGAAGGGTGCCTGGGTGGTTTGCAGTGTTCAGCAATCGTGGTCAGAGTTGCTCTGACTCTGTCCAGCCCTAGGAGTGGAGCTGCTGGGTCATGAAGATGCGCATGCTTAACCTTTTCTTAAAAAATTAGATTTTGGTTTTTAGATAGTTTCTGGTTCATAGCAAAATTGAGCAGAAAGTACAGAGCTCGCCCAGCCACCCTACCCCGCACTCACACGGCCTTCCCAAGGTCAGTGTCCAGGACCCGTCGCCTACAGCGACGCACCATGACACCCCGAGCCCGTAGCTTACAGGCGGGGTCCCTCTTGCTGCTAAAGCTCTGTGGGGCTGACTAAGGCATGGTGACCTGGACCCCACTTGTGGTGTCACCATAACAACTGACGCTGTCACACCCTCTGTACTCACCCACTCTCCCCTCCCCTCCCTGACCCGGCAACTACTGGGCTGTTTATTTTCTCTGTGACCTTGGCTCTCACGGGGCACCATGTAGCTGGACTCACGGGGTATGTGGTCACCAGCACCAGACTGCTGTCCTCCACTGGAGTTCCCTCCACGTCTTTTTGTGGCTTGATGGCTCATTTCATTTAGTGCCGAATGACTTTCACTGTCTGGATGGACCACGGCTTACCCACTCTCCTGCTGAGGGGCGTTTTTGGGGGCGTCTGAGCTTTGGCAATCAGGAGCAGGGCTGAGGACATCTGCGTGCAGGTGACAGCAAGGCCAGCGCCGAGACAGTGGGTCATCTGCCGAGAGTATGCAGTTGGCAAGGAACCTCCAAGCTCTCCCGGGGACCTTGAGCTCTCCCGGGGACCTTGAGCTCTCCCGGGGACAGTGCCATTCTGCATTGCCACCAGCAAACAGTGGGCGCCTGCTGCTCACGGCCTCGCCAGCCTTGGGTGCTGCCGGTGTTTCAGAGTTTGGACATTCTGATTGGTCTGTGATGGCGTCATGTTACTGTCTCAGTGCCCTGCCCTTTAGGACTTGGGGAAACTGCTTCCCAGAGGGGCTGGTCATTTCACACCCTCCCAAACAAGGGTGTGAGCAGCAGCTGCTTCCCTCCTTGCCAATACCTGCAGGCTCATTATTCTGTGACATTAGAAGTGTCATTCCTGTGAGCCTCTTGATACTTCAATAGTGAGTGTGGCCCGGAGGGCTCAGCTGAGTCCTCTGCTCAGGTCTGAGCCGGGCTGAGCGGGTGTCAGTCTGGCCGTGTGCACTGGTGAGACCAGAGCAGACCAGGCTCTGCTTCCAACTCACGCACCCCCGGCAGAACCTAGGTCCTCGCTGCTGCTGCACTGCCGGCTTCAGTGTCCTGAGGCTGCTGCCCCGAGGCCAGCCCAGCCGTCCAGGCACCTGTGCTTCCTGGGTTCTCCAGCTGGCCACGTGCTCACTGCCCACAGCCCACCTGGTCACCTCTGCATCACCTTTACAAGTGGTGTTCAGGTGGCTGGAAGCAAGTCACACGTTCTTCCCACATTCAAGGGGAGGGAACATGCAGGAGCCCTGTTTGGGGAGATGGCTATGATTGCGGTTGACTTCGGGCCATGGAGTTTTGGACATTGCCGCCCTCCGTAGTCTCACGAGACTTGGCCTGGGATCTCGAGAGACTTGGGCCGAGTGCGGAGCGGGTCGGGGCCATTTTGGTTGTTGGTTGTTTGCTGGTGTGTGGTGCGTGGTAGAGTTGTTAGAGCCAGAGAGAGAAGCTGACAGAATAAAGATCCTGTTTGTTTCCAGTCTGCCTCTGAACTTATTCCCGCGGCTTTGCTGCTCCAAGCAGCCATCGCTTCAGGTGGTGACAGGAACAGCCCAGGGTGGACTCCAGGTTGGGACAGGGGGCATCGCGGGGGAAACCCAGAAACTCAAGGCTGGGAAAGCTATAAAACTGAAACAAACACACAGAACTTTGAATGTGGAGGACACAGAAATTATTCTGGAAATGGAAGAAATCTTCAAAAACTTATCACGAATATCCTCAGAGAGATGAAAACAATCACACCCACAAGACAACGCCAGTGCGGAGTGAAAGAGAAGCCACCGAGGACAAGAAGGCCCACGTGGAAATGTCGATGATATTTCAGTAGCTGAGTCAGGAAGACAGGGAGGTTCAGGAAGTAGAGCCTCTTCGTGCTTCTAGATTTCCCCTGCCACACATTTTATATCAACAAGATAATTGAATGAACATAGGCAGCATCGTATGTTATGGTGGTAGCTGGGCATGGTGGGACACACCAGTGGTCCCAGCAACTCGGGAGGCTGAGGCAGGATTACCATTCAAGGACAGACTCCGCAATGCAGCGAGACCCTGTCTCCAAATAAAACATAACCAGGGCTGGGGATGTGGCTCAGTGGTTAAGTGCCCCTGGGTTCAATCCCTGGTACCAGGGGAAAGGTCGGGATGGTGAGTTCCAGAAGAAATGAGCTGAGATGGTTTGCCTTTGTGGGGGGCACTTGGGTGGAGCTGAGAGAAGGATGAGCGGTTTATGATCTTTTAATCGTAGATGTAGTTCTTTTTCTATGTTTATTTCTTAGTTGTTGCCGCTGGAAAGGGATTTGCAGCCTGGAACGGCGGTGCTGCGGGAAGGAGCCCGGAGACAGGATGGAAACAAAAAAATTCTTTTATCTTTCTCTCTCTGTCTCTTGTAATTTCTAACACCACATACACACTCTCACAAGAAACCAAGGCACATACTCTTACAAGAAACTACAATATATATACACAATAGCGTCAACCCCGTCCGTTCTCTCTCAGGTCTCATCTCACGCGCCTGAGCAGGAATGGCGCCGGCCCGATCTACAATCTCTGCTCAAGTCTTTCAAGATCCTGGGCCAAGTCCCGCGAGATCCCAGGCCAAGTCCTGTGAGACTACGGAAGGCGGCAACGCCCAAACATCTCCATGGCCTGTAGTCAACTGCAATCTTAGCCATCTCCCCAAACAGGGCTCCTGCACTTAGTTGTAGTTGGACACGATCCCTTTATTTCATTTATTGATTTGTATGTGCTGCGCGCGTGCTAGGCGAGCGCTCTACCGCTGAGCCACCCCCAGCCTGCAGACGTAGTTCTTCAATATGTGTTAAACCATGTTTAGAGGAAGTGAGGCCATGTGTGGGCAACATGGCTCAGGGCTCCCACCCAGATCCAGGAGGACGCAGCCACTGTCTTGGCCACCCGGTCTAGATGTCGGGCCAGCCCTGTGGGTCCCGACCCTGGCCTCTAGCGGATGCATCTGTGGCAGCAGAGTCACATCAGCCAACATCACACACACTGATTCCAGGTCAAGTGTCCCTTGGGACCAGAAGTCTCAGCTTATTTAGGATATTTAGAATATTTGCATATTCATGATGCCGTATCTGGGAGATCGGTCTAAACACAAAATTCATTCATGCTTCGTATGCATCCATACATATAGAAGGTAATTTCATACAATCTAAAAAATTGTTCATGTGGGGGACTTGCAGCGTCTCGTCATTTCTCCTCCAAGTTGGGCGATTTATTCCTGTGCCCGTGCACAAAGAAGGAGGGTCTGGCCTCCCTTCCACGGATCAGCCTCGGGCGCCCTGAATTCCTACCCAGTGACGCTCTCGTTTCCCAGCTCTTCACCACCCACTCCTGCTGCCTCCCAAAGGTCTGAGCCACAGTTTACCCCAGGATTGGGGAAACAGGCGTTTAGGTCTTGGGTTTTAGATCTACTTCGGACCGTTTTTCTCAGGTCCTGAGTCTCACTTTTCCAGTGATCTCCACCTGCTTCTGAAGTCTTAACAAAGGAATCAAGTCTGGAGTATTTGTTTTCTGCTTTTTCGATCTCAAAAATGATAGATCTTAAAAAAAAGAAAGATAGATCTTAGCCTTTTTGTTGTACCTCTAAACCAGTATGTTATTTTGTTGGCAAATGAGCCAACTTCTCCTTGTTGGCAGTATCTCTCAACATTTTTTTGTCTTTCTCTAGTTTCTCTGCTTAGCTGGTCAATTTTGTTGGATCTCTTACAAAGACGCTCATTGTGGCTGGTTAAACCATCTGCGTGACTACGATGGCCTCCTCAACTAGCATCTTCTTCTGAGCCCTGGTTTGTTGGTTTGAGATTTTCCGTCTGTAATCCAGTGCAGGGCTCAGTCTATCTGGGCTTCTCACTTCTTGTTCTAGATGGACAGTATTCTGGAAGTTTTGGGCTTCAGAAACTGGAACCCCTGAACCAAAATGATCCTTTTCAGTGGTGACCTGGAGCTCCAGGCCTTGCGCCCCACCGACCTCCCTGGAACCCATCCCTGAAAATCCAGGCCCCAGCTTCTGCAGGTGGTGCAGGCGCAGCCTGGCCTCTGTCCTGCTCAGACAAGAGTCGTGCGCTAAGCAAAGTGTCATGGCGTGGAATGTTTGACTTGTGGCGTCCTGTCTGTGTTTTGGATTTTCAGATTCAGGGTCAGCACGAGGAACCCTACCTTCAGTTGCAGTGAACCCCACAACTGTCAAAGGGAAAGTTCCGTCTCCGGACCAGACAGCGAGCCTAGGAAGTCAGACTGCAGCAGGATCGCAGTGGTGGGAGTGGACGCCACGCCAGGGAGAAGGCTGGCTGGCTGGACGCAGACGGGGGCTTCCTCTGGAGAGCCCAGCTGGGCCTGGACTTGGCTTTTATGGCCAGCCAGCGTTGGTCCCGTGGCCTCCCTTTTACTCTGCCTCTGGGGCTGACAGACCAGGTCCTCACACACCTGAGCCGGTGGAGACAGTTGTGGCTCAGGTTGTTGCTGTCTGAAGCGATGGCCGCTTGGAGCAACAAAGCCGCGGGAAGAAGTTCAGAGGCAAACTGGAAACAAACAGCTTTTTATTCTGATAACTTTTCTCTCTGGCTCTAACAACGACTAACACGCACCACACACACCACCAAACAACCCACAAACAAATGGCGCCAACCGGATCCGATCTCTGCTCAAGTCCCCGCGAGATCCTGGGCCAAGTCCCGTGAGACCACGGAAGGCGGTAATGCCCAAACATCTCTATGGCCCACAGCCAACCGCAATCTCAGCCATCTCCCCAATCAGGGCTCCTGCATCAGGTCACTGTCCTCCTGCGTCCCGGAGCTGCTCTGTGCTGGGGGAGTTGTGTGCCGGGGTTACCAGCCCCCAGGAGAGCAGATTCCTGCCTGGAGGTGTGAGCCTCTTGGGTGGGAAAATAAAAAGTCTGAAGTAGTGAGTACGGAATAAAAGACAGCAGTTCGCTTTAAAAGGGGGGCCCCTGATGGGTCTTCCAGCCCTGAGGGGAGCTGGGACGGAACAACTGAACAAGGCCCCAATCCTTTGTTTAAGGGGAGTACGTCAGAGCTTGCAGTGTGGCCGGGATCCTGAGGGGACAGGTTGTTGGAGGTGGGCAGGTTACACCCATCTGCAGGCAGCTGTGTGGTCCTAAGGCTGTGAGCTAAGGCAGGGTGCCAGCGTGATCTGGGCTTCCTCGAATGGAGAATTTCACCTAGGAGTTCCCAGAAAAGCAGCTCCCTGACTGGTGTTGGCTCAAACAAACCCAGAGTTTGTACATGGCTTCGACAGTTGGGCTCATCTCTGCCCGTCCAGCGATGCCTGTGCCTCCTGGTCAACTCTCAGAGGACGAGCTTAGTTTTCTTATTTTTGAATGCTTAGGAACCATTCACCTTTATTCCCAAAGCACAAAATTGGATATCAGCAGAATGGTCACTGAAATAGCCCTAGTTTGATGATCTGTTGATCAAAATGAATAGACTTTCACAGAACAGAAAAAAGACATTTGAAAACAAATTGGTTTAGACCTGCCTGATTTAAGTCCTCCTCTCTCCTTACCTCGAAAATAGAGGCATTTGTTCCTTAGTTATCTGAAAGTGATCATTAAGCAGTTTTTGTTTGTTTGTTTGTTCACTTTCTGTGGGACTGGGGAGTGAACCCAGGGCTCTGTGCATGTTAGGCAAGAGCTCTACCACCAAGCTTCACCCCTGGTCCTTAAGGATTTTTAAAAAAACATTTAATCTTCCTAAGGAGAAAGCTCAGGGAGATCTATGGACTCAGTTCCCTATGAAATAAAGGGAAGAAATAAATTTGTCCTCTCAGTTGCTACCTCTTCAAATAGCACCTCTGTCCACCCTCTCCTCTCCTTGCGAAGTGCTAATCCTTCCCCTGTGTCCTCCACACCCAAAGCTGTCTTTCTCTTTTTTCATCTTTTGTCTCTGTCCTTCTAACCCTGGATATTTTCTTCTGACCTATCTTCCAGTTCATTAATTCTCTCTCCAGATGTTTCTAGTGTGCTGTAAAAAATGCCCTATACATTTTTACTTTGTTATTATATTCTTTGGTTTTAGAATTCTTATTTTTTCCCAAAGCTGCTGTCGTTTTAAACTATTTTCAGCTTTTCACTGATTTTTTTTATTCTTTGTTTATTCATTTTTATGTGGTGCTGAGGATCAAACCCAGTACCTCACAGGTATGAGGCAAACACTCTACCACTGAGCCACAACCCCAGCCCTCCACTGAAATTTTAAATATTCTCTTTTATATCCTTGAATGCCCTAAGCATCACTGTTGTAGAGACTGTGTCTGATAGGCCTTTCATTTGTAGCCTCGCGGGTCCCTATTGCCTGTTCTTTGCTAGTTCTAATTTACAATGTCGTGTCTCCTTGTAGGTCTGGTAATCTTTGACGGAATGACAAAAATTGTATTTGAAAAACTGCTTAGAAATCATTTGAGGCTGGTAGGAGGTTACCTTTCTCCAGCGATGGTTTTCTGCCAGGTGCCAAGAGGTACTAACAACCTGGGTCACCTCCATACAATGTCCTGGTAGATATTTTTAGAGCCACAGTCCACGTGAGGATAAGTTTTCTCCCTCTTTACTCTGAGGGCATGGCCCACCGCTTTCCCACCCAAAGTTTCAGGCATTATGAAGGTCCTGACCTTGGTGGGCACTAGACCGACCTCCACTCTTGACCTGCTGCCTATGAGGTGGACAGAAGTGCCACTCAGCTCCTCGGCCTCCATCAGCAGATGCCCCAGGACAAAGGTGGCAGCAGCTGGCCGTGCTTCTCCGGCGTTCCACCTCCTCCTAACCCCAGTCTCCAGGGCTCAGTGCTGTCAGGGCTCTGATGCCTCCCAACACGTCTAAAGGACTTCAGCAGCTTCATGCTTGTTTTCCCTGGGATCGTTGGCGTTGGAATCACATAGAGCTCTGGAGAATAAACACCAGGTGTCACCTGCTCTTCTTGTCATCAGCGTGGTCCTCCAAGTCTTTGCCAAGCCATGCCCCCTACTTCAAATATTTATATCTCAATTTATAACCCAGTAGCCATTGGCTTTAAGAGACTCAGGGACCAAGGCGTTAATTCCACCTCACACTGCAATTCGCCCAGCTTTTATTCCCAGGGGCGTGGGGAGAAATGAATTCACACCTTGCAAAGCTGCAGAGGGCCAAGCTGTGGGGATGGGCCCCAGCTGGGCTGCAGGGAACCAGCCAGGCCCTCAGGAGCGCTGCCCCTCAGCTCTCTTCTGGTGGAGGAATCAGTCCTGTCTTTCCCAGGGACTCAGCCCAACGACCTGCCTTGGCTTAAATTCTGGGATCCATCACACGTGGCCCCTGAAGGGCATCGAGGGAGAACAGGGCCGCCAGCAGCTGGAGCAGAGGGAGCTGGGCAAGGCCCGGGGCCAGGATCTTGGACGAGGGAGAGGGAACCAGGGGTTCAAGCCATTTTTCTACGTGCTATGGGTAACTCAACTCAGAGACCCTGGGACCACGGGAGTTCCCTGCCCCAGGCTCTGGAGCTCTGGGCTGGGCCACGCCATCGCCAGCACAGAGTGAGTGTTTCCCTGAGACCCAGCCAGGTCGGTGTAGCTGGGTCCAGACTGTGCGGCCACGAGGGACACCTCGTCCCACTGACGGGGCTTGGGAAGCCCACCCAGGGGCCAGCAGGGTGGGGCCTGCGGGTGGCCCTGGGAGGGCCTGAGGGTTCCCCACAGGGAGGCTCCCGCATCTGGGAACCTCCCCACCCAGATACCGCCTGCCTGCGACATCCTCAGTTCCCCAAGGTCAAAGTTCTTCTCAGATTCCCTGCAACAGGAGTTCGGCAGTGAGTCCATCTTTGGTAAGACACAGGAAAGCACGGTTCCCGGTGGGCACGCCCTCCCCACACTGCACTTCCTGCGTTTAAACCCACGCCTCATCCAGGTGAAGATCTGGTGTCCTCAGGCACGTGCCAGGGCAGATGCCATTAACTGCCAGGGCAGTACCTACCCCCACATCCTGACTAACAGAACCCAGTTATGCCCGGTCAGGTAGCATACCCAGCTAAAAATATCTATCGGACTCCCTTGAAGCCAGGGGTGGCCTCAGGACACTTCTGACAAAGAAGACTTAGCCAGAGATCTGTGGTAGCCTCTGGGGAGCTTCTACTTCCATGAAACACGCCCCACCTTCTTTCTCTCATTCTTTCTTACTCCTTGGACCACAGAAGCAATGTCTGGGACCACAACAGTCATTGTGTGATCACAAAGCAATAATCTGGGGGAAGAAGGTGAAGGTGAGGGATGGTGAAGATTGGAGCTAAAAAGATCCAGAGTCTCTGACAGCATTATTGGGCACTTTCCCAAACCCTGTGAGGTCTACCGGGTTTTACTGTGTGAGACAGACTACTAAGCCTGGGTCCGCCAGGGTTTGTGTAATTTGCAAGTGACTAATCATAGATCTCAGGGAAGCTCTAAGATCTCAGGGGCTTTGAGAAGAGATCAGAATAGACCCAGGTGCTCTCGGAACCTTCTGGACCGTCACTGGTGGTGTTGCTGATAAGTACAGGTGAGGTGACCACTGCAGTCTCTAGACAAGCACTGTGCAGGGAGTCATGCATCCAGGGCCTGTACTCCTACAGTATGAGTGGGGCCATCTTGGAGTCGTGGGGTCCACTAACGTGCTAGGCAGCACAGAGGCACTGTCTCTGCTCCTCTGGGCCTGTTCGGTGTGCGTCTTTGTTTTCACTAAGTTCTCTTGACCATCAAACCTCCTCTCATCCCAGCTCAGGGGACTCTCTGGACTGCCGCAGATGGAGAAGGTGGCCAGAGGGTGGCTCCTGGGGACCTGCTGCCTCTAGCCTGTCGGGGGTTGTGAGGCCACACCTAAAGTAGCAGGCTCTATGGAGGAGGGCTTTGTTTGTCTCGCTGCTTCACAAGAATGTACTCGGGTGTCCCTGGCATTCCTGGGCACTCACTCGGTCACCCTGAACCCGGAGGCGCCAGCTCGCCCTGAAGAATGCTGTCCTTCTGGAGCACGGAGGAGGAGAGGGCTCCCGAGGACACTCCCGCAAGGCCCTGACCCTGCTCCTGCACGGCCACCTCGGGGCCTCGCTCTGCAAACACTGTCCGGAGCCCGACCCGCGGCGGCTGCGTGCCAGGGAGTCTCCGGTGCACGGAGGGCTAGTTCCCGGGAGCGCGGCGCCCCCTGCAGGCTTCCCGGGACACTGCCTCCCAGTCGCGAGTGGGCCCACCTGCACCCCGTGGCCGGTCCGCCCACCCCCCTGCCTCCCCAGGCCCAGCAGCGGGAGTCCTGGCCTCCCTCTTCCTTTCCAACTCCGCCCCATGGCTGGTACCAGCAGCAGACCCCAGGGCCGCCCTGCCAGCAAGCCTGGCTGGGGTCACCAGGATGCTCCAGCCGCCCCAGTGGGCCGGCGCTTGGCTTTGACCGAGAGGCTGAGCTTCGCTTTCGGAACCAAGGTCTGGTGGGCTGGAACCCTGTAGCGGCTAGATGAGCCTAGATGCTCCTGCCACTCAGGCACCGCCTGGTGCTCCCCAGGGCACGTGGTGACACACACTGCGCAAGCGCACCTCACACACTACACTCTAAAAAACCTGATTATCAAGATGTCCAGTGAAGTGAAAGAAGTTCTAAGGAGTGGATTAAGAGAGAACATACAGGAGATGAAAGCTCGTTTCAATAAGTAAATTGAGATATTAAGAAGAAACCAGTCAGAACTCCTGAAAATGAAAGACACGATTAATCCAATTAGAAATTCACTTGAAAGCATCACCAACAAATTAAATTGCATAGAAACTGGAACTTGAGGCCTTGAAGACAGAGTATATTAACTTGAATACTCAGCAAACAATTAAAAATAAAAGACCTTGATCAAAATATGCAAGAAATCTGGGACAGCATTAAGAGAATGAACCTGAGAGTCGTTGGGACAGAAGAGAACATGAGATAGAGGCTAAAGACATTAAGAAACTCTCCAGTGAAATAAGAGCAGAAAAATTTCCTCCCCTTAGAAATGAGATGGACCACCACACACCAGATGCATATAGTAAATAGACAAGATCCAAAAAAATCACTCCAAGATACCTCATAATAAAAATGCCTAATATAGAAAATAAATAAAGAATATTAAAAGCTGCAAAAGAAAAATGTCAGGTCACTTTTAGAGTCAAACCAATAAGGCTCACTTCTGACTTCTTAACTCAGACCCTAACATCAAGAAGGGCTTGGAATGAGATATTCCAAGCTCCAAAAGAAAACGTTTATTAGCCAAGATTGCTATATCCAGCAAAGCTATCTTTCAAAATCAATAGAGAGGGGCTGGGGTTGTGGCTCAGCAGCAGAGCACTCGCCTAGCACGTGTTCGATCCTCAGCACCACGTACAACATAAATGCATTGTATTGTGTACACCTAAAGTAAATAAATAAATATTTTTAAAAAATCAATAGAGAAACAAGAACTTTCCATGACAAGGGTAAGCTAAAAAAAATTCATGACCACCAAACCAGCACTGCACATAATATTCAAAGATATACTGCACACAGAACCACCCCCAAATCCCAAAGCTCCCAAACAGATGAAGATCACTAGTATAGAAACCAAATAAAAGAAAAGCAAAACAGAATCAAGTACAACCAATGAACTAAAATGGCAGGAAACAACAAACATCCATACATAATAACACTGACAGTAAATGGTCTCCTCAGTTAAAAGACATAGATTAGCAGAATGGATTAAAAACAAGATCCAATTATATACTTTTGCAAGAGACTTGTAGGCAAAGATACCCCCACAGGCTGAGAGTAAAAGGATGGAGGCGGGGAAAATCTGATAATGGAGTCCAAAAACAAGCAGGAGTAGCTACTCTTATATTTCAAGCAAAAATTCATCAGAAGAGACAAGAAGGCCACTTCATAGTGGCAAAAGGAACAATCCTACAAGAAGACATGATAGTAAATATATATGCCCCAAGTGTCAGTGCACGTAACTACATGAAATAATACTTCTTGACCCCAAAACCCAGATAGGCTCCAATACAACATACAGAGTGGTTTCAACACACTCTTATCACCAATAACCATGCCATTCAAACATAAAATCAATAAAGATATTCTGACCTAAATAATACTATAAATCAAATCAACCTAAGAGATGCTTACAGAATATTGTGTGGTGTAATTTTGGGGTGCGATAACACCCCAAATTTGCTGAATTTACTTTCTTCTCAGCAGCTCATACAACATTTTCCAAAACAGACCACATTCTTGGTCACAATGTAAGTCAATAAATACAAAATACATTTATGTAATTCCATGTATCCTATCAGATCATAATGGAATGAAACCAGAAATCAACAGCAAGAAAAATAATAGGAGCCACATAAACACATGGAGATTACACAATACTTTTAAAAATGAAGAATGGATCATAGGAGAAATGAGATGAGAGGAGAAATTTTAAAAATTCGTAGAAACAAATGAAAACAGAAATACAACATATCAAAACCTCTGGAACAGTATGAGAGCAGTTCTAAGAGGAAAATTTATGACACAGAGTGCTATGCATTAAAACATAGAGACATCCTGAATAAATGAGCTTATGATCCACCACAAGGCCTTAGGAGAGGAAGAACAAACTAATTTCAAAATCAGTATAAGACAGGAAATAATTGAGATCAGAATTGAAATTATAAAAAATACACAGGATCAATGCAACAAAGTTATTTCTTCAAGAAGATAAATAAGATTGGTAAAACCTTAGCCAAACTAACCAAAAGATGACAAAGAAGACCCAAATAAACAAAATTAGAGACGAAAAAGGAGTTATCACCACAGACACTTCTGAAATCCAGAGAATTATTAAAAACTACTTTGAAAATTTATGTTCCAATAAACTGGAAAATCTAGAAAACATTGACAAATTTCTAGACACATATGATGTCCCCAAACTGAATCAGGAAGATATAAAAAACCTATACTGATCAATATCAAGTAAGGAAACTGAAACAAATTAAAAGCCTTCCAACAAAGAATAGCCCAGGATCAGATGGATTCTTTTTTTTTTTTTTTTTTTTTTTTTTTTTTTTTTTTTGGTACCAGGATTGAACTCAGGGGCACTCGACCACTGGGCCACATCCCCAGCCCTTTTTTGTATTTTATTAGAGACAGGGTCTCACTGAGTTGCTAAGTGCCTCGCCATTGCTGAGGCTGGCTTTGAACTCACAATCCTCCTGCCTCAGCCTCCCAAGTGCTGGGATTACAGGCGTGTGCCACCACACCAGGGCTCAGATGGATGCTTATCTGAGTTCTACCAGATCTTTAAAGAAGAACTAACACCAGTTTTTTTTTCCAAATTATCCTATGAAATTGAAAGGGAGGGGAAGCTCCCAAATACATTCTATAAAACCAGTGTAACCCTGATACTAGAACCAGACAAAGACAATCAAGGAAAGAAAACTAGAGTATAATATCCCTGTTGAATATAGATGCAAAAATCTTTAATAACATATTAGTAAACTGCACTGAAAATAACATCAAGAAAATAGTATACCATGATCAAGTGGGTTTCATTCCTGCAATGCAAGGTTGGTTCAACAAATGCAAATCAACTAATGTAATTCACCACATATTTAAGGACAAGGAACATATGATCATCTCAACAGATGCAGAAAATACCTTTGACAAAATCCAACACCCATTCATGTTAAAAACATGGGAGAAATTAGGGATGGAAGAAATTGATCTCAAGCATCATAAATATATGACAAACCTAAAGCCAACGTCATACTTAATGAAGACACATTTCCTCTAAAATCAGGAATAAGACAAGGATATCCACTCTTATCAGTTCTGTGCAGTACAGTTCTTGAACCCATATCCAGAGCAAGAGAAAGGAATTAAAGGGATACAAAAAGGAACAGATATTAAATTATCTGTTTGCTTATGATATAATCCTATAACTAAAAGACCCAAAAAATTCTACCAGAAGTCTTCTAGAGCTGATAAACAGATTCAGGAAAATAGCAGGATACAATACCAACATACATAAATCAATAGTTTTCCCATACTCCGACAGTGATTCTGCTGAGAAAGAAATCAGGAAAACCATCCTGTTTAAAATAACCTCAAAAAAAACTAAATATAACAAAACACCTGAGAATTAATTTAACCAAGGAGGTGAAAGCTCTCTACAATTAAAATTATAGAACACTGAAGAAAAAAATTGAAGAAGACCTTAGAATTGGGAAGACCTCCCATGTTCTTGAAGAGGCAGAATTAATCTTATCAGAATGGTCATACTATCAAAAGTGTTATACAGAACCAATGCAATCCCCATCGAAATACCAATGACATTCTTCACAAAACTGGGAAGAAAAAAAAAGTCCTAAAATTCATTTGGAAGAATAAAAGATCCAGAATAGCCACAACAATCTTGAACAAGAAGAGCAATACAGAAGGCATCACAACACCTGAGCTAAAATTTTACTACAGCAGTATTCTAACAAAAACTGTGTGATATTGGCATCAAAATAGACACAAAGACCAATGAAATAGAATAGAAGACACAGAGACAAACCCACAAACTTATGGTCATCCGATACTGACAAAGTGCCAAAAATATATGTCAGAGAAAAGCTAGCCTCCACTGGGGTGTGGCTCAGCGGTAGAGCGCTCGCCAAGCACGTGCGCAGCCCGGGTTCGACCCTCAGCACCACGTAAGAATAAAGGCATTGTGTACAACTAAAACAAATAAATCAATATTAAAAAAAAAAAAAAGCTAGCCTTTTAAAAAAATGGTGCTGGGAAAACTGGATATCCATATGCAGAAGAATGAAACTAGACCCCTATCTCTCACCTGCAAAAAAGTCAAATCAAAGTGTAATAAAGATCTAAGAATTAGACGAGAAACTTCACAACCAGCAGAAAAAAACACAGTCAACATCATATAGATACAGACATTGACTTCCTCAGCAAGAGCACTAAAGTTCAAGAACTAAAACCAAGAATCAGTAAGTGGGAAGTCATAAAATTTAAAAGCTTCTGCACAGCAAAAGAAATGATTAATAGCATGAAGAGAGCCTATGGAATGGGAGAAAAACCTTTGCTGGCTATTCCTCCAACTGGGGATTAATACCCACAATATATGATCAAAAAGCTTAACATCAAAAGACAAAAACAAAGACCAAATAACTCAATCAATAATGGTCAAAAGAACTAGACAGACATTTCTTAGAAGGAAAAAAACCCACATAAACAACAAATATATGAAGAAATAATCAATATCTCTAGCAATCAGGAAAATGTAAATCGAAACTATACTAATATTTCATGTAACTCTAGTTAGAATGGCATTTATCAAAAATACAAATTATAATAAATGCTGATGAGGATGTGGGGGAAAAGGTATACTCATACATTGCTTTTGGGACTGCAAATTAATACAAAACATCCTGGAAAACATCATGGAGTTTCCTCAAAAAACTAGGAATGGTAACACCATATGACCCAGCTGTCCCACTCCTTGGTGTTTAACCAAAATAGCTAACATCAGCATAGTGTAGAGATACAGCCACTTCTGTGTTTGACAGCAGCACAATTCACAATAGCCAAGTCACAGAACCAGCCCAGGTGTCTGTCAGTAGCTGAATGGATCTAGAAAATGGGGTCTATACACGCAACGGAGTCTTACTCACCCGTAAAGAAGAATGAAATCATTGCACTTGCTGGTGAATGGATAGACCCGGAGAACATCACGCCAAGTGAAATAAGCCAGACCCAGAAAATCAAGGATGGAATGTTTTCTCCCACATGCAGAAGCTGGAGCAAAGTAAGGGGGACCGGCAGGGGGAGGGGGAGTCAGACATCTCAGAGATACAGTGAAGGAGAAGGAAATCAAGAGGGAGAAGAGGGCGTGGAAGGGGAGGACAAGTGACAAGTTTAACAAACTCACATTATGAACATGTGCAAAAATACCACAGTCTGGGGCTGGGATTGTGGCTCAGCGGTAGAGCGCGCTCGCCTAGCATGTGGGCGACCCGGGTTTGATCCTCCGCACCACGTACAAATAAAATGCATTGAATAAAACGCATTGTGTACAACTAAAGCAAATAAATAAAAATATTTTTAAAAAAATACCACAGTGAATCCCACCTGTATGTATAGGTATAAAACACCAAGCAAAATTAAATAAATACATGAGTGAAAGGCAGATCAGTGAAGTAGGGGAGGGAGGAGGGGAGCAGAAGGTGGGGGGCACCTGGGACCAAAGTGGAGAAACCCAAATTCCATGCATGTATGATTTTGTCAAAATGAATCCAACTGTTATGTGTAAAATGCTTTTTAATAAAGATACTCAGATACTAGCCAGGCGCGGTGGTGCACGCCTGTAGTCCCAGCACTTGGGAGGCTGAGGCAGGAGGATCACGAGTTCAAAGCCAGCCTCAGCAATGGCAAGGCACTTAGCAACTCAGTGAGACTGTCTCTAATAAAATACAAAAAAGGGCTGGGGATGTGGCCCAGTGGTCGAGTGCCCCTGAGTTCAATCCCCAGCACAAAGAAAAAGATACTCAAATACTGTTTCTACCTATTTAGCTGGTTGACACGCAGCTAGACGCCTGGTGACACGCTAGCTGGAACACCAGCACAGGACAGGCGTTCCTCCGCCAATCCTGGGAAGGAAAATGCCGTCACCAACACAGTGGGGAGTCACACGTTCACCCAGAACCCAGAGAGCCAGCAAGTAGCAAAACAAGCTCTGGATTCGTCCCAAAGCCACCCTGGCAAAATCATCAAGTGATCCCTACCGGTGATGCCCATCATCACAGTGTCATTCGTCCAAGGGCAGAGCTGCCCATCAGCCGGTGAACTGGTCGATAAAGCCACGAGGAAGGTCCCCATGTCCCACCAGAGCAGTCTCCAGGACACACTGGCAAATGAAGAATGCAGAGCTCAGCTGGTGGGTGGAATGTGCTACGCTTTTGTAAGAAAGATGAACAACACACACACACACGCACACACACACACAAACACCGCACACTCTTTGGGTTATAAAGCACCACTTACTACATCTACTGCTGCCCATCAGGAGTAGGGAGACAGGCGAGGGGGCTGGGCTGGGAGCCAGACTCTGTGAAGGGTCTTGCAGAGTTACAGCAAACGGCTGTTAGAACGCAGACTCCCTGGGGCTGAAACAACTGCAGCTGCAGGCCACTGCCCTGGTGTGCCCGCCGACTCCAGCTGCCTGGTGCCAGGGTGCAAGAGTAGATTGTTAAATATTCAGGCTGCTAGTCAAGCGGTCGGTGGTTGATGCTGGAGTACAGGGGCTTCCCTCCAGGACTGCCTCCAACACGGTGGCACAGAGGGGACCAGGGCTTTTCCCTGGGTGACTGGCAACACGCACTACCTCTTCCAGATGTCTTTCTCCCTTCCTCCCTCCTCCCTCCCTCCTCCTTCCTCCCTCCTCCTTCCCTCTTTCCTCCCTCCCTCCTTCCTCCTCCTCCCTCCCTCCTTCCTCCCCTCCCTCCCTCCTTCCTCCCTCCCTCCCTCCCTCCTTCCCTCCCTCCCTCCTTCCCTCTTTCCTCCCTCTCCTCCTCCCTCCCTTCCTCCCCCTCCTCCTCCCTCCCTCTTCCTTCCCTCCCTCCCTCCTTCTTCCCTCCCTCCCTCCCCCTCCTTCTTCCCCTCCTCCCTCCCTCCCTCCTCCCTCCTCTCCCTCTTCCTTCCCTCCCTCCTCCTTCCTTCCCTCCCTCCCTCTCCCTCCCTCCTTTCTCCTCCCTCCCTCCTTCCTTCCTTCCTTTTTCCTTGACAGATTTCTGATAGTGTACAAGTGATGTGCTAGTAAATTAGATTTATATATATATATATATATATATATATTTTTTTTTTTTTTTTTTTTTTACAAAGTACAAAGTTTGTGTTCATCTTATAAAAAAGACCTTGACTTTCTTCCCATGGCTACACACAGCTCTACCTCATCCCTGGCATTTCAGGGAAATCCCAGGGAAAGGCAAGGCTGTGCACAAAGTTCTGGAAACTATCAAGGTTTCAGAAGTAGCAATGGATGCTGTTCAGCAACAAGATTTACATACTTCTACATTCAACAGTGTGAATGGATCTGACAAGTGACATGGTAGGGACAGGAGGTTTGATAACATAGTACCCACCGGCTGGCCGTTTATATAAGGTTCACAATCGATAAAATTGGCCTGAAATACTATTATAGAGATGCACAAAAATGGTTTCATCCCTCTATTGATAACATTCTCCACGATTTGCAGCGTTCCTAGTTTGCTCGCTGTGAATGCTCTGGTTCCTAAAGGAAGGACGCTACAACCAGGCAGGGGCAGGGGCAGTGATTCGCCAGGCCACCCTGCAGCACTTGCCCTCATGCTACCTACGCCTGGGGACATTTCAGAAATGGATGAGCACAGGCTCAAGTTGAGACTGACACCTGGAGTCCTGAGACATCATCCTGAGGCCCTGTCAAATGAGAGTGGGGGCTTGGCTACCCCCTCTCCGGGTGGGTCCAGGGCTCCACAGACCAACCCAGTGGTCATTCCCTGTGTCTCTGAAGGTGCAGTTGGCTGGACGTCCCTGGAGCCAGGCGCTGGGCCATGCTTGGCCTCGTGGTGACACGCGCTGGGAAGCGCAGGGCCCGGCATCTCCTGCAAAGAGCTCCTCCCCGAGGAGTCGGCCCTGCTCGCGAGCCGGTCCATCTGTAGCTCTCCTCTCATTTTACAGAAAGCAGAGACTCTGGGGGACAGACACGGAGTGCGGGCGGCTCCCAGGACACCTCACTCCATTTCTTCAGTAAATAAACGGGACCGGAGGGAGAGATTTGCCTCGTGTTAAAAGAGACTTAAGACACATCAGCCACCTGCTTTGTGAAGCTTGCTTGGACCCTGATTTAAATAAATCAGTAACTTAACTATTGTTTTTATAGAAGCAGAGTCAGTTGAGTGGGTGTTGGTGAGCTCTCCGGTTCCACACTCCGCTGATGTGCAAATGCTTACAGAGATACATTCTCGCTCATCACCAGCAGGTGTCCATCCACACAGAGCTTCACCGTGTGCTTGTACGGTACCATGTACTCATTTCAAAAAACGCAGTGGCAGGGCTGGGGTTGTGGCTCAGCGGCAGAGCCCTCGCCTTGCACATGCGTGGCCCGGGTTCGATCCTCAGCACCACGTAAACATAAATGCATTTGCATTGTGTGTAACTAAAGTAAATAGATAAATATTTTTTAAAAATTCCGTGGCTTTCTTTCCACGTCCACTCATGAGCTCCACCTCATTCTTTTAGATGCCTGTGTAGTATTTCATTTTACAGATACACCGAAGTAATACCATTCTTCTCTGAATGATACTCCGATGTTTCCTTTTGTTGCTGTTACGAACAATGTGATCATAAACACCCTTGTTTGTGTATCTTAGAGCAAACCCTTCTGCTGGGCCGGTTCCTAGGAGAAAGAGGAAAGAGGGGCACTGAAACATGGGCTGGCCCAGGGCCACGTGGGCAGTGGATCGCAGAGCGGACTGTCCAACCCTCTCTGTGTGCCTGGAAGGCTGGCCGTCTTCTCTGTCTCCTGCCCCGCCTCCCGCCCTGGGGGCTCTTAGGAGGTGCAAGGCACGGACCTCAGAGGCCTCAGGAGAGCCAGGCAGCACCCGTGTCACTACCCTCACTGCCACCAGTTGACAACTGCAGCCACCTGTGCCCGAATCCAGGCAGCGCGAGCCCCTCCTGGAGTGCAGTGGCATTTCTCAAGCTGAGATCCTGCAACTGACGGAGCCCACGGGCCCCCTCCCTGGCATAAGCTCGGTCCCCTGTGGTAATGAGTTGATGGCTGAACCACAAGCCAGAGGACACGGCAGAATTCCTCTCTGGGGACCGTACTTGGTAATACACACCCGGCCACACCCGGGACATCACTGCTGGGTCCACCGAATTAGAGGAGTCTGGAGAAGAGAGGACAATGATGCCACTTGAGTGGGTGGCCCCGAGAGAGACTCCCCTGTCCTGCCTCCTTCCCAGGGGTAACGGGACAGACCTGAACAGAAGGCTGCTTTTCGGTATCTCCCCTAACCTGTTCTGTCCATCTCAGGTGAAGGAGCTGTTGCCTAGCAACTGGAGTTGGGTAATGACGTCCTTGGAATATTCTGTTCCCACCAGGTGACACTTAATGCTGGCTGATTATTACACAAAGACAGGGAGGTGGCAACCATCTTAAAGGAAAACAAAGCCACATGGGACAGAGGGGCTTCTAGGGTGGCTTTGGGAAGAGGGATTTTTCTGCCTTCAGAAAGAAACTCCTTCCTAAACCCACAGGATTCCTTGGTATTAAGAAAACGCTTTGAAATATGAGCCCTGCCACTTGATTTCCAGTCTGTGAAACTGCAGTGCAAACAGTGTGGGGGCCCGCCTCCCTGGGCGTTTGGAGTCTTTTAGACTTTGTAAGTGTTTTAAGCAACTGCCAAAAGTGTCACATAAGTAACTATGATACAGCACCAATGGCCTCTCTGTGTCCTTCTCTTTAGAATATGTTAATAATTCACACTTTAACTAAGAGCCACTGTTGACACAGCAGCAGAAGGACTTTTCAAAGAGCCATTTCTGTACCAGGTAAATAACCCTAGATAAGCTTCTGCTCGCCCTGAGCCTGGAGTCTTGGGGCCGCAAGGGCGCGCGCTCTCGGGAAGCTGAGCTGACTCCTCTCCTCCCGCGGCCAACTCAGAAATAAAGGCAAAACACTTGCTCACACAAAACAGATTTGGGGTGCCATTTGAGAGCTCGTGGCTCTGGAGAAGAGAGCTCTGTCGTGCCCAGCCCTCGAGGACAAAGGGCCAGGGTCCATCGGCCCTGCAGGCTGGAGCCCCTGGGAACAGCGAGGGCAAGAAGTCGCCCATGTCCCCACTCCTAGAGGAGTACCGTGAGGCTCTGATGCGTTTTCTGAAGGTCCTTTTCTTGGAGCGTGTGTTGTGGGGTGCACAGCAAGGCCTGCTGTTCCTTTGATAAAAGTGTGGCCCCGTTGTTGGTATGACTTTGCAGGCTGCTGCTTTCACATAAAAGCCTTGTTTGTGACATAGACCCGTCAGCAAAATGCATTGCGATGGTGGCAACGACAGGGGAGAGGGAGCAGTGTCTTTCCTCACCCATCACGAGGGCCACGGCTGCTCTTCCATATCAGATGACAGCTGACAAGAGAAAAGCATAGTGTATTTATTTAACCAGAGTTTTGCATGACCAGGAGCCTTAGAAATGAAGACCCAAAGACCAGGGAGAAACTGCACTTATGCTTAGGGTTTCTGTGGCTCTTGTTTTTACCTTGGTGCTGGGGATCAAACCCAGGGGTGCTCTACCACTAAGCCACATCCCAGCCCTTTTTATTTTGTATTTTAAGACAGGGCCTCACTAGGTTGCTGAGGATAGCCTTGAACCTGCAATCCTCCTGCCTCAGCCTCCAAAGTGGCTGGGATTACAGCTATGTGCCACTGCTCCGGGTTTGTGTTGGGGTTGATGACAAATGACAGCCACACAGAGGCACAATTGGACAAGGAGTGGGGTGTGACCTGGTAGGGATAAGTGGGGAGCTCAGCAAGCCTGTGAATTCAGACCCCCCTGCTGCTTCTGCATTCCTTCTGGGTACAGAGCAGGAATCTGCCACCTGCAGGTCTTTGGGAGAAGGTCAGAGAATGGCCTTCTGTCACTAATTTTTGACCCCAAAGCTGAGGTCCCTTTTCCCTCTTGGAATTAGGGACCAACCACCAGACCCAGCATGGACCGAGCAGCCAAGGAGCCTCCCAATCTCTGGCCAAGGTAGAAATGGGAAGAAACTCTCAAACCAGCTCCCCACCCCTTGGGGGTCGGAGGTCATAGACACAGGGCAAAGGAAGTGAGGGGGGGGCTGGGCTAATGAAGGGGAGGGACTGTCATGTCTTCTGTTTCCCTGAATCAGAGGTGGTCTGCTCCCTCCCTCCAGCAAGGGCCCACTTGAAAACAAACGTCCTGGTCGATCCCAGAGCTGCCCCTGGCTACTCCCGTGGGCATCTTGGCAAAGCCCCTGCGGCTCCGGCAGAGCTCTTGCAGCTATGCAGAGAGGCCAGCTAGCCAGGGGCCCGCCACACAACCTTTCGCAGGAGCAAGCCCTACCTGAAGCAGATCTCATCCTGCTGGGCCTCTTGGTCCTGTGTCACCTCCTTGACCATCAAAATGTCTTCTCCGGCTTCCGCTTCATCCCCAAAGCTTGCAAAATTGTCAGTCTGTGACCTAAGCTCTCCACGTCTCCACGTCTGCTTCAAAAGAGGAAGAACACCTCAGCCCGCAGGATGGGTGCTTGTAAGAGGTCCAGTCTGAAAACCGTGTTGGCTTCCCCTAGGCAGCCCCAGACGCTGCCCCGGGCTCTCCAACAGGAGAGTCCCAGCTCCGTCACCACTGGCTATGTGTGATCTCAGCAAGCGCACTCAACCTCTCTGTGCCTCCCCTCCTCCCACAGGAAATGGAGATAACTCTGACGTCTGTTCGGAGCACTGTACTAGCCAGGTTCAGGGGCTAGATAGGTGTGCTGCGTGCTCCTGCTTCTCACCCTCCATGATCTCTCTTTTATGCCTACCGCAGCCTTTGTCTGTCTCGCCTGGTCTCAGATTCATGCCTCTCTATGCTGTTTTTTGTTTGTTTGTTTGTTTGTTTTTTACCTCTCCTGACCTTCTTCTCTCTCTCCCTCTTTTTCTTCCCATTTCTGATCCCAACACGACCCCAGGGTTGGTGATTGACAGGGAAAGGCTTCACGTTGTGTGGCCGTGACAGCTGGTCACCTGCACAGAGTGGGCAGAGAGGCTGGGGCCGCCCAGGAGCTGCGGGGACGCCCAGGGCCAGGCAACCCCCCCCCCCAAACAGAGGTCAGGGAGCGCTGCTGCGTGCTGCCCCGCTGCTGGGCGGAACGCAGCGGGGTTCAGCCACGCCCACTCAGCCATTCAGATCCCTAACACCCTGCACCGCGCCCGCAAGCCAAGGGCAGAACGGGGGCACTTGCAGTGTGGTGGGGACCTGAGTGCCAGCCCTCCCCCAGAGCCCTTCACCTGGACCCCGTGCACAGACCCTGCAAACACTGCCCCCAAGACGACGGGACGGCAGGAGGGGGCCATCACCACCGTGCTGTCCAGTGAAAACCTAGGTCCCCTGTCTTGGGCACATTGCCACCCTACAGAAGACACACAAGGGCCAGGTGTGGTGGCACACACCTGTAATCCCAGGGACTTGGGAGGGTGAGCCCGGAGGATCACGGGTTTGGGACCAGCCTCAGTAATTTAGTGAGTCCTCAGCAACTTAACAAAATTTAAAACTAACAGGGCTGGGCACGTGGCTCAGCGGTAAAGCACCCCTGGGTCCAATCCCCACTACCAAAAAAGGAGAAAACAAAGACAGGCAAGCGGCCATGAGGGTCTTTTCCCAGCCCAGGGCACACGTGCCGGATTTTAGCCCAGGGAGCTGGGGGCCAGCGGTATAGGGAGTGACCAGCCCTGGGGGTAGTGGCGGTGACGCCTGAGAGTCGGGTGAGAACACCTCTCAGAAAGAGCAGAGGCCTGGTTGAAGGGCAAAACGTCACACCGGGGACAGCCGTCCAGCCAAGAGATTTATTCAACAGTCTTCGTGGCTGGTAGCAAAACCGGAGAAGAGGTGCTGGGAGAGGGGAGTCAGGGAGAGGAGTGTGCAAGCTCTGGACAGAAGGTGGGTGCTTGGTCGCACCGGCTAGGATCTCTGGAGCTATCAGCTAAAGCAGCTGCTGTCTGGCTGGAGGCTGGAGCTGTCAGCTGGGAGCAGCCGTCGGCTGGGGGCGATGGGTTTGGAGCTGTCGCAGTGGCTTCCTCCTCTCCGCAGGGTCAAGCTGATGTGTGTGTCCGTCTGTGTGTGTCTGATCTGAGTCTCTTGTACAGGTCCCTATAGAGGGATTTCTGGTGGGAGGTGCACCAGAGCAACCCCAACGCCATTGGCTCTTTGCCCCTAGAACAGGGCGACCTTTAAGCCTATTGGCTCCTGCCTGGGGAAGAAACATCCTGCCCGGAGAATGAAACAAGGTTGCTTCTCTCAGGATGTGGAAAACTCTGGGGGGGGGGGTAGCCCATCTATCACTGGTCCCTGGATGCTGGCCCCCAATGCAATCCATGCCCCCCACGCAAAACCTGGGACGCGGCCCAGACTGGGACGTGCCCACCTCGCTCTCCACCCCGCGCCCCCCCGCCCAGGGCCCCGCGTCCTTTCTCCTCCCTCCCTCCCTGCCTGCCTGCCTTGGTCCTGTTCTGAGGGGGACCTCTAGACCCCTTAGACACAGCAGGAGTGGCCACACCATGTGGCAGGCCCAACGTGGCGGTCACACGCGGGTCCCAGGTCCAGAGAGTCCTAACTTTCCGGGTGGCGATGGCCCTGCGTTGAGCGTGGCAGGGACGTCGTGCGCTGCCTGAGTCCTGGCCTGTGGGGCCTGCCCCGGGGGTCCTCCCTGCGCAGAAGAGGGCAGGGGCTTGGAACCGGGGTGCCCCCAAAAGCGAGGACAAGCTAAGCCTGTTAGTTCTGAGGAGACACTGCCCACCCCGGGTCGGAGGGGTCCCAGAGGTCACCCCACTCACCTTGGGAACCACGACATGAGGCCAAGGAGAGGAAGAGGCATGGCCACCCTTCCCAGAGCCCACCTGTGTCACCCCCACAGCCCAGGCTGGGACACCAGTGGAGACCCTGCATAAGGCTGACTCCAGGGCTGGTGTTCCCACCCCCCAGGCCTGGGGACGCCAGGGCCCCCAGCCCCTTCTCCCGACACCCAGGTCAGCCCCTCCCCAGCCTGCTGTCCTCTCTAGACCAGGGGCTGCCCTCCCCAGCATGAGACCAAGCCCTTCCAGTGCCCCCAGGGGACAGTGGGCTGGGACAGAGCTGGGGGCTGGGACTGGGACTGGGGGGACGCTGGTCCAAAGCCACCGCATGGTGGGTGGGGCCAACCCTGAGCAGAGACTCTCGCCCCCACCACGCAGGATCTGGGGGGCTGCTCTTGCCAAAGAGCCGTGACTGAGTCTGCTGAGGTCAGGGCAGCAGCAGCGGGCAGCCTGGGGGCACGGGCAGCAGCAGCAGGCAGCCTGGGGGCACGGGCAGCAGCAGCGGGCAGCCTGGGGGCACGGGCAGCAGCAGCAGGCAGCCTGGGGGCACGGGCAGCAGCAGCAGGCAGCCTGGGGGCACGCAGCGCGGGCAGGGGTCAGAAGCAGCCCGGGTGAGCTGCGCCCAGGAGACAGGGAGCTCGGCCTGCTCTCAGGAGGCTTTGACGAGGGGTCCCGGCTGGTCAGGGTGAGGAGGCCGGAGGCTGCGCACCCTGAGGGCCTCCGTGCTCCCTGCAGCGACCAGCCTGGCTCCCACCCGACCTTCCCTGGGGCCCCTCCGTGCTCCCTGCAGCGACCAGCCTGGCCTCCCACCTGACCTTCCCTGGGGCCTCCGTGCTCCCTGCAGCGACCAGCCTGGGGCTCCCACCTGACCTTCCCTGGGGCCCCCGGCCAGCCTGTGCTCCCTGCAGCGACCAGCCCTTCCCCTGGGGCCTCCGTGGCTCCCCACCCGACCTTCCCTGGGGCCTCCGTGCTCCCTGGAGAGGCCCCCTTCCCCTGGGGCCTCCGTACTCCCTGGAGCGGCCAGACCTTCCCTGGGGCCTCTCCCACCCCGTGCTCCCTGCAGCGACCAGCCTGGCTCCCACCCGACCTTCCCTGGGGCCTCCGTGCTCCCTGCAGCGGCCCCTGCAGCCTGGCTCCCTCCCACCCGACCTTCCCTGGGGCCTCCGTGCTCCCTGGAGCGGCCAGCCTGGCTCCCACCCGACCTTCCCTGGGAAACTCTAGTTTCTGCAAAAGGCTCCAGACGGGCGGGGCGGGGGCGGAGCTGGGGCTGTGCACCTCTCACTGAGTGCGCTGTCCCCAAAAGCCATGTGCGAGTCTGTCCAGCCACGCCTGATTGGGAAGCAGGGTCTTTCCCGGTGTAGTCAAGGCCAGACCAGAGTGGGGTGGCCCCTGAGTCCAGGGGCTGAGGGAGAAGAGACACCGGAGGAGACCCCGAAGTGCAGGAATCTGAAGTGACAGCAGCCAGGGCCGGGGACGCTGAGGACCAACGTGGCAGCTGGGGGAGGGGCAGGGAGGTGCCGGTCCGAGACCCTCGGAGAGCACAGTCCTGTGGCCCTGTGCCCCTGGACTTCCAGCCTCCCCGGCCCTGAGAGAGTCCACTGCAGCTGCAGCCCCGGTGCCCGCCCAGGGTGCCGCCCAGGGTGCCCGCCCAGGGCCCCCCCGTTAGTCACAGCAGCCCGGGGAACCTGCGCCTGTCCTGGCTGCTCCCACCCTGATGCTACCTTGAGCCCCAGTGACAGGGTCACAGGGGTGACTGCCCCCTGTGGGGAGTGTCCACCCCTAGACCATGGCCTCTGTGGTCTGCAGGTGGCACAGGCCATCCTGTCTGTAGAGTGCATGAGTGTCATGGATTCCTGAATGGGACAGTGTGACAGTGAGCGTGGCAACCTGACCGAGGACCTTGGACTTGGGCAGAGGTGACGAGCAAAGGAGAGAGGACGTGGAAAGGCCTGCTGGGAAGGGAAGACCCGTCCATCACCCATCCATCCTCCATCCCCTCGCTGACGTCCTGGAGACCCTGGGGCGGGGGAAGAAGCTGACCTTGGACTACGTGGTCACTCAGGCCAGCTGACAAGAGTTCCCAGAGTAACACAAGCCACAGGGCACCGAGATCCTGCCACGTCTCAGCCCTGCAGAGCCACACATGGGTCATGGTCACGCTTCCTCAAACACGGCAGAGGCCAGCGTGCAAGCCCGTCCCCTGCCTCACCCAAGTCACCTCCCACCAAGGCACAGCTGCAGGGACGACAGTCCCCACATGTCCCAGACTCTTCTGCACTCCGAGACGACCCTCTTTGGAGCACGTCTTCTGACGATTCATCACCGGAAAGAGGCTCATCTGTAGGACAAAGCCCCTGCAGCTTCCCTGGGGACAACACGGCTACCCACGAGGACACGCGGCCTCCTCGACTGTTCTTGGCCTCCTTTACCACCGGCCACACTCCAGCGGGCACCCGCACAGAGCCTGTCACCAGCCCACTGCCCAAGCAGCAGCAGACAGTGCACCCGTGAGCCTGGACACGTCACGGGTCCTCACGGAACTGGAGACCAGTCACCAAACACAAGCCCTCAGAAAGCCCTGCCAGCAGCTCCAACTGTCCCTCCAGGCCCTCGGAAGGGACCAGCCCTGCCCCACCTCGATCCCAGGCTTCAGCCTCCAGAGCCCCGAGGCTGATCTCTGTCCTTTGAGCTGCTCGGTTCGTGGCTCTTTGTGACGGGGGTCCTAGGATAGTGACACATACGTGCACACACAAGGAATTCCTGCCTATGGAATAAACATGGAAACCACAAAAGCCACAAAAAAAGAAAACGGCGACCCTGCCTCTCAGAGATGGTAGACTCTTGGTGGATTTCCTTCCATTTTTCACCCACGTGTGTAGATTCCAAACCAAGTTCACACTGCACGCTTGTCCGTGAGATGTGATCAGTATTTTCCCATGTAATAAAATCTCCTTTGAATGATTCTGGGCCATGCCAGTGAGGAGCTGTGGAGGCCCAGGCAGCCAGGGCGGGATGGAGTGAGAGGGCGGGCAGGACCTGAACAAGGAGCACGGAGAGGGTCTCCGGTGAGGTCAGCTTCCTGCTTGACCAAAGTGCTCGTGGACATAAGTGGGGACACAATCCGATGGACACGTCCATTCTCGTGCTTCTAAGTGGGGGACCCGACAAAAACTAAAACAGACGCGTGGACAGAGAGGTAGCAATGAGCGCGTGGACAGGGAGGAGGTAGGAAGGGAGGAAATTCCAGAGACCCAAAAAACAGGCCCAAACTCGCCACCAGACTCCCAGCTCCGGGGCCTTCTCTCCCAAGAAGCCTATCTCTGCATCTCCATCTCTTTCCAACAAACCTGCGTCTTGCTGCGGTCTCTGCGTCCTGTTCTTCAGTTCTTTGCTGAGACGAGACAACAAACCCAGCACCCCTAGATGGTAACACCATCCAATAGATGGTAGCAATCTAATCCAGATTGTTTCCAATTGTTTGCAGTTGTGAAGAAACCCAAAGTCAACGTGCGGTGCGTGAGTCATTTCTGAGCATTTCCTTGGGACATTTCTGGGGTAAAGTCAGGCTTGACCTGCTCCCAACATCCTGTCCCTCCCCGTTTAGTAAAGAGCACAGTTTGTGGGGGAGGCCTACCTAGCAGCTGGGATGGCTGTGATTGTTGTAAGCCAGCTAGATGTGTCCCTCCTCCTGCTCCAGGGGCCGCTCAGGGTCACGCTGTCCTGAAGTTGTCTGTGTGCAGAACTCCCCTGACCACAGAGATGTGTTCAAAAACAGGTGTACAACCTACTTCCTGCCAATGAGCCAAGGGACAGGGTTGCCTCGGGGAGGGAAAAAGCTCCCTTGCTTCTCTGAAAGGCACTCTGAAAGCTAGCTTTTTTTTTGCTCCTGGATGGTGCACTATGCAGATGTAGGTGCTTGGAGTCTCTGCAGCCTTTATATCCCTGGAGGAAAGGCTTTCCTGGGCAGAGCAGAGAGAGACAGAGGTACCTGGTCCTCAAGAGCCCTGCTTAGTACGTGGATCGAACCAACCCATCTCCAGATTTCTAGGAGTGGGAACAGAGCAATTCTCATATTAAAGCCAGGTAGAGCAATATTTGTGTCACACAGAGTGAGTTCCAACAGAGCCAGGCTCAGTGGCGCACGCCTATAATCCCAGCACTTGGGAGGCTGAGGCAGGAGCATCGCGAATTCAAAGCCAGCCTCAGCAATGGCGAGGCACTTAGCAACTCAGTGAGACCCTGCCTCTAATAAAATACAAAAAAGGTCTGGGGATGTGGCCCAGCAGTCGGGTGCCCCCAGTTCAATCCCCGGTACCAAAAAAAAAAAAAAAAGACTCAGAGTGAGTTCCAACAGGTCTGACCTCTGGGAGCCGCCATGGACAAGAAGCAGAGCTGGTGAGAGCTCACTGGCCCTTTCTGTCCACGAGGCGTGAGCCTTCTGCATCGTCAGTGCTCGGTGCCAACATCCTGAGGACCTCGGTGACATCAGCATAAGGCAAGACCCTGGGGCAGACCCGACAGGGGCCTGGGCTCACCTGACACGGCTGCAGACCTGGCCACCGCGCACGTCCACGGGGCTCCTTCCAACCAGCCGCGGTGGGCTGTGCAGGGCCGGGGTCAGGCGAGGCTGAAGAGCAGCTGTGGCGAGGACCCTCAGCCCCCAGAGCCCAGAAAGCCGCCCCAGTGAGGCTGCGCAAGACCTGTGCACACAGCAGGGCCTGGAGACGTGGGCAGCCTCCCTGTCCTGCCTTGCCTCTGCCCAGACACGGGATTCACCGGTGGTGCGGGTGGAAGTGTCCCCGTCACGTCCACCCAGGGCCTCAGAAGGTGACCTTCCTGGGGAACTGGTCTCTGCAGAGGTGCTTGCTGAAGGGTCTCCAGATGAGGTCAGCCTGAGTTAGCCAGCAGGTCCTGGCGCCAAAGCCTGGCGCCGTTTCAAGAAGAGACCCAGAGAGGCAGCAGGGGGTGGGGACGGGACTGGAGTGTGCGTCCGCGAGCCAAGGGGCGCCAAGCAGGGCCACCTCCACAAGCCCAAGGGTCACGGCTGTTTCCTCAGAGCCTGGGGAAGGCCCGGCCCTGCCCAAATCCTGACCTCAGATTCTGGCTTCCAGGACAAGGACAGTCAGCTTCTGTTGTTTGAAGCTACCGAGTGAGTGGCAGTTTGCTCGGGCATTCCTGAGAACCCGGCCCCTGGGGCATTGGCATTAGACCACACAGCCTCAGGGGGCCGCGTGTCTCAGAGATCCTCCAGTCCAAATCCCTGTCTCATGTCCACGTCACTGGCGTCCCTAGCCCTAACAGGGTGGCCACCTCCCAGTGCCGCACAGCCGTGTGAGCAGGTCACCAGGTCCCAGGTGCCCTAGAGCGGAAAAGCTGCAAAGCCTGGTTTCAGGGCAGAGCTCCCGTCCAGACGCTCTTCAGTAAGACACAGTGTCTCCGAGGAGAGCCGCGAGACGCCCTGCGGGGCGTCCCTTCGCCCAAGGTCTAGAAGCCATCTGGTGTCACTCTCCGGAAAGGCACGTAGGCTTGTCTAGGCCCCTGGGCCCTGATGCTGGTCCTCACCAAGGGAACACAGGTGTCTGCAGGTCTGAGCTGAGGTCACTTCTTTCTTCCTTTGGCACAAAGTCAACCTGATGCACTGGTACCGGGTTTGGCTCCGGAGCAAGAGGCAACTGTGTTTCGTGGCCTTTCTAGAACTCTTTTCTCTATCCAGCTGGTTATTCCTTGGCCAGTGGCCATCGTCCTGGGGGAGGAGGGAGCCTGTGGCCCAGCCAGGCACAGAGCAGCGGTGCCGTCAGCTCCCCGGGCCGTGGCCATGGGATCAAGATGCTCATGGTGTAAAATGCACGCTGGGGCTGGGATTGTGGCTCAGCAGAAGAGCGCTCGCCTAGCACGTGCGCTGCCCGGGTTCGATCCTTAGCACCTTGTAAAGAATAAAGGCATTGTGTACAACTAAAACAAATAAATAAATTTAAAAAAAAAGTTGCTAAATGTTTTCTCATGTTTGGAAGGAGGTTATAGATTCTGGTTAATTTTTAAAATTAAATAAATAAATAAATAAATAAAATGCACGCTGGCCTTCAAGGCCTAGTGCAAGACCAAGAAGTAAAAATGTCTCGCTAATGGGCTTAAAAAAAAATGTTACAGTTGAAATGATATTTTGAATATGTCCAGTTAAACAAATTACATTATTAAAATTAATCTCGCCTGTTTCTTTTCCTTTTTGTAATGTGTCTACCATAGAGTGTCGCATTACACCGCGTCTCCACCGTGACCCTTGCACTGTTTTGTTAGACAAAGCAACACTTGGGCTCGGGTCTCCTAACAGGTTGGTGTCCAGGTAGGAAGGAGCCCACACCTGCGTCCTCTCCAGGCCTGGAAGGCTGCAGGGGTAGGTGCCCCGAGACTTCTGTGGGAGGCTCGTGTTTGGGCACACGGTCTAGAACGGGGCTATGCAAGGAGAGGCAGTTGATGGACGTGTCGCAGGTTACGGTGGTCAGTAGAGGAGGCACAGGTCTCCAGGTTTCTTCGCTCTCCTTCCAAACGTACCGGGTAACTGAGACATGGCATACCCCAGAGACATCACGTAAACCAGAGGATGTGACGTGACGAGAGTTGAATGGTGGTGACAACAATGGCCCACCAAATCTTGGGTTTCACTACCTTGGAGGAACCAGTGCCATCTCCACGCGGTAGACGCAGGTGCCTGAGCTGCCCTTAGTGGACAGAGGCTATGGGGGCATCTGTGGGCCCTTGACGGGCAAGAACTGGGTTGCTTCTTGGGCCTCCTTTGTCCTCCCCAGCAAGGAGGTGGTTGCCAAGGAGACGTCCTTGTGGTAAGGACGCGTTCTTCGCTGTTTAGGCTGAGGTTCCCAGCCCTCTCCCACTGTTAGAAGGCAGAGTGACCACAGAGCCGAAACAGGGGGCTGAGCCCATCCAGCCAGCAGGGGGCGCTGTGGCCGCGTCGCCTCCGGTGAGAAGGGGCGCACTGCAGGTCCCTGTAAGCACAGGGTCCCACCTGTGGCCCTAATCCTGTACTGAGAATGTTCCCACGGTGCTCGGGAAGTTTCATTGACACTTTTTTTTGAGGTCACAGTCCTTGGTGGAGAGGGGTCCCCAGGGCTGAACTCCCGCCTGCTCTCAGAGGGTGACCCCTGCATCAGGAAGAGGGCAACATGGTGATGTGGTAGGGGGAAAGCAGAGCTGCCGACGGGCTGCCCGCGCTCCCTGCCGGGCTCCCAGGGCAGCACAAGGAGGGAGCAGGGGCACTGGAAGCCTGCACGGGGGCTTCTCACCAAAGAGGGGCGGTCACGAGTCGCAGTGGTGAGTCACCTGTGCGCTGTGGGAGGAGGGCTTCAGGGCTGTCTGCGTGGTCCAGGCTGGCCCACAGGGAGGGAAACGGCGCCTGTGTCCTCTGCCGGGAAGGAGTTCTGAGGGGACACTCCCCCTGCCTCCCGGAACGTGTTCTGAGCCAGAACACAGGATCCGGGCCCAGGGAGCTTAAAGAAGGGAAGACAGTCCTGAGTTTCCCCAGCTTTATTCGATGTCCTCTCCCACACGGCATCTCCTCCCCTTCCTTTCCTCTGGGCTGGGCCCAGCGTAGCCTCTCCAGGGACCCAGCGAGCTTCCTCCTGCCCAGGGAGCGCCTTTGTCCCAGGTGGCTTTATTTGGAAGGCAGTGCGCTTTGCTGCACTGCTCTACCTCACCTTGATTTTTCAGTTGGCTCCACCTTTCACAAGCAATGGAGGGAAGGCCTTTCAGGGGCTGGCCAGTCATACGGGCACTGTTTACACACGGGACAGTCCGAGATGGCCAGACTCTCGCACTAAGCCTCCACCAGGGGTAGCTGTGCACTGGACAATTGAGGCAAAACTGGACTGTGTGCAAAGGGGGCTTCGGGGGTCTTGGTGCAGGGCAGGAGGCACAGTGGCCCACAGGCCCAAGACAAAGCCCTCCAATGTGGCCCTTAGGTCTCCAGCTTTGGTGACCAGTACCAGCACCCTGGGACAGTTGGTGCAGCCCTGGCAGCTGGCTGGCACGCAACACGTGTGTAATGCCTGGTCCCATCGGGTCCTCTGTGCTGGGAAATGCACCAGTGGCCACTTGCCTCCACCAAGAAGCCGGGTCCCTGCGGTTCCTGTTTGCTGGCTGCTGTCTGGAGGGAGCCTGGGGGAGCAGCTGCACTGGAGCCACGGCCCCCAGCAGAGGGCGCTCCAGCCTGGCCTTGACTGGCGCCCACACCTTCAGCACCTTCAGTCTCCACTGGCCCAGAAACACAGGGGCTGGACAGCAGCACCACGGGCAGCAGACAGGGAGGACAGGGTGGGGTGTGGGGGAGGCAGTGAATTTCTGAAAGCCCCCTCTTGTCTCTTTGCAAACACAAGCTGGGTATCCAGGGGCATCCGGGAAGGTGACAAGGACGATTCCGTCTTGGGCATTGCAATAACAAAAGAGGCATTTTCTTTCATTCTTAGCAGGACCTGTCCCTGCTAACTGCCTGTAGTTCAGGGGCTGGAATCCTGCGGGCGCTGATGAAGTGCGGCCCAGCGTGAGCACAGCCAGGGCTGAAGGGGCTCTCCAACGATGGGACACTGCGGGGACAGGGACCTGATCCCCACAGGGGCAGGTGGGAAGGATGCACAGCCACACACAGAACCGACAGCAGGGGACACGGGCACAGCCCCGATGGTGCCCCAGCCCCGGCACCCGGGCCATCCGGGCAGGCAGGCCTCAACCTCAGGGACGCGTCCGGGCGACGCGTTCAGATGTGTCCTCAGGAGAACGGGACGGCCCCCAGGTCCCTCCCCGCCTCCTGGAAGTTGGCTGCTCCCCTCCAGCCGCAAGCCCAGGTGGCAGGCTGCGCCCAGACTTTGATGCTGCCGCCGCAGGTGGCATCCTGAGCCCTGTGGGAAGCTCCCTGCTAGGCCCACAGACGAGCCCGGGCAGCCCTGCCAGCCAGGCCTCGCTCTGCCCGCTCCCTCCCCAGGGAGACCCATGGACAGGACACACCACGTGGCCTGTGGTCAGATGCGAGATGGCCTGGCGACCTGAAGGGAGGGAGGGGATTCTGCGGCACGTGAAGAGGTTGC
The DNA here is from genome assembly GCA_025594165.1 of Tamias sibiricus. Lineage (NCBI taxonomy): Eukaryota > Metazoa > Chordata > Mammalia > Rodentia > Sciuridae > Tamias > Tamias sibiricus. The sequence continues at coordinate 4,230,300 of CM046668.1, read as the reverse complement.
CGAGGGCCACCCTGGGTGCGGCGGGGCCATCGCGGCCTGGCTCGCAGCTGCCGTCAGAGCTGACCGGGCTCTGCTAACCTGCGCTGGAGCCCAGGGCCCTGCCTCAGCTTCCTCCTCTGCCAGCTGCAGATAAAAATCCCAAGTGAGGGCCTCCGATGGCCCCTGGTGGGCACTGCCCTCCCACGGCCTGGCCTCCCAGAGCTCCAGGAGCGGGGGTACTTCTTCATCCAGAAGACAGCAGCGCGCGCCCGCCCACCCAGGATGCCAGGACCCCTGGGTTAAGGACACAGAAGAGCAGACAGCCAGGGGCTCCAGGCCCCTCCCTGGGCGAGGAGCTGCCGGGCAGGGGAGCTGCCCTCGCTGGCCTCTCAGGGACTGGGACCAGGAATTCTGCCTGGTGCCCTGGGCTCCTTCTGGCCCAGGAGGTGGCTGCAGGCTCTTCTGGGGCTACTGCTGAGAGACCCCAAAGACATTAAAGTGGTGTGTGTGGAATAGAACACACACCTACACAGCTCCAATGGACAAATATGCACACACCCATTATAAAAGGCATGCCCACGTGCTCACTGACTGCACACGTACAGTAGCAACCCCCGCTCCTCCCCCCGCCCCCCCTAGATAACAGTCAGCTTTCCCTGTGTCTTTCACAAGGTGCTGTCAGTAAGTGCAACAGTGGACCCTCCCCGCATGAAGGTGCACACACCACTGGGGAGCTGGCTGGCTCTCACAAGTCCTTATATCTAGGAGGTGGTGAAGGGCAAAACATCACACCAGGACAGCCGTGCAGCCAAGAGATTTATTCAACAGTCTTCGTGGCTGGTAGCAAAACCGGAGAAGAGGTGCTCTGGTCGAAGGTCGAAGACGTGCTGGGAGAGGGGAGTCAGGGAGAGGGGAGCGTGCAAGCTCTGGACAGAAGGTGGGTGCTTGGTCGCACCGGCTAGGATCTCTGGAGCTATCAGCTAAAGCAGCTGTTGTCTGGCTGGAGGCTGGAGCTGTCAGCTGGGAGCAGCCGTCGGGCTGGAGGCGATGGGTCTGGAGCTGTCGCAGTGGCTTCCTCCTCTCAGCAGCGACAAGCTGATGTGTGTGTCTGTGTGTCTGTCTGAGTCTCTCGAACAGGGCCCTATATAGGGATTTCTGGTGGGAGGTGCACCAGAGCAACCCCAACACCATTGGCTCTTTGCCCATAGAACAGGGCGACCTTTAAGCCTATTGGCTCTTGCCCGGGGGAAAAGAAACATCCTGCCTGGGGAAAAGAAACATCCTGCCTGGGGAAAAGAAACATCCTGCCGAGAATGAAACAAGGTTGCTTCTGTCAGGATGTGGAACACTCTGGGGGGGGGGGGGGTGTAGCCCATCTATCAGGTGTGGTTCCAAGTACCTCCGTGTATTAACTACTTTCACCTTCGTAACTCCTCTGTGTAGCGAATGAACTGTTGATTCTGGTTTACAGGCGCACAGAGAGGTTAAGTTACCTGCCCAAGGTCACACAGTCAGCAAGTGACCCAGAGTCTGGGAACTATACCCTGCCTGGCGCTCTCTCGGTCTTTGCCCCTCCCCTTCCTCCTCTTCCCTTCTCCTACTCCCTCTCTCCTTTCATTTTTTTTTTTTTTTTTAGCTGAACAGTGTAATCATTCTTTAGCATGTAAGTTTCCTATTGCTGTTTTAATATTTAAAACTTAGTAGCTTAAAATAACACAAATTTATTATTTTACAGCTCAAAAGTCAAAAGATAAAATGCACCTTTTGGTCAAAAACCCAAAATGAGTTTTACTGAGCCAAGGTCAAGGTATCTGGAGGGCCACATTCCTTCCAGAGGCCCTGGGGCGGGGCGGGGGCATCTTCTGGCCTTTCTGACTTCTCTAGGCCCTGGTCCATGGCCTGGGTCCTCCTGCTCAGGGCCAGGCCCTCCTACCACTTAGACCTCTGCTGTCACGGCAGCCGCTCCTTCCCTGTCTTCCTCTCCCTCCTCATCAGGGAAGGCCTCTGTGATGGGCAGGGACCGCCTGGAGAATCCAGGACACTCCCACCATGAGCAGAATCCCCTAGGCCACCAGGCCACTTCCCACAAGCTCTGGAGTGAGGCTGTGGCCATCTTGTGGCCGACACTCTGCCCTTCCCCATCTTCTCCACAGGGAGCTGGGAGGCTCTGCCGCTGTCCAGCCAGCCTCTCTTCGGGACTCTGGCCTCTTTGCAGCCTGTCACCACTACCCGAGGTGCTGCAGGGCTGACCGTGCCCAGCCCCACCTGCACCTGTGAGGCAGAGCCGTGGACAGCTTCCCTGGAGTGGCACCACCTGTGCAGAGATGCGTGTCCATGCGCAGTTAGGACAGAAAGGTCCGACTTTCCCTCCGACCTGCACGCCACAGCGAGGAGCCAGCGTGCCTGCGACCCCGCCGGCTCCCCACGGCCTGTGCCGCTCGGCCTGGCAGCGTTGCCCGTCCAGAGGAACACGGCGCACAGGCCTTTACTTGGACCCCACCTCGACGTGTGGTGTGGCGGGAGGGACTGTTCTCAGGCTGGTTCAGAGGGAACCCGAGGGCACTGCGTCGATGTCTTACTCAGAGATGTTGTTTGGAAGGACCACAGTAGTCAGTTTGCTGCTCCTAATGATTTTTTAAACATTTATTTATTTACTTTAGTTGTACACAATGCAATGCATTTATGTTTACGTGATGCTGAGGATCGAACCCGGGCCGCGCACGTGCGAGGCGAGCGCTCTGCCGCTGAGCCACAATCCCAGCCCCTCCTAATGATTTTTAACTTGGAACAATATGAAACTCAGAAAATGCAAATGGATGGCAAGACTTCCAGACAGCATCTGTTGTCTGAAAGATGTAGATGATGTGTCTATATATCATATTGTATAGGTTATAGATGATCATTGTATATTATAGGTAATAGACGCTTCTAACATATTTTGGGTGGGAACTAGAAATTAGAGTACTGAGCCCAAGAATGCCAATTTCCTCTTGTGATTCTGGTTGAAAGGAGAACAGGGTTGTCCCGGTGAGCAGGTGAGGCATGGCCACCAATGCTCAGGGGCGGACACGGGGTTGCTGGGAGCGGCCTCTGCCCAGAAGATTCCTTAGAGAGACTCGAGCCTGCCTAAGTGCTGAGACAGGCTTTAATCAGGGCCCGAGTCCAGCTCCCAACAAGTGGGGGTGTTCCGGGCCTGGAAGACGTTAAGAGCGGCTGTGCTGTTCGAAGCCACCACTAAGGAAAAGCAGTCACATGTCCAGCAACAGCAGAGTGGCCGACTGACTGTCCCAATGCCCGCTCTGCCTTCCCAGCCCTCGAGGGCAGTGTCTGGAGAGGCCTGTGGCAGCCCAGGAGTCTCAGGACCTCAGCAGGAGCCTCCGCCAGGTGGTGGCTGAGCAGTGGCCTCCCTGCATGGGGCCAGGCCTCCATGACCTCGGACGTCTTCCCACCCCAAGACCACGCTGGCTGCCTCGGTTCCCCTACTGCACCCCGGCAGTCAGCCAGGAGGGCTCGCGGAAGCCCTCACTCCCCGGATTCCCGCACTTCCGGCCGGCTGCGCTTGGCTTCATCCTGTGCATGACGTGAGCTGTGCAGAGAGCGCTCAAAGCCACAAGCGCCCGTCCTGCACCCCGACCCTCCCAGCAGCTCCACAGACCCCAGCTCCTCACAGACCAGGCCTGAAACGCAGCCGGCACCCTGTCCCCCGACCTGCGCTCCTCAAGCTGCCACAGCAGGCCTTCTCAAGGAAGCCGTGTGGACCGGCCCATGCTGGCTCCTGTCACTGACACGTGGAGCCACGGTGCAGCCCCCAGGAGTACACCACACAGCCACACACCAAAGAGACTGATCGGTGACACCAAAGCCACAAGCCAGCACGCTTAATTCAGCAGTGCAGGTGCACTGCGGGTGACCTGCAGCCTGGACGTATTTATTCTTGTGATTTGCGTTTCACTCCTGGATTGGTTCTTTTGAGAAGAATGGTTCCTCTTTTGAGTTATTATTTCTCTCTTTTTAACAACAGAAAACCTCAGTTTAACCTCCCATTCTTTGACGATCTTCCAAATGTTGATTCCACCCAAAAGTATAAAAATTCACTAAGCTAGGAGAGTCTGCACCAGGTTTTCTACTGTCCCCACCGTCAACAGCGGCTGTGGCTTGCTAGGAAGAGACAGGCTGTCCCCATGGAAGCACGTTCTCCTTCTGCAGGCCGCAGGGCCACTGTGGTGGTCTGCGCTGGGGGTGTGAGCAGAGCGTCTGCAGAGGGAACGGCCAGGCACCGAGTGTGCATCTCCGTCTAGTGGTGGGTGTAGAAGTCCTAACCCAGGCGGCAGCAGGAGGCGGAGGCGTTGGGAGGTGGTGAAGGGTTAGACAGCCAAGGTCGTGGGGGTGGGCTCTTGTGGTGGGATTAGTGCCTCATAGCAGGAGCACTCATTGCCCATCCAGACACACCTAGGACAGGCCAAGTGGGCAAGAGGGCGGCCTGCTGCAAGCCAGGAAGATGGCCCCACCAGAACCCAGCCCGCTCACGCCCTGATCTCAGACTCCCGCTGTTTAAATTGCCCAGCATCTTGGTATTTGAAAGATGTGCACACGCAGCCTGAGGGCGAGGTCTAACAGAAGTCAACACGTCCAGCCTCCTCGAGAGCTTCTGAAATCGTCCTCACGGTCACAAGAGCATAAGCGCACCGTCTGCATATTGGGGTTTACCAGTGCACTGGGTATGAGAGCCAAATCTGAGAACCACCCAAATCTCTCTCAGCAGAGGTTTGGTACAGAATTGCAGCAGGTGCACAGTGGCTCAGCACGCAGCTGCGGAAGGACTGCGCTGATGCGTGTTACGCACATGAGAGGATCTCCCAGAGCCGCGCTCAGCAACCGCGGCATACTGTCCCAAATACGAGGATCCCTTGTTTTTAAAAATCTACATTTTTAGCCGGGCGCGGTGGCGCACACGCCTGTAATCCCAGCACTTTGGGAGGCTGAGGCAGGAGGATCGCGAGTTCAAAGCCAGCCTCAGCAATGGCGAGACACTTAGCAACTCAGTGAGACCCTGTCTCTAATAAAATACAAAAAAGGGCTGGGGATGTGGCCCGGTGGTCAAGTGCCCCTGAGTTCAATCCCTGGTACCAAAAAAAAAAAAAAAAAAAAAAATCTACATTTTTGAAGAACGTATAGCAAACTGTTAATATGGTTAGTTTGTAGAGGTATGGAATTATAGACGGTTTTCTTTATAGAAATTATAGACGATTACTTTATATTGTTAGAGAGTGCAATGATTTTAAAATGTCAAGTGTGTGGAGGTGTCAGCCTTCCTGGGGCCTGGGGGTTCAGCGTGAGTCTCCCAGCCTGGGAGAGAACTTCTGGGACACAGACAGCAGCCCTGGGTGTGTGGCCAGGCAGGGCCACTGCGTGGGCCAGGAACACCCTGCTGGCACGGCAGCCACGGGAGCAGGCGGACCCTCCCCTGCAGGCAGGAGGCCGCCAGCCCCAGGAAGCGGCCAGGAGCGGGTGCCCTTCTGGGTGGTGAGCGGTGGCCTGGGGCAGGGGCAGGGGCAGAGCCGGGTGGGCTGAGGGGCACTTGGGCAGAAGCCGTGACGGCACCTGGAGGGAGAAGTGCAGCTGCCCAGGCGGCGAGCCCCAGGGGCAGGAGGGTGAGCGGTGGACCACCAGAGGCCTTCCTGGCAAGGGCCACGCCACACACAGCACAGCGCCACACGCACACACCATGACACGCAACACAGCACACCACACACACCACAGACACGCAACACAGCACACACACCACAGACACGCAACACACACACCACACACACCACAGACACGCAACACACCACACCACAGACACGCAACACACACCACACCACAGACACGCAACACACCACACACACACACACCACAGACACGCAACACAGCACACACACCACAGACACGCAACACACACCACAGACACGCAACACACACACCACACCACAGACACGCAACACAGCACAGACACACAACACACACACCACACCACAGACACGCAACACAGCACAGACACACACCATGACACGCAACACAGCACACCACACACACCACAGACACGCAACACAGCACACACACCACAGACACGCAACACACCACACCACAGACACGCAACACACACACCACACCACAGACACGCAACACACACACACCACAGACACGCAACACACACACCACACCACAGACACACAACACAGCACAGACACACACACCATGACACACAACACAGCACACACACCACAGACACGCAACACAGCACAGACACACACCATGACACGCAACACAGCACACACACCACAGACACGCAACACACACACACACCACAGACACGCAACACACACACACCACACCACAGACACGCAACACACACACACACAGACACGCAACACACACACCACACCACAGACACACAACACAGCACAGACACACACCATGACACACAACACAGCACACACACCACAGACACGCAACACAGCACAGACACACACCATGACACGCAACACAGCACACACACCACAGACACGCAACACAGCACAGACACACACCATGACACGCAACACAGCACACACACCACAGACACGCAACACACACACCACAGACACGCAACACAGCACAGACACACACACCACAGACACGCAACACACCACACACACCACAGACACGCAACACAGCACAGACACACGCCACCCCACACACACACACATGCAACACACCCCCACACACCACAGACACGCAACACAGTACAGACACGCAATACCCCCCCACACCACATACAACACCCCACACATACCACAGACACACAACATAGCACAAACACATAACACACCACACACACACACATACAACACCCCACACACACCACAGACACACAATACACCATAGACACACAACACACCACACATACCATACACAACACCCCACACACACCACAGACACGCAAAACACAGTACAGACAACACCCCACACACACACCACAGACACGCAACACTCCACACACACCACAGACACGCAACACAGTACAGACAGGACACCACAGACAACACCCCCCCACACCACAGACACGCAACACCCCACACACACCACAGACACGCAACACAGTACAGACACCACAGACAACACCCCCCACACACCACAGACACGCAACACCCCACACACACCACAGACACGCAACACACCATAGACACACAACACACCACACATACCACATATAATACCCCACACACACCACAGACACGCGACACAGCACAGACACCACAGACAACACCCCACACACACCACAGATACGCAACACCCCACACACACCACAGACACGCAACACACCATAGACACACAACACACCACACACACACACACCACAGACACGCAACACAGCACAGACACACAACACACCACACATACCACAGAGAACACCCCCCACACACCACAGACACGCAACACACCACACACACCACATGCAACACCCCCCACACACACCACAGACACGCAACACAGTACAGACACCACATGCAACACCCCCATACACCACAGACACACAACACACCACACATACCACATATAAGACCCCACACATACCACAGACACGCAACACACCATAGACACACAACACACCACACACATCGCATACAACACCACACACACACCACAGACACGCAACACAGCACAGACACCACAGACAACACCCCCCACACACCACAGACACGCAACACAGCACAGACACCACAGACAACACCCCACACACACCACAGACACACAACACAGCACAGACAGACACCATACCACACATACCACATACAACACCCCACACACATCACAGACACGCAATACACCATAGACACACAACACACCACACACACCACAAAACACAAAACACATCACAGACACTCAACACACCACACATACAACACACCACACATACCTCAGACACAAAACACACCACACATATCATACAAACACACAACACACCATGCACACCATAGAAACACAACACAATACACACACCACAGACATACAATACAGCACACATACCACAGACACACAATACAGCACACACACCCCAGAACAAAACACGCCACACATACAACACACCACACATATCATACAAACACACAACACACCATGCACACCATAGAAACACAATACACACACTACAGACACACAATACAGTACACACACCACAGAACAAAACACACCACACACACCACAGGCATGCAACACACCACACATATCATACACACGACACAGCACACACACCACAGACACACAACACATGACGCACGGCACAGACATGCAACACACCACAGACAGACACCATGCACACACCACAAACACACAACATCCCATGTGCACCTCAAACACACACACACGTGCACACGCGGGGCACTCTTGTGCACACCGTGCCCCCGGCCTCCTGTGGGCTCCTCTGGGGAGGCCAGCATGCCTGCCCCCTGCCACCCTGAGGGCCTCAAGCCCACGGCCCCAGCGCAGTGCTCAGGGCACGGCGCCCTCCGCCTGCTGTCCTGCTGGGTCTGCAGGGCGCAGGGCAGGGCAGCATGTGTGCACTCCTGGGGTGCAAGCTCCCTGCAGTGGGGGCCGACCCCACCAGCTGACCCCTGGGCGGCGGGGTGCAGGCCCTGATTGGAGGGCAGCCCAGGCCGAGGACCCTCCAGCCGAGGCCGGCCAGGGAGCACTGTTGGGCCACACTGTCGTTCCCGGGAAGACGGGGAGGGAGCCCATGGTCTGCGCCGAGCAGGAAGGCGGCAGAGACGCTGACCCAAGGACACTTCGTGTGTGAGGAAAGCCATCGCCTGTCCTCTCCCTGTCCTGCCACCCTAACCCTCTAGCAAATCAGTCGTGCAAAAGCAGGATCTTAAGATCCCCGTCCCCATTAGTGGCCTCTGTGGCTTCCTGAGGAATCCCTCGTGCCGCCTTAGCCGGGTCTCCTCTGCCTGGGGTTTTGGTACTGACCCCAAGTCTCCGAGCAGGCGAGGCCGCCACTCCTCCCACAGTGGTGGACAGGGATCAGTGGAGCGGGATCCGAGCCCGGGCCTCCCCTCTGGGCTCTCTGGCTGGGCAGCGTGCCCAGCACACAGCGCAGCGGAGGGACGGCTTCTGAGCAGGCCACCTCCGATGGCCTGCGCGGGCGAGGCTGCGGCTGTGGTTCCTCTCTCCGTCCTCTCCCGCTCACTCAGCTACGCCGCCTGCCCGGGGCTGCCGCAACCAGGTGAGAGGGAAGGGAAAGGGCCGATCGCTCTGCTTAACTGGCCCCTGACGTCTGTGGCCTTGGCCCTGAGGGGGCTGGGCTGTGTCCCGCACTCCTGTGCTGTGGCTGCGTAGCCCATCAGCACGAGCCGTGCGACTTCAACAGCAGGTCTGCGCCCACGTCCTGGAGCCCGACCACCAGCCTCCAGGCACCAGGCTTCGCGCCCTCTGAAGGCACACGGAGGGTCCTTCCAGCCTCATGGGCTGGCAGTGCTGGGGTCCCTGGGCTAGGGCTGCAAGGCGGGGCCTGCTCTGCCCGTCTCACCTGGTGGCCCTCCGCACGCTGGCTGTGCCCCTCCTCTGTAAGGACACTATTTGTGCCAGATCTAGGGCTCCTGAGTGCACCGCAGTCTCGTTTTAACCTAACCAATTCCATTTGCAAAGAGCCCTCTTCAAATAGGCTCACACCCCGGGGTCCAGGGGCGTGACCTTGGGGGACACTCTCCAGCCAGGGTTTATGCCCTGGAGGGGAGCTAGAGACACGCGGCCCTGGGGTGGCGTCCCACTCAGCTGAGCAACCTCCGGCTCAGGGCCAGCAGTGGGGCCAGGACCAGAGGGCTCCTGGTGGCTGTGGCAGGAGGGGTCAGCTCCCCCAGGCCCCAGCTGTGGGACGTCGGCCTTGCACTTGCCAGTGCCCCTCCCTGGGCACCTGAGCCGACTCCCTCTGCTGGCCTGTGGCTCAGGGTGCGGGCAGCTCAGCCAAGGTGTCACTCTGCGGGACCGAGACAGCAGAGCAGGGTGCACCAAGCGGGTGACCCTCACACACGTGTGTCACTGCTGGTGGACGTGCACTCAGACGCGGGCAGCTGAGCAGGTGAGGACCACTCGCAAAGCAAGGAAATGGGCTCTTCCACCTTCCCAGTGACAGGACGGTGACTGACCAAGCCTCCGTGCCGGGCCGTCACCTGGCAATGTGACTGATCTGTGTCCCTAGCCTGACCGAGGCAACACCGCAAACCCACATCTCCAAGATGGTCACCTGAAGCAAGGCACAGCCCCACGGACCCCGCACTGCCAGGTGGCTTGGCATGGTGGCTGTGCCTGCTGTGGATGCAGGCAGGCTCCAGAATTCGGTGGTAGTAAAGCTGACGACGTTGTGGGAAGTCTCTGAACGGCTGCAAGCCTCGTGCTCCTCGCTGGTGGCTGTGAGGGTCCTCACAGACGCTGGATGGGGCCAGAAGCGTCGCGGGATGATCTCTCTCCTTCGTACTTCTCATGAAATGAAAGCAGTGGCATTTCCTGGTGGCCTTGCCAACGTTGCTTTCCGTCTCCCGGAGAAAGTGCGTGCGCCAAGCCAGGGCCCCACTAGGCCTTGGGCATCTCAGGCCTGTTCACAGACAGGGAAATCAACACAGGGCCCAGCACCCTGTGCCCGAGGGACACTGCGATTGCCTGGACAGAGAGGGCACTTGTTTCTCACAAAAGCTCCTCTAGCAAAACTGGCAGCACATCCTCCCTGTCTCCAGCCGTGGACAACAGTCTGCTCGGCTGCGGCCAGGAAGGGTGAAAGTGAACTTCAAACCAACTTTTTTTTTTTTTTTTTTTGGTACCGGGGATTGAATTCAGGGACCCTCGATCACTGGGCCACATCCCCAGCCCTTTTTTGTGTTTAATTAGAGACAGGGTCTCACTGAGTTGCTAAGTGCCTCGCCACTGCTGAGGCTGCCTTTGAACTCGAGATCCTCCTGCCTCAGCCTCCCAAGTGCTGGGATTACAGGCGTGTGCCACCGCGCCTGGCTTAAACCAACTTTTAAACCCATCACGCATTGCTGTGGTGCTCAGGGACAACAGCAAGGGAAAGAGCCCTGCTGCTCCCTCGCCTTCCCAGGCCCCTGCTCTGCTCTCACCCTGCCTGAAGTCCAGCCAGACACCCCCGGTCTGCACCAGGCCGCGCGCTCCAGCCCGGGCCCGCCGACTGCCGCCCTGAATAAAGTTTTATTGGGACACAGCCGCACACGCTCCTTCACGCACAGACCGCCCACGGCTGCTTCTGCAGTGCCACAGCACTGTGCCCCATCCTGTCGAGACCCAGGGAGGGAGGGGTGTTGGCTTGGCTCCACACACTCCCAGGGGCCCATGGGCAGAATGTTGGCCATTTACCACCAGCTGCCCAACTACCCCCGAGGGGGTGGACGATGGAGCGGTTGCACCGAGGTGTATTCACAGCGTGGAGCGCAGCTCGGTCATGAGGAGGACCCAGGCCTGCTGCACACTGCCCGGGCAGGGGCGGGTGCAGGGCAGCTCTGAGGCTGCAAGATCCCGGCTGCCCTGTGCTGCTCCTGTCCCACGCAGGCCCCCTTCCCCCCGTCCACACATCACTCTTGCCATATGACGTCCTCTACCCTGAGTGTGCCACCCTATACAGAGGTGGCATTTCTCTTTCTTTTTTTTTTTTTTTTGGTACCGGGGATTGAACTCAGGGGCACTCGACCACTGGGCCACATCCCCAGCCCTTTTTTGTATTTTACTAGAGACAGGGTCTCACTGAGTTGCTAAGTGCCTCGCCATTGCTGAGGCTGGCTTTGAACTCGCGATCCTCCTGCCTCAGCCTCCCAAGTGCTGGGATGACAGGCGTGCGCCACCGCGCCCGGCTGCATTTCTCTTTGTTAAGGCACTATGGAAGGATTTCGGCAGGAAGAGCTGGGCCGGGGCCACAGTTCCCCTTAAGGCCACCCTGAGCTGGTTGTGCTGGGTGCACTCTCTTCCTGACTGTCAAATTTTACAGTGTAGAGGGTCTCTGTCTTACGGGGTCTGAGAGCTCCTGCTTCAGTCCTCGGCCACGCTCTACGAACCTCGAATGTGGTCTGCAGCTGCTCACACAAGTGCTGTGGTCTCAGTGCCTCCCTGGTACACCTGCTGAGACCCCAGGGTAGCAGTGCTGGGGGTACCTGGAGGCGCTGGGGAGGGCATGCGGACTCTGCCCCTGGAGCCACTAGTGTCCTCGGCACGGCACGGAGTGGGACGGCACCTCCAGAGTGGATTGGTTGTGAAGGTGAGGTCAGCTCCCTCTTGCTCTCTGGCTCCCGCCTCTCACCCTTCCACTCTCTGCTCCAGGCTGGAGAGCACCAAGACCCTCGCTATGCTGTAGGGACAGGCGAGGCAGGGCACCAAAGACAGCAGGAAACAGTTTTATTTGGCTGAAGCCAGGCTCAGAGGGCACAGCTCTCACTGAATCAATCAATCCCATGAACCCCAAGTTCAGGCAGTTTCAGAATTTCATACCCAGCATGTAAGGGGAGGGGCTCAGAAGTTCACAGTTTACAGAAGTTCACATAAAAGCAGCTTTTTCTTTCACTGTTCTGGGCAAGTTGACCCTTCCAGGACAACACCTGAGAAGGGGAGCGCTTCTTCTCCCCCCTTTCTTTCCTCCCCTGCCAGCTGTTACCATGGAGCCCAGTTGGTAACTTCTCTTATCTTAGACATGTAGACGTCTCTGTGAAGCTCCAGCTCAAGGCCAGAGGCCTTGTTAAAGGATCTGTCTTTTTATTATCACATTTTGCATTTGCAAACACACTTCTACAAACGGCTACACTGAACACATATTTGTGAAAAACAAGTAAAGGGGGGTCCAGCACCTGGAGTGCTGATTTCTTCCAGGCCAGTGGCCAAGTAACAGAGCAACAGGAACACAGGAAGTTTACCTACATGGAACTCTTCTGTAGAGACTCTTTTGCTGACAGTCGTAAAATCAGACATGGTGACGATTTCTGGAGAAGCTGAGTTAAGATTTCCTGTGGAGGACGGGGCACCACTACAACTAGGGGCCACACCATGCTCCTTAGGCCTCCGGCCTCAGAGACTGAGCCACACAAACCTCTGCTCACTGCAAGTGCAATACCTGGGTATTCTGTTGAAGGACTGCACACTGTGCTACAAAAGATCTTTCTATAAATGTGCATGATAAATATTGTGGTGTTTACTGTCTAGTGTGTGAGAGAGGCAGGACGCCCACAGGCCACGCCTGTTCACACAGTGTGTGCCTGACATGGACAGACAACAGCCCGGGAAACGCCCCACGTGTGTGCGAGGCTGGTGTAGGGGCGGAATCATCCTGTGCAAAGCTCTGCGTGGGCCACTAGCTCGTCCCTGTGCCCTCGCCCCGTGAGTCAGCCCAGCGGAGCCTGGCCTGGCAGCGAGGCCGTGACTTATCGCTAATCTTCCTGAGAAGCCGGCTTCCTCCGTTTGTCTTCAGAGGCCTGGGGGAGGCTGAGTCACGAGCTCTGCAGAAGGCAGCACGCTGGCCTCCCCCCACGGCCAGCAGTGACAGCAGCTCAGGTCACGATGATGAAAGGACAATGAGATGTTTTCCACCATTCAGTTCCCGGAGCAGCCTGCAGGACTGAGGGCTCCGGGCTGTGTTGACAGGATCCCAGCCAACTCCCTCCTAGGGATTCAAGTCCTTGCACAATCACTCACTAATCATGGCGAGGGCCAGGGAAGCCGGGGAGAGCTGGCATCAGCCTGACACGCAGATCCTGGGCAGCCTCGACCCTGTCCCTACAGCCGGGATCACGGCGTTTGACAACAGCCCCCCTCCCCAGAGCAAACCCCACGTGAAGCTTCAAGGTGTGGCTCGAGCTGAGCCCCCGGGGTGCCGGCTGCACGTGGCCCTCTCCCTCCCTGGCCAACCCCACGCCCCAGAAGGGCCCTTTCTCCCTGTCCCTTGCTGCACTTGTGGCCCTCTCCCCAGGAACAGCGGTGGCAGGGGAGGAGGCAGAGACGGGGGAGGCTGGGCGCAGCTGGCGAGGGCTACAGGACGGAGGGCCAGCCAGGAGGCTGAGCGCAGCAAGCTGGCCCTCTCCAGTCTGGAGGGCAGGAGTCCACGACCAAGTGACAGAGGCGACAGGCGGGGTCCTTGTGGAGGTCGGGACCATCCGGTCAGCCTCTCTTGGCTTCAGGGACAGCACTCCCTGGCACCTCTTGGCCTCGGCCACAGCTCTGCATGTCAGCCTCCGCCTGCCCAGGCCTGTCCTCTCTGTGTCTGTGCATGACCTCTTCTGTCTTTTTATAAAGACACTGCCACTGGGGTAGGGCCACCACAGTCCTCGTCTTAACTATCTTGGCAAAATGCGATTTCCAAAGGCCCATCCTCAGTATCTGGGATCGACTTGAATGTGTCTTTTGGGGAGACAAAAACGCAGGCCCACACCATCCCTGAGGGAGGGTAGGGGCTGACATGGGGCAGGGCCAGGGTAGGAGGAGGGTGGCCAGCCCACTGGGACACTTGGAGAGCATCCAACCCCAACAGCCACCTGCTGTCTTGGGGACATGAGCTCCCCACTTCAGTCCCAAATAAACGTCAGCCCCTAAAAGACGATGCCCCCAGGAGGTCAAGGTTTTCATCTGTGACCTCCGAGGCAGGGGTGAGTGCCCTCTCCTGAGAGCAGGAGGGTGTGGAGGTCGAATCTCCTCAGTGGCAGGGGACGGAGGCAGGTGGGAAGATGAGTTGTGCGTTTCTTTCCAGCTCTGCCGCTGGGGGTCCCAGGAAGAGAGTGGGGTGCAGGGTGTCCTGAGTGGGCCTTGGTGGAGAGCAGACAGGTTGCCACATGCGGATGTCCCTCTGGAAGTGGACACGGGGTGGCCAGCCCTGGGGAACATGATTCCACTCGTCACCACAATAAACAAGAGGAGTGGCATCGTCATGCCCCCTGGCCTGCAGGAGCTGCTGGTCAGTGGTGGCCAAACGGTGGACCGGAAGAGCTGTGTCACGGACAACACTCGTGAGCTGCAAGGGACTCCAGTGTCTCTTCCCCAGTGGGGCTCTGGGGTCCGCGGCCGGCCCTGGCAGAGGCCCAGAGTGCCCTGGTGGAGTCCTCGGGCAAAGCAGACCCTGTGAGGGTCTGTGACCTGTGACCCGTGCTGCCGGGAGACGGTGGCCCTGCCTGCCTGGCTGACGCACCTCATGTCTATGACAGTCACCCTGGAAGTGGGACTGCACCAGTCACGAGGGGCCCTTCCCGGTGTTCAAGGGCTGAAGATGACACAATCTGGGGGCCTCTTCAAGACGGAGAATATGGCATTACCAAGTCCAGGTACGAGTGTGAGTGTCCACTTAGAGAGTGAGTAACTCGCTGGAAGTCACTAGAGAGAGAAGCCCAGGCCCCTTCCTTGGCTCCCCGCAGGTTGCACCCTGGCGTGTCCCCAGCGACTACGCTCTGCAGCTCCCGGAGGCTCTGGGTCCTCCCATGTGCCGAGCCAAGGGACCCCTTGAGCTCCAGCCTGCCGGCTTCCAGGTAGAGGCCACCTGCCTGTGGGGAGGGGCGGGGTCAGGTGTTGGTACCAGGCTCGACAGGCAGGCCTCAGGTGGCAGCAGAGGGGGAGTTCCTCTGCCGCTTTCCACCCCCGCTGACGCCCCTCACCCTGCGACCAGCAGGCCCGACAGCCTCAACACGAAATGCGCACCCTCCGCCCTCCCAGCTCCAGGAATTTACTGGCAGCTCGTAAGTCGGGCGACCGCTGGACGGGCCCAGCTCTGAACGCCCTGGTTGTGTCGCTCGTCATGTGGGAAGTAATCACAGCCCTCGCGCAGATGAAAGGAGCTCAGTGGAAGGACAGGTGTGACCTGGCCAGCTGGAGCCCCGTCAGCAGTGCAGAGCCTAGTTCAGACTCTTCCCAGACAGCCCGCCTGGCTGGGGCCCACTGGCCTTGTTGTAGGGACAGACGAGGCAGGGCACCGAAGGTAACAGGAAACAGTTTTATTATTTTGACTGCAGCCAGGTTCAGAGGGCACAGCTCTCACTGTAATCAATTAATCCCCTGAACCCCAAGTTCAGGTAGTTTCAGAACTTTATACCCAGCATGGAAGGGGAGGGGCTCACAAGTTCACAGTCTGCAGAAGTTCACATAAAGGCAGGTTTTTTTTTTTTTTTCTTTCACTGTTCTGGGCAAGTTAACCCTTTAAGGGCAATACCTGAGAAGGGGAGAGCTTCTTCTCCCCTTTCTTTCCTCCTCCTGCCAGGTGTTACCATGGAGCCTAGTTGGTCACTTCTCTTAGAAATGTAGACATCTCTGCGAAGCTGGAGCTCGAGGCCAGAGGCTTTTTAAAGAATTTGTCCTTCTTATTATCACACTTTGCATTTGCAAACACACTTCTACAAACTGGTACACTGAATACGTGTTTGTGAAAAATAAGTAAAGGGGCATCCAGCACCTGGAGTGCTGATTTCTTCCAGGCCAGTGGCCAAGTAATAGAGCCACAGGAAAATAGGAAGTTTATCTATTGAACTTTTTTTGTAGAGACTCTTTTGCTGACAGTCCTAAAAACAGCCATGGTGAAGATTTCTGGAGAAGCTTAGTTGAGATTTTCTGTGGAGGAGGGGGTGCACTGCAGCCTGAGATGCAGGAAGTCAGAGCAGAGCCAGGGCCAGGACAGCAGGGAGGCCAAGCTCCTAGCCCTCAGCTGCCCACCACTGCCACAGCTCTCTGCCGGGCCCCTTCCACCTGCCCTGCTGTCCAGCCTGCCAAGCCTAGGTCCTGGCTGGGCTGCTCAGGAAGAAAATAGAGTGGGCCACTCCCTGCCCACCCACACTCAAGCTCAGCTCTTTGGAGCACCAGTCCTTGCACCTGAGCCTGCATCCAGGACCCACCCGCCCTAGAAGAGCATGGAGCACCTGCCAAAATGCCAGGACCCGTGCTTGTCCCTGGAGCAGTCTCCTGAGACCAGAAACTTGCCCCAGGGAACCCTGCTCTACAGGGGAAGCAGACAGAGCTGGTTGGATGGGCACATACATGAGGAGGGGTCCAGCATTGTGGGGAGCACGGGGCTTCTGCTCTAGGCCTGATTCTCAGGGCCCGGCATCCGGGGAGCTGCCCCCGCCCCCCGCTCCGCAGCCTGGGAACGTTCCCTGGGAACCTGCAGGTGGAGGGCTGCTGGCCCGAGGCAGGGGCGATTAGCAGCGCTGTGCCAGTCTGCACAGGACTCCGAGGCCGCCCAGATCAGGAATGCTCCGCATTTTTCTCATTTCAATAAAGGTACAAAGGGTCCTTTTGGAGCCCAGGAAACCACGAGACCACGCCCTCTGGGGTTGCGCTGCTGCAGGCTGCTGATTGCTGCTGGGTGCTGTTTTATTTGACAGTTCACCTCTGACTCAGGCCTGAAGAATGCCAGCCAGCCCGCCCCATCCTGTCCTCGGAACCCTCAGCCTGTGACCCCAGTGACAGCAAGCACCTCCATCAAGCCACAGTAGCATGGGGGCTCATGGGAAAGCGGGGATGGAGCCCAGCAGCCCGAAGACCCAGGGAGCCTGGATGGAGGACAGAACAGCTGCCATGTGACGGGTTCCTTCTGCTGAGTCGGCTTGGTGGACACCTGCCCCGTCCCCGCATAGGCCTTGGCGTCCCCCTTGGCCTCCCCCGCCTGCACCCACCCCCTCCCAGGTCCAGCCTTGACATATCGGTGACTTAGGAGGAGTCACTTGATTGCCCTGGCCAGGACGTCCTCAATTTGAAAACCTGCTGGTGGCAGCAGTGACCTCCCGGTGAGAACAGAGAGTCCAAATTGTGAGCAGATCACAGGCCTCTGCCAGTGTGGGGACAGGGCAGTGCTTGGGGAGGGACAGAGCCCCAGCTGCCCCAGGTTCCTGTGACTTGGATAAGTCTCTCGGCCTCTGGGGTCTCCCCCTCATCTGATACACGGGACATAATAACATCCCTGCTCTTCCTGCCTGGACATCAGGGGAGGCCTCGAGCTCTGGGAGAGGCGCCAAGGAGCGCAAGGGGTTATTAGAGCAATCGTGCTGCGACGGGGACCTTCAAAGCGGCCGGACTCAGTTTACTCCCCACTTTCTCCCTCTCACACCCCCACACTCCCTTTCTCTTCCTCATCTCAGGGGCAAGTCACTCTCACACTGGCCTCCAGACTAAGACCCTCCACACGGTTTCTGCCTCCCCACCAATGGAGCTCAGACAACCAGGACAGGCAGGGACCTGGGGGACATTGGGTCCGGACCTTAGAAGCGAGTGCTGTTGATCCATTCATCCACCCACTCCATCCATCATCCACCCATCCATCTGCCCACTCATCTATCCATCCCTCCCTCTCCCATCCATCCATCCCCTCATCCATCCATCCATCCCCTCATCCACCCACCCACCCACTCATCCATCCATCCTCCCACTCACACACCCAGAACCTGCTCCTTCAGGCCTATGTTTGGTTCTGAAGAGACCCAGATGAAGAACTTCATTCCAGCCAGGATGCAAAGACAGGACTGGCCCGGTAAGGAACATGGCGGACAGTGCCCAGGATTCTCACAGGGAGCCCTTGTCCTGCCCTACACAGCCCTCTAGGGCCATCTTCAGCCTCATCACTCCTTGTTTTCCTCTGTGAGGTTGGAGGAGTAGGGAGACAGGGGCAGGAGGATGACCCCAAAGCCCCCATCCTGCCCTCTGATCTCATGGTTCCTGGGGGCTCTCTTCCAGGGACATCATGGTGCTGACAGCCTATGGGCCCTGAGAAGGAGCCAAAGGTGGGGCAGTCTCGCTGGGCGCGGTGGCGCACGCCTATAATCCCAGCTCTTTGGGAGGCTGAGGCAGGAGGATCACAAGTTCAAAGCCAGCTTCAGCAATGGCGAGGCACTTAGCAACTCAGCGAGACCCTGTCTCTAAATAAAATACAAAAAAGGGCTGGGGATGTGGACCAGTGGTCGAGTGCCCCTGAGTTCAATCCCTGGTACCACACACACACACAAAAAAAAGGTGGGGCAGTCTCCTGAGAGGAGGGATGGACCCAGAGCTGCTGCCCGCTGCCCTCTGTGGGTGCTGAGGACGCCCATTGTCTTTGGAAGGCCCAGGGGGCAGGCTTCCCAGGGAGGTCCAGGCCCCACCTGCTTCAGAATCAGAGGGGCTAGCTGGAAACACACATGTTCCCAAGGGGGACCCTTGGACGCTGGTCCAGGCCCAGGAATCTGCGCGTGAACCAGTCCCCATTGTCCCAGGGCACTGTGCCTGAGAGCCCAGCTTCAGAAGCTGGGCGTGAGCTGGGTCTTCCGGGGGTCCAACACCCTAACCTAGTGACGCAGTGGCCTGGCCCTGTGGCTGGGACCCGTGCCTGCTCTCACCCTGCACCCAGGCCCAGCAGACCAGAGGACTTGGCAGAGAAGCCTTGGAACTGCAGGGGGCAGGGGGACCGCCAGGCCTGCTCAGGACAAGAGCTGGGCAGAGCCACCCTCAGCCCTGGGCCTCTGCTGGGCCTGCTGGGCCCCTGCTCTGGCCACAGGCCTCCTCCACTCTCAAGCTGCCTGCCTGGCTCATCACGCAGGGTCCGTGGAATGGGGACTTTGATTTATGAGTCTCCTGTGATTTGTTTGCTTTTGCAGAGCTGGGCTGGAGCCCAGGGCCCCACACACGCTGGACAAGCGTCCACCACTGAGCCGCGGCGCACCCTTGCCAGGTGTTCACCAGCAGCCTGCGCAGGAGGCCCGGTGGCCTTCCTCCCCCATTCCTCACCTCCCTCCTTCCCTCCCCCCTCCCTAAGACGCTTTCTCCAGCGCCTTCGGCGTGCCCGGCTGGCCCTAGACCCTGGGAAGGGCCCGGGCTCTCCCAACAAGGGGGCAGACCTCACAGGCCGTGGGGATCAGTCCTTTGGGGAAAATGAAGCTGGGTGGGCCAAGTTTGAGAGGAGCAGTTTTAAGCCGGGTGTCGGGTGGGGTCTGAGCGGAGACCCACGAGCAGCCCCGCGGTGGGGAGCTGGAGGCTGAGGCCCGCCGTGCCCAGCCCGGGCGGCTCTCCTTCCCTGCCGCTGGCCTGGCTCGCATGAGCGTGTGACACCGCGAGAGGACGGGGGGCTGGAGTGAGGGGCTGGTGGGACAGCAGCAGGGGCTGCGACTGGAGAGGAACAGGGGTCAAGCCACCTGAAGCCCCCGCCGGAGGCAGCTGGCCAGGCGGGCTCAGCCGGGGCGCCTGCTGCCTCCCGCGTCCTTCTCCACATTTGGCTGGCGTGTGTGCAGGGGGATGGCCGGAATGGGGGTGTGGGGAGCCGAGTCCCGTCTCTGACTCAGGGTCCTCAGATGCACCCCAGGGCCTCACGGGAGGCAGATCCCAGAGCAGCCTGGGGACTCTGCGCGAATGCAGGCCATCGGTCCCCGGGTCAGACCCCTGCGGGGAGAGCAGGAGGGTCCGGGAGCGCCTGCCTGCCCTCCCCGGGGCTTCTGCGGCTGACCACCTCCTGGGCAGGGGCTGGCGGGCTCCGCAGGCTGCTGGGGGGACTTCTCCTGGTCTGTGCAGCAGTGGCCCATGGCAGAAGGAAGCCCTGTGGGAGGGCAAGGGCGCACAGGGGAGGGGACGGTGACACAGGCGGCCCTGGGGCGTGCCAGGGCCCAGGTCCAGCTGGGACAGGACCGGCAGGATTGCCTCAGGGATGTGAGTTAGAGTCGGTGGAGGGTCCCAGGCAGGATTGTGCTAGGGAAGGTCAAGAAGCCGCCGAGAGCCCGAAGGCCAGGCCAGCACAGGGGCGGGCTGAGCCGGTGAGCGGGTGCGGGCTCTGGCTGTGCAGGGTGGTGGCTCCCACCGGCTTCCCCTCGAGCCGCAGCTGGAGCCAGGCGAGGGCGGCATCCCCACGTGATCACAGGAAGGTGAGATCTGCAGGTGCTGTGCCCATCAGGAGTGCCGCGGGTCAGCGGAGTGGGGGCTCCTGGGCACGGCAGCCAGGCAGGGCGAGCTCTCGCTGGAGACAGCGATTGGCGTCCCGAGACTAAGTGAGTTTGCTGGGGAGCTGGGGGAGGTGTGGTGGGAGAGGGGCACGCCCCGGCCAGGGCAGAAGGTTCCGGAAGGGGAGGTGTGACTCGGGTGTAAAGTGACCATCTGCCAACGGTTCCCCAAGCTTGGTGGGAAGCCAGCAGGGTGGGGAAGCTGGTTCAAATCGTGGACCAGAATTGGAGACAGGGCACAGGCCGGACCTGTGCTGCACAACAGCCCATCAGAGGGGCACGGCGAAAGCGTCCCCTGGAGACAACACACTCTCGCTGCCACCAGGGCACATAGGTCACTCAGTCTTCTACACACACGACCTTGGCAGAGCTGTCAAACACCAGTCACTAGAAGCCCAAAGCAAAATGTGCTTTGAGACCAGGTGTGAAAAAGCCCACTCACTATGGGACGCCCCCTGAGGAGCAGTGACCCCCACTGATTCACTTGGTCCCACGCCGTTGGAAGGCTGGGGTGGGGACCGGCAGGGACGGCCTTGCTGCCCCCACCTGGTTTGGGTGAGCTGGCCAGCACCCTCAGGAAGCCCAGGACCATGAAGAAGACAGTGTGCATGCTCACCCAAACCGGGTTTGTCCCTCTTCTTTTGCTATAAATGCGTGCCGTTCCCAGGTGCAGACTTAACACAGCGAGAGGAATCAGCTCAGTAAGACACTGAAGTGTCACCCGGCAATCAGTTTTCATGACCTCAGCACCATAAAGACTTCTCAACTCATTCCTTGGGGATTCCAGGGTCTGCTGAGGGATTGTCACGGTGTGGCCTCTGCCCTGAGCTCGGGGACAGTCAGATCCCTCAAACTTCACTGACCCCTTGTGGCCTGGGACTCGTCCAGA
The DNA here is from genome assembly GCA_025594165.1 of Tamias sibiricus. NCBI lineage: Eukaryota > Metazoa > Chordata > Mammalia > Rodentia > Sciuridae > Tamias > Tamias sibiricus. The sequence continues at coordinate 4,208,505 of CM046668.1, read as the reverse complement.
TGCAAAGCAGGGGGGAGTGAAGCTCCTCGAGTGAGCCAGGCTTTCAGGAAGGGACGGAGGGGTCAGAGCTGTCCCATCAGAAGCCAAGGGTCTGCGGGTCCCAGAACAGTCCCACAGGCGTGCGTGCAGCCTGCAGGCCGTGTTCCCCCAAACCCACATCCCGGGGAACCCTGGGCGTGGCAGGACGGGCGGGCGAGGGCAGGCTAGGAGGGGTGAGGCAGCTTCTGCGGGCCAGTGTGGGCCCTGGTGCCGGGAGAGCAGCTGCAGAGGCGGCAAAGGCCAGTCGCGTCTTCATTTCAGGGTGACACCAGGTGTTAGGTGTTGCGTTGTGACTTCTAGTTCTCTCTGGGGTGTGGACTCCACTCTACTAATCCGGTCATTATATTTGTGAAGCCAGGACATTTTAAAAATATCACTCTTTGGGGGCTTGATTAGATTGCTATGTGAACCAACGGATTTGAAGCACTGAACTCCCCAAGGGAATCGGTCTCATTGACAAACCCACTGCATCGGATTCCCTCCCAGGCAGCAAGTCGCATTTGCAAGTTGACGATCACCCTTAAAAATGACTTCAAATGGCCTCACGAAGCATCAGCACCTCGTGTGTTAAGTCACACCACTAAATCTAACAAGTGAGTCTCAACCCGGATGAGTGTCAAGCGTCCTGGACTGTCCCCACCCTGAGCACAGGCAGGAAAACACCTGAAGTCGCTTTTCCACCTGAAATCAGAGGTCTATAAAAAATGACTCAATGCCCTGGACCCGACCACAAGGAGGGTCTGACAGGGACTGCCACCTGCAAATTCTCTCCATACTTCAAACACTCAGTACCCAATACGCCCAGCATTTTACTCTAAACATAGTCCCCCAGTGCTGACATCTGTGCTTAGATTTGCTCTGTCATGTTGTTATTTGATTCTAAGTCTTCCCGGTGTCACAACGCTCTGGAACTCAGGGGACACTCTGCCTTCCCAGGGAGACAGGCTCACCTCTGGGGGACGGGCGCTGCCCGTTAGCCAGACACTCCTGACATGGACCCCAGGTCTGGCTCCGACGGGCAGACAGCTGTGCTGAGTCCTTTTCCAGGGTCCCATGGTAACGGGTGACGGGTGGCTGTGGAAGTCAGGTCCCCATATGCACCTATGCGGCCTCACTTGGAACCTCCCCCTCCTGGGACCAAGGTCTGGACGCGTCTGCAACACTCCCTGGGCGGGGGCCGGTCCTCCTTGCCTTTCCCAGGTCTTCCAGCCGAGGGGACCAGGAGATGGGGCCAGAAACGGAGGAAGCCAGACCCACGGTCACCCCTGCTGACAGCAAGTGACAGGTTGCTTCCTTCCTTCCTGTCCAGCAGGGCCACGTGTGGGTGCTAAAGGGCCCCCTCTGGGGTCCTGACGCATTCTCGTAGCTCCCTCGGGCTCCGCGCCTACAACACTGAAGTCAGAGGAGCCGCAGGCCAGAGGGCTGAAGTCCTAGCAGACTACTCCCCAGGCAGGCTGTGTCCCCAGGCAGGCTGTGTCCCCAGGCAGGGGACCCCAGGCAGGCTGTGTCCCCAGCGGGGAGCCCAGCAGTCAGCGCCAGCCTGCAATGGTGGGAGCAATGGGGAAGAATCCTAGAGGGGACATGGGAAGGCAGAGGGAGTCAGAAGGAGGCCCTGGTGCCAGGTTCACTGTCCCCACAACCCCACCAGAAGTCCCCAAGGTGGGAGCAGGGACTCATGTAACTGGGAGGCCAGGCCTGTCTTGCTGCAGCAGGATGGGAGCCTTCCCTGGGGCTCACAGGGCTTAGGAAAAAGTGCCACTTCTTTTCAAAATTGTCTTTGTCTTTCAGATGTCCCATGTTAAAGACCTCATTCAGAAATTGTGACAATGAGATGATTTTGCAATTTTAAAAACTGTAAATAGCTGAAAACCGACAGCAATTGGACACTGATGAGTAAATGGTGGTAAGCCACATACTGGAATGCTTTGGAGCCCTGGAAAATTCTGCAGAAGACTATTTAATAAGGGAAAATGTTCATGGAATATAAACATTACTTTACATATATTATGACCCCAACTATGTGTAAAAATTTATCTGTAGTTGCTAAAAGCTGAAAGTTAAGCAACAAGATCAGATCCAGCATTGTTGAAAGGTTAACCATAAAGTCAAAACAAAAGTGATTTGAACCGAGGGTGGCCTGATCCCCCTTGGTCCTCAGTGGGGATGGCCCTGGGCAGGCTCTAGGGCTGCAGCGGTCCGACCCCTGGGGTGGAGCCTCTGCTCAGCCAAGGTCCTGGGCCACACGTGGGGTGAGCCTCTGCCACTGCCCACGATGGAATCTGCCAGCTTGCTGCGTCCACCTCCAAGTGCTGGAGGCGTGTTGGGGTGAGTGTGAGTCTGGGCACCTCCTCCCCTCAGTGCCTTGCTGTGCACGTGACCTTGAGCAAGGGGCAGTCCTCACTGTGATCAGGTTTCGCTTCACGGCCATCCTGGAACTCAGTTCACCTCCTCTCCTCAAATTTCGGTGTTGGCTCTTCAGAGAAGAACTTCCTGGATTTGCTGTGCTTTCTAAAACCCCCCATTCATCCCGCGGGGCCAGCCGGGAAGGACCCGCAGCTCCACACGTGACCCTCACTGGCATCTAGTCACGTGCTGGCCAGGCTCCATCGAACCCACAACCAGCTGGTGTCCGTGGGCACCCCCAAGCTTCTGTGCCCCTCCAAGGCCAGTGGGCACCCAAGAGCCTGCACATGCAGGGAATTGGATCAGGCGGCAGCGGGCTCTGACGGTGCCTGTCTGCACACACCCACACCCACTCACACACGTTCACACCCATACACTCATACACACACCCATACACACTCACACACACTCACACACACACTCATACACACACCCATACACACTCACTCCCACATACCCATACACACTCTCACACTCACACATCCACACACACTCTCACACACATGCACAACCACACACACCCACACATTCACAGCCCCACACACTCACACACACCCCCACACTCTCTTACACACCCATTCACCCACATGCACAACCACACTCATACACATACACATGCACAACTACACTCACACGCCCACACATGCACAACCACACTCACACTCACACACATGCACAACCACACTCACACGCCCACACATGCACAACCACACTCACACTCACACACATGCACAACCACACTCACACGCCCACACATGCACAACCACACGCCCACACATGCACAACCACACTCACACGCCCACACATGCACAACCACACTCATACACACATGCACAACCACACTCCCACACACACACTCACGGCCGCCGTACAGCAAGACGTGCGCGTGCCCTCCCTCGGCCTCCTCACCCTCCCTGAGGCTGCCTGCCTCCCTGAGCTGGCCTGCTGGCTCCAGGCCCTGCTCTGTGGTCCCTGTGCTTCCTCCAAGGCCCTGGCGTCAGAGTTCTGAAACCGCTGGTGTCTTTTGGACAAGGAACGCCGCATTTTCCATTGCACTGGGCTCCGCCAGCTCTGCGGCCCGCCCTGCCTGGAGCCCCTTCCCCTGCTCCCTGCACACGGCAGACTTCATCGCAGGCCCTGCGAGGCTGAGCTGGGCTTCAGGAAGCGCTGGAGCCGCAGGAGGAGACAGCGGGGAACGCCAAGCAGGTCGTGTCCCCTCTCTCTCCCAGCTCCTCCCCTGCAAGTGACAGGAAGGCAGGTGGCCACATCCTGCCTGATGAAAGCAGAGGGCAGCAGGGGAAGCTGCTCCCTGGTCTTCCCAGCAGCCCAGTGGACGGCCACATTGCTGAAGGGCACGGGCGAGCCGCCACCTGTCCACGTTGGTCTCCTGGTGCGCTGCCACAGAGTCGAGCTCACCTTCCTCCCTCTCTGAACTCCGTCTGGTTGACAACCAAGGAGTGGAGGCAGAGGGGAGGTGAGCAGTCGGGGCCTGAGGGTGGCTGTGTGCAGGAGGACCCGGCTCGCGGCCTGGGCAGGACCTCCCTTCTCCGCTAGGGGGCATTTCCTGGTGGCGTTGCCCCGTGAGCGGCTCACTTCCTCCACACAGCCATTGAGCACAACCCTCAGCAGCTCAAATTTGAAAAACAGGAGCTTGAAGTATCAAATCCACTTCCAAAAGAGTGATTCTGAAAGCAAAGGGAGATGGGATTTCTGTGACACCCTCCGATTACTTCCTAACAGCTACATTTAAAAATGGCTGAAGCCTTCACATTAAATCTGGTCTGAGACCTGGGGCGCTACCCCTGATTCACAGATGGAGAAAGAGAGGACAGACCAGGGAGGTGCAGTTCCTTGCCCAAGATCACAGAGCCGGGCCTGGAATCCAGTTCTGCCAGGTGTTGGGCCAGGAGAGGAGACGGCCTGACTCAAGCCAGAGTCAGCGGGCTGGAGAGTGGAGGCCGGACCGACCCCGCAGGTCACCTAGGGCCGCAGGGCCACGCAGGCGGTTCCCAGGCGACTCCCAGTCTGTGGGGAGCCACCCAGGGCTAAAGAGTGGGAGGGAGCAGGTCGCGGACAGAGGCACCCTGGCCGTCAGCACCTCGGTGTGGGGTCTGCAGCTGGGTGGCCTGTGTCGCTGGCAGTGCTGGGTTGAACCCAGGGCCTCACGCATGTGGGCAGGGCTCACCTGAGCCACAGCCGTGTCCCCTTCATAGGTTTTTTGTTATGAGAGGGTGGCTTTTTTTATTATTATTATTTTAAAACATTTTAATAGTTCGAGTGAGACACAGGCGCACGCCCTACGAGGCACCCCCTGAAGGGGACGACCCCGTGGCTTCCGCAGTCATGCAGCCACCCCGTCAGTTCTAGAACGTCACTGCCACCCGCAGCTGGCGCTGCGACCTCCCCACCCCTCTCAGCCCCAGCTCCTGCTGACCGACTTCTGCCTGCGTGCGGCCTGCTCCGGCAGCTGGGGCCAGTGTCCGGCTGTGACAGGGCGCGTCCCGGGAACAGCAGCACGGGCCCGCGCTTTGCTCCTTGCATGACCGAGGGACACTGCGTTGCGGGGCTGCTCTGTCGCACTAGGTGTCCCACGGCAGCTGCTCAGTCCGTGTCTCCGGAGCCCCAGAAGAAGGCCCAGGAGGCTGTCCCGGTGCCGCCTCCGGACAGTGCCCAGCTCTCTGCTGCCTTGGAATGACCTTGCTCCAGGGCCAGGGCCTGCCCTGGGACTCCCCTGCTGGGTCTTCCTGACATCCTTCACTGGTCACCAGGAACCTGCCATGTCAGGTGGCCCAAGTGACAGAATTGCTTATGCCACAGCCTGGACTTCTGCTGCACACCCCAACCTGCCTCCTCTGGCTGGGGGTCAGCATGGTGCCCAAGGGCACAGCAGGCCACCTCCAAGGCCCACAGAGGAGCAGCCCGGTGCCTGTGATGGTGGCAGGAGGGGCAAGGAGCATGTGCCCGTGCTTCCCCTTGGAGGGAGCGTTGGCACACCCAGCGAGCTCTAGAACCTTCCGCCTGCAGCAGGCCCCAAATCCATGTGGGTTCCCCTCCCTTTGGAATGTGATGCCAGGCCAAGGTCCAGCGTGCTCCTTGCCCTCGAGGTCCACCGCTTGGCACTGACAAGGTGGGCAGCGGGTGCTCTGCAGGATGTGGGAGGGTCCAGGCCCCACTCGCTGTGTGGGAAGGCGGCCTGTGCCGGGTGCTGCCGGCCAGCCGGGTGGAGCCAACTGCCTGGGGCCTTCTTGGTGGTGGGCCGTGATGCCTGAGAGCTGCAGCCTCCTTCAGAGGCCAGGGTGGCTCCAGCAAAGACAGCACAGTCACTGCAGCGGGGCCACTGTCATGGTCACCCGGCTCTGCAAGGGCCTGAGGGTGGATCTGATGGGACTGTGACGGTGACCTCTAAAGCCCTGGCTGGCACTCACCTCTGCCGCTGCCCTGTGCTGGGACGTTAGTGTGGCATCTTACACACAGTGCGGTGGCCTCACGGGGTTGCACGGGGCCTTCCCCTTCCAGAACAGCCCTTACTCCACAGGTCAAGTGTCCACTTGAACTCTACAGCCCATCAGCGACCCCTGGGTGGGGCTGAGGACCCAGTGAACCTACTGTGAGAGATGAACCGAGGACTGGGAATCCCACCTCTTTCTTGGCCCTATCAGCCTTGCCCTAACGTGGGGCCACTGTGGCACTTTGGATCTTTGGAAGTCCAGATGTCAGGGTCAACTCAGGCTGGGAGGGGGTGAGTGGCAGCGCTTGCCTAGCAAGTGTGAGGCACTGGGTCCGGTCCTCAGCACCCACGTCCCTTTCTTCTCCCACCCATTCCACAAGTACCCACGCAGCAGCGCCTGCCTGTGCCTGGTGACGTCTGCTTACAGGTGACGTCTGCTCCCAGGATGGGGACGTGGCCCGGGGACAGCCAGTGCACATGGCGAGGACAGGTCCTAGGAGTCCAGGAAGGAAAGAGGCAGGGACAGAGGGCACCACTGCAGGGGAGGACACTGGGGACCATCCAGTCCAGTGGTCAGGAGGGCCACAGAGGGTCACTAGATGACAGAGGCCGGGTGAGAAGGAGCTGGGGCGGGACCTCCAGGCCGGAGACGGCCAGCTCCTGCCACCAGTTCACTCTGCGGACCGTCCTGCACTCGGGCTGGGGGCTGACCCTGGAGGGCTCCTGGCGTATCTGACAAGCTCACGCCTCCCAGGTGCTCGCTGGTGTCCCCCGGCGGGGAGAAGGTGTCACCGCACCAGGACACTCGCTGGGAAAGGCGCATGTCCTGGTGGTCCACTGCTCCCCGTTAGGGCGAGGCGAGGAAGAGCCCGCTGCTCCCCACCTCTGCTTCCCTGCGCGGGCTGCCAGCTCCGTCCTGGGAGGGACACGCGGAAGCCAGCCATGAGGACGAGCTCTGGGCAGTGTGGAAGGAGGCACGCCTCCCTGGACAGGGGTGGACAGCGGAGAGGCGCTCCTGTAGCTGACCACGGTCCCCCAGGGGGCAAGGACCTAGGTGACCTTTCTGCAATCTGAAGAGGCCACAGCATGCCCTTGCGCACAGGGAGACCAGGGCTGCCGCAGGAAGTCCCCACACTGCAGATGGCACCCTGGAGCTGGCCACTTCTCCAGGGGCTTGGCCGGCCCCCACCAGCTACTGGACTTCCTGGTACCAGATCAGCCGGTACAGCGTGACAGCGTCTCTGCAGGGCTCCTTGGCCTCTAGGGTGGGACGTCCCAGGCCGACCTGCTGCAGGAGAGCGGCCACAGAGAGCAGCTCAGACCCCCGTGTCCCCGGTCCCAAAGACCCCGGGGGGCATCACAGGGAAGGAGCCCTCCCACCAGGCCTGGCTGTGGGAGTCAAAGGGAGGTGCCCTCCTCGCTGCCCCCCGCCCCGGGCCCTGTGTGGGCAGGCCCTGTGGACTCCTGCCAGCCCCCAACAGAAAGGATCTGATAAGGACGTAATAGCACCTCTCCAGCCCCTCCCGGGGAGCTCCAGGGGTGACCTCACCCCCACACCTGTGGGCCAAGAAAAGAGGGGCGTCCCCGGGGGAGGGTAAGGCCTGGGCCTGGAGACTCCCAGGAGCCGGCCCGTTCGGGATTGAGGACTGGCTGACGGGCACTCACTGGGCACCTCCCCCCGAACCATGCTTTGCTTGGGGACAGACACCAGATCAGCGAGCTCGGGCAGGGGCCCTGATCCCCAGGATGGGGAGAGTGGACCTCTTTCTGTGAAGCATGGCACTCGGTGAGCCTGTCTGGCCTGAGTCGCATCAGGGCCAGCACAGGGCCACGGTCCCGGAGGAGGGGAGCCAGGCGTGGAGGGAGGGCGGGACCAGCCACAGGGGGAGCGCAGGTGGCATCCTTACAAAACAGCGTCTCCTGACCTTATTTGGTGCTGTGAGTGCTGCTCAGATTTCTGTTTCAAAATAACGTCTTGGGGGCTGGGGTTGTGGCTCAGCGGTAGAGCGCTCGCCTAGCACGTGCGCGGCCCGGGTTCGATCCTGAGCACCATGTAAACGCATTGTGTACAACTAAAGCAAATAAATAAATATTTAAAAAAATAAAAATAAAAAAATAAAATAACATCTTGGAGGGGAGGGGATGTGGGGACAGGAAAGACAGCAGAACGAAACAGACATCATTACCTATATGCACATGTGACCACATGACCGATGCGCTTCTATGTGTACAATCAGAAAAATGAGAAATTATACCCCATCAATGTATGATAGACCAGAGCGCATAAATGCATTCACTGTGTTGTATAACTAATCACAACAAATAAAAATTTTTTTAAAAAATAACATCTTTAGCCAGGCGTGGTGGTGCATGCATATAATCCCAGCACTTGGGAGGCTGAGGCAGGAGGATCGCGAATTCAAATCCAGCCTCAGCAATGGCGAGGCACTTAGCAACTCAGTGAGACCCTGTCTCTAGTAAAATACAAAAAAAAAGGTGAGGGATGTGGCTGGCCCATTGGTCAAGTGACCCTGAGTTCAATCCCCAGTACCAAAATAATAATAATAATAATAATAACATCTTTTAAGATTCTGAAGGAAAGCTACCGTGTTCAAATGAAGTTATCAGAAGGTAAAAAGCAAAGTTGGGTGTGGGAGTAGTAGCTGGGCCTCTTGGGGAGACAGGTTCATGATCTATGGCAACCTCACCTGAGCGTACCCCACCATTCCAGAGGGCGACAGCACTGGCCAGGCCATGTGGGGACATTTGTGACTTCAGCTAGAACAGGGTCACTTGCTCACACTGTGAGGTGTGCACAGTCCCAAAGGAAGGGAATTCTAAACTGCACTACAGGTTATAAGAGCAAGGTGCACACCTGTGACCCAGCCACTCGGGAGGCTGAGGTGGGAGGACCTCAACCTCAAGGCCAGCCTGGGCGACTCAGCAAGGCCCTGTCTCAAAGTGAAGCATAAAAAAGACTTGGGACGGAGGTAGCTCAGTGACAGAGCATCCCTGGGTTCAATCCCCAGTGCTACAAAAGAAAACAATACATCTTTATACAACTACAAATACGTATGTATATACACATACAAATACATATGTGCATATGATGTTTTTCTCCTGATTTTTTTTTACCGGGGATTGAACTCAGGGGCACTCGACCACTGGGCCACATCCCCAGCCTTTTTTTTTTTTTTTTTTTTAAATATTTATTTATTTGCCTTAGTTGTACACAATGCAATGCATTTATGTTTTATGTGGTGCTGAGGATTGAACCCGGGCCGCGCACATGCCAGGCGAGCGCTCTACCGCTGAGCCACAACCCCAGCCCCCCCAGCCCTTTTTTGTATTTTATTAGAGACAGGGTCTCACCGAGTTGCCAAGTGCCTCGCCATGGCTGAGGCTGGCTTTGAACTCGCGATCCTCCTGCCTCAGCCTCCCAAGTGCTGGGATGACAGGCGTGCGCCACCGCGCCCGGCTTTTCTCCTGATTTTTCCTCTCGTGACGATCCCCTACAGGGAGCAGCTCTGTGCGACTGGGGCCCGGAGACTCCCTGGGGTCGCCCAGAACCTGGAGCCTGAGTGTGGGGCTGGGGTTGGGGCGGCCCTCACAGTGCAGGGCTCCGGTGTCTGCACAGAGGGGTCTCCTGAGACCAGTTAGGACTCCCCACCCTGGCTCGTGTCCCAGTGAAGATCCCAAGACCCAGACTCACAGAGTGACCACTGGGGAGGGACCGCCACCACGGCCCTGGGTCACAACCCCAGCCCCATGCCTGCCCCCCGAGCCCTCTGCCGCAGTCCCTGCAGGACCGTTCCCAGGACACCCGGGGCAGGGGCCCGTGGGCAGAAGCAGCCTCAGCAGAGGCCCAGCGCTGACGGTGCCCGCAGAGAAGCGGGCCACAGAGGCGGGGTGCCCAGCTCTGCCCACCTGGGGCCGGGCTCCACTCTTGGCAGCGCGTTCTCCACGGGCACACGCGTCCTCAGTTAGCCAGCTGGGCAGCCCCGCCCAGTCCAGTCCCAAGACCTGACCCCAGCCTGGAGTCTCTGTCCCGTCTCACTTCATCCTCAACCCCCACCCTGCCCACAGGGGCACTGCAGCCCCCAGGCTGGCACGCTGGGGTCTTCAGGACATGGGCAAAGGGGGAAGCCTGTGGGCACAGGGTCTCTGAGTTCCCACAGCACCCACCCCCACCCCACCGCTGCCTTTCACATCTGCTGGTCCCCCAGCCTCCAGCCTCTAGCCCCCACCCTCCAGCCTCCAGCCCCCAGCCTCCAGCCCCCACCCTACAGCCTCTAGCCTCTGGCCTCTGGGCTGCAGGACCCCCACCCTGGCCCTTAGCTGGGGTTCTGGTGGTCTGAACACCAAGCCTGCCCTGTTTTGCTGGAAACGGAGATAACAACACTTCCCTCCCAAGGAGGGGCGGCACTGGTGACCTCGTGGGCACTGGTGACCTCGTGCTGCCAAGCACCCCTGTGGTCTCTGGGCCCCACAGAGGGCCAGCCACCCCGGGGTCGGGGCTAGCCTGCAGGGTGGCAGAGAGCGCCCAGACTCACGTCTGGCCGGGTCCTCCCGCGGCCAGGGAGTCCCAGCGCTGTGGGCAGCTCAGCCTTGGCTCTGGCTCCCGGGGCTTTGAGGGACTGCTTCTGCCCATGGCCGCTGTGTCTGCGTCCTGGTCTCCTCTTACCAGGACAGTCCTGCTGGACTAGGCCCACTGATGACCTCATCCCACCTCCGTCACCTCTGTAAAGACCCTGTCCCACCTGGAGTCGCGAGCTGAGGCCCTGGGTGAGCACTGCCGGGAGCAAGGGGTCGGGGGTTCAAGTTGCCACTACCATGCCCGCAGGACTCCGCGCGGCCTCCTGGCCTGCAGCTGGCAGGGAGAGGCCTCGCGCCAGCGTCAGCCGGCGTCTGTCAAGGCCCGTGGGTGGGACACCTGTGGCCTGGGTACTGAGCACGTGGAGGGTCCAGGCAGGACACCCCCCTCCCTACTCCAGATCCAGCCTCTCTCCTTAGCCTCCGGGTATTTCCTTAAGCACGTACTACATGCCCTGCCCAAGTGGTGGAGGACCCAGCGCTACAGGAGGGCCAGGGGCCATTCTGAGTCATCTCCCGTGAGCTCTACTGCCCCACCATTAGACTGTGAATCTGGGGCCTATCAGAGCCCCAGCCCCGGTCAGCGTGTGGTGTGTTCGGCTGACTTCCGTTGGCTGTGGTCCGAGCAGAAGGTGAGAGACTCCCCGGCCTCTCCCAGGTGGGAGGAACAACAGGAGGGGGAGGGGGGCGGGAGGGACTGTGGGAGGTGGCCAGTCCTCTCTTTGTGCTGGCCACAAGGCCCAGTGGCACCAGACCCAGACCCTGCCAGTGCCAGCGGCCCCTTGGGGTGGGGCTCTGGCGCTGCTGGTCCTCAGAGCTCCACGGGCAGGGGCAGAGCCCGGGCGTCCCTCCTGCGCAGGCCCCAGGAATCCCCTGTGCCTGTGAGGGCCGGCTCCACCCGTCCTCTCCCTTCTCGGGAAAGGGGACTCGAGCTCCGGGCCGAGGACTTCTACCACAGCCGTGCTCAGGAGGGGACAGTTGTAGGCTCCTCTTGGGGACATCTTTGGTGGTCACCTGTGAGAGGGGAGAGTGGTGCTGGCATCTAGCGGGCCAAGGCCGGGAAGCTGCTCCGCACCCGCAGTTCCCAGGACCCGAGATAAGTGCCCGCCCCGCCTGCCAGCACCTAGGAGCCGCCGTTCCTGGCTGGAGTGGGGCGGGCGGAGAGGAGCCCTGTGTCTGTGCCCCTCCTTGCGGCCTGTCCACCGAGCTGACAGTGGCCACGGTCACGATTCACCGAGCACCGTGGCTCCAGGCCTTGCACACGACCTCGCGGGCATGGGGAGCAGGCCAGGCACAGGCTGGGCACAGGGCTGTCCAGCTGTGGGGCGGAGCCCAGCTTGCTGAGGCCCACGTCCTCCCCACCTGCGCTGCAGACCGGGTCCCCGTCACTGGCTCCTGGGAGCCTCAAGAGCCTCAGCACCACTGGCCCGGGGTGGCCAAGAAGTTGGAGGACGTGAGGTCACGCCCTGTGGCCGGGGCCGGGCCACGGGCTGAGCCAGCCACGCTCCTCTCTGAGCAGGCGAGCCTGGGGACGAATTTCCATCCTGCTGGTGGGGCCCTGGGCCTTGCAGGTCAGTGTGGGCCGGTCCCTGCAGGAGGGACGTGGGAATTCCTCAGGTCAGGACTGCGGAGAAGCAGGCACAGGGGACAGGGCGGCCACCCATCGCTAGAAGGCCGGAGAAGCCTGGCCGCTTTGCTGGAGGTCAGGCCGGGTGGCTGGCTCCCTCCAGTTCCCTTCTATCCCTTCTTTTCTGGTGGTGTCACGGATGGAAAGTGGCCTTCGGGTGACCTAGGCAGATCCCGCAGGTGCAGTTCCTGTGGTGTCTTTGGGAAGAAAAAGCAAAAACAATGAAATGCATCAACCTCAGGGAGAAGGCCTGGCCCGAATGTCCCTGCAGGACAGCTGCAGGGAGGTGTCAAGGTGCAGGGCCACCTGCTGCAGTGGAAGGGACAGGGGACGGGGCCACAGCAGTGTAGCCAACCCAGGAGAAGCCAGGACGGGGCTCTGGTGACGCCTGCCCTGACCCAGAGGGTGGCCAAGCCCCCACCTGCTTCTCAAGACCACTTTTCCCATGGGACCACCCGACAGGCAGAGTGACCAGAAGGCCGGCCCAGGGCAGGGCATCCTGCGGAAGTGTGCTGGGCCCGCGGAGCGGCAGCGCGGTCCAGCCTCGGGGCAAGCCAGGTCGGCCAGAGCCGGGCCAGCAGCCAGGCCCACAGGGCCAGTGTCCCCGGCCCAGGCCCGCTCCTCTGTCGGGAGGGCCCCTCCTCAGGACTGTGACGGGCCTGTAATTAGGTTTATTGTAATGACAGCCTGGGTTTATAGAGCGCCCCTCTCCGGGATACCCTCAGTTCTCATGCCAATCCTCCTGAGGTTCAGAGAGGACGCTGGGGAGGGTTAATTGGCTATTAGCGTTGAGGAAACTGAGGCACGGGCAGGGCATGCAGGGGCTAAAGCTGCAAAGTGGACTTGGATTTGGGTGACTTCCTGATGCCAGTTCCCGGCACAGCCGCAGCGTGAACCGACACCCCTGACGTGGCACCAGGAACCAGAGGCAGAGGAGGAGGCTGGGGCGGTCACAGAGCAGAAGGCTGAGTGCCAGCCCTGGGGGTGGCTGTGAATGAGACCCACGTTCTGAGAACGCCCGGGTCCTGGGGCCTGCAGCTGCCTGCTCGTCCGTCCCTGGCCTGGCATCTCCCCTGGCCCTGGGCCTGGGGGTGCCCAGCTACACGTTGAAAGGCAGCCATCAGAGCATGTGACAGGTCCACAGAGGACAGGAGGGCACACTCCCCATCCTGCCCCACAGAGACCAGGCATGATGGGCAGCGGGGGCAGCGAGCCCTGGAAGGCCTCCTCCAGCCACAGAGGGGACGTGGGCCTCCTGCTGCCCTGACTCGATGACAGGAGCAGTGTCTCAGTCCCGCTTGTCCAGGCCACACAGCCCTCGGGCAGGCAGCGCCTGGGGCACCGTCCCCACCCACCTGGAGGAGAGGGACGGGCGTTGGCGCCATCGGAGCAGGTGCAGATGACCTGGAAAACGGGGTCTCTGGTCTGAGGGTCACGGGAGAGGACAGTGTGGGCACAGCCGGGGTCCCATGGCTCACCCCAAAGCTGAGGAGGACTTGCCAACACGTGGACAGCACAGAGCTGGCTTCAACTCCCTGCCCACTGCCCCTGCCCACACCACACTCACACTCACACTCACACTCACACACATTCACACACACTCACACACTCACAACTCACACACTCACACACTCACACTCACACACACTCACACACATTCACACACTCACTCACACTCACACACACTCACACACACATTCACACACTCACTCTCACACGCTCTTACACTCACACTCACACACACGCTCACACTCACTCACACACACACTCACACACAATCACACACTCACACACACACACTCACACTCACACACACTCACACACACACTCTTACACTCACACACACACTCACTCACACACACACGCTCACACAATCACACACTCACACCCACACACACTCACTCATTCTCACACACATGCTCACACTCACACACACTCACACTCTCACACACATGCTCACACACATACTCATACACTCACACGCTCACACACACACACAATCACACACTCACACACACTCACAATCACACACTCACTCACAATCACACACACACGCTCACACACATACTCATACACTCACACCCACACACTCACAATCACACACTCACACACATGCTCACACACATACTCATACACTCACACAAGTCACATTCACACACTCACACTCACACACTCACACTCACATATGCACGCTCACACACACACACTCACACATTCACACACACTCACACACTCATAATCACACTCTCACATACACTCACACACTCACACTCACACTTACTCACACGGCCCCAGGGTGTGGTTGTGTGTCCTGTCCCCTTCCAAGTCCTCAGGACCACCTGTGGACACCGTCCCCACCCTCTGCCCCACTGCCTCCTCAGCACCTGCACCAAGTCACAAGGGCCAGGGACACCGTGAGGGCACCGACTCACCACTCTGTGAAGGAGCGTCCACAGAGCTGGGCTACAGCCGTCCCACTTCCCGTGTGAGCGCAGGGTGCAGTGCCCCGTGCCTGGGCAGCCCTCTGCGTGCCCGCCAGGCTGACCAGTGTGGAAGGGTGGCAGACTTAGGAACCCACTCCAGCCCCTGGCGAATCCCCCAGGCACAGCCAGCCTCAGTGGGTGACATCATGGGTGACAGGAGAGAAGGTGGCCTTGCCCCTTGGTCCCATCTACTGACCTGGTGTCTCTGAAAGGGTCACCTCAGCTTTGCAGTCCACTTCTGCCACCGTCATCTGCTGGTGACTTGAACTCAGCGTGGACACAGGCGCTACCTGAACACTGCTTGGAACCAAGGTGGGCCCACGACCCCCTCTTTTCTAAAACCAAAGAAAAGCCCTTTTCCAAGGGCAACAAGGAAAGTTCCCTGATAAAACCAAAGGCACCAGGCCTAATCAGCCAGGGCAGGGAGCCCCTTCCAGTGCTTGATGCCGCTGCTCCAGCTACCCAGGGCAGCTCTGCTGCATTGGATTTGTTGTATATTTTATGGTGTGACTATTACTTCATTGTTGGCAGTGCATTTTAATATTTTTAATAAGTCCTTTCAGGGTCATGCTGAGAAAAAAAAAGATTAATAAAATGAAAATGCAAAATTGCATGCTGAATCTAAAAAATTAAGTTACTAGATTTCTGTTTCTCAAGAATGCTGATTATGAGCCGGGCGCTGTGGCGCACACCTGTAAACCCAGCACTTCGGAGGTTGAGGCAGGAGGATCGCAAGTTCAAAGCCAGTCTCAGCAATGGCGAGGCACTTAGCAACTCAGTTAGACCCTGTCTCTAAATAAAATACAAAAAAAAAAAAAAAAGGTCTGGGGATGTGGCCCAGTGGTCGAGTGCCCCTGAGTTCAATCCCCGGTACCAAAAAAAAAAAAAAAAAAAAAGAAAGAATGCTGATTATGAATGTCTAACTTACACCAAATGTTTGTGAAAATTTATCATCCACTATGCATGAGTCAGTTTTCTGTTACTATAACAAAATACCCCAGGCCCAGTACTTTATAAAGAAAAGAGTTTTATTTAGCTCATTGTTTTGAAGGCTGAAAGCCCAAGTCAGCCCTGATGAGGGCCCACTGACTGGGTCACCTCATGATGGTTGGCATCATGGTAGAAGTGGGTATGGGGAGGCACAGAGACACAGAAGCCACAGAGAGGAGAGGCCAGTCCTGCCCTTTTGTAACAACTCAGAGTCCACAGGGAGCACTAACTCAGGGTCCATAAAAACCACCTTAATCCTCCCAAGGATGGCACCTCCTCCAGCCTCCCCCACCCAGGGGGGCACTGCTTAAAGCCTCCACCACCTCCATCCCCAGGCAGGGACCAAGCTTCCAACATGAAACTCTGGGGACGCACCGCATGCCAACCACAGCGTCATAACACAGTGACCTCACGGGCCACACGAGAGGCCGCAGGTGCAGATCCGCTGGGGAAACACCTGCACCGGCTTCAAAGTCAGCAATTACCTGAAGACGGCGGAGAGCAGCGCGGCACACGGGCGGGAGCCGGGCTTCCCGCGGGGGAAGCAGGACTCCTCGTGAGACCAGGGTCGCTTCTAGTTCCTTCCATTCCTTTTCAGTTTCAGGCTTTCTCGGGACTCTGCAGGATGAGGTGCTGCACGTTACTATGGTGCCTCTGTGAGCAGAAGAAAGTCGCTGTGCAATGATGCCCGTTTAATGTGTGTTATCAGATGCTTCAAGCAGAAAAAGCCAATTAAGTGAATTGAATAATGACTTAATTTTTATTCAAGTCACTAAATAAAAGCAAGGCTTTGAACGTGCGTTCTACAAAGAATGTGTCATTTGTTATTTTTGAAAATGCAAGAAGTAAAAGTTCTGTTAGACAGTCAACATTGCTGATATAATTATCTTTCTAGTTATACTACAAACATGAGTGTCATCAAGTATAATGGTAGAAGATATGCTACCATTAAATGAAGAAAACGTGGAACAGAAATATAGCTAGACTGTTTGTGGGGAACAAATAATTTGAAAGTGAATCTTAAGCTGCAACATTCCTCTAATTGAAATAAAAGTTGTAAATATTAGAACTTACAGATATTTTTTGCTTGGTTTGATGATGCACACCTGTAATCCCAGCAACTCAGGAGGCTGAGGCAGGAGGATCACAAGTTCACGGCCAGTCTGAGCAATTTAAGAAGAGCCTGTCTCAAAATAAAAGGTAAAAAGGGCTGGGGCTGGGGCTCAGTGGTAGAGGGCCCCTTGGGTTCAATCCCCAATACTGGAAAAAGAAAAAAAAAAAAACTTGTTACTTTTTTTTAATATTCTGAACTCTTAAAACTTCTGTGACAGTGCTAATAGAGATTATAGAATTACACAGCCTTGGAGCAGCAGTTTATAAATCTACTAAATGGCTCACAATGGCACTGTGTGTGTGTGTGTGTGTGTGTGTGTGTGTGTATGTGTGTAACCAGGTCTTCTAGATTAGGGTTGCATTTTATTCCAAAACAGTTGGAAATATTTAATCAAACTACTCAATTAACAGATGACCAAAACTTGTCCTTTTGAAATTTTTAGCAAATCACTGCAATAATTGAAAACAATAATGTACACAGAAAGACTACTTAAATACATCACCACAAAAGAAAGCTGGAAGTTGAATAAGTCGTATGGTGCCTGCCCCGTAGACTATGAGAATAATTAGAATTCTAAAATTGCTCCCTGAAATATCTCAGAATATAATTTATGGGATAAACTTTGATGAAGCTCATTCTTTAGTTGCGTATGTACATATTATGGGGAAAAAAATGGAAGACACCTATGATTTCCAGAACATGAATTTGAGAAAACATTCAAAAATTCACACATGAAAAAAGATCTCTTTGACATTCTGCTCTATGAAGTTATTAATGGAAGAAATAGTCTCTGAATAGTAGCCAGAGCACAAGCTGTGACGATACCTGTTGAAACTGCAGCACGTTCACCCCCACAGGACTTGGACAGAGGTCCCCCCCCCACCACGGGAGGAACCGGCAGAAGCGTTTGCTCCTCTGAGAAACCCCGGTCTAGAAGATTCCATGAACTCCCCAGCAAACTCGAATCTGTTAGCCACTGAATGTCTTCTTCACGACAATTCCAGGCATTTCTATAAGCTATTAAAAGGGTAAGGGAAATCTGAAGACAATGTGTCATTCTGAAAAATGTCACCCACGTGGCATTAGGATCTGATAAGCTTGAAAACCGATCAAACAATGTGAATGTGTATCGAGAATAGTCAGCCCATGGTTGCTTCTTAATATCCAGATAATCAACACAAAGAGGGTATTTGCATTTTGCTTTAAGGCAAACAAATGTCATTGACTTCTTTAGAGTGTCTCATTCGTTTTCTGTAAATATGCTTTTCACTTAATCAGAAATGACAACTACACGCCACCAGGGTTTCCTCCTTGTCCTGTTTGCCAAGGTATTCCAGTGAAAGTCGATTGCTCCCAGCTTCCCTGAGTGATCACCTGTACCCAGTGATGTCACCCACTGTGAGTCACACCCGATGAACTTGGGTCTTGGTGACGGCCGTGTGACCACAACAATCCAGAAACAGGACATCTCCCTCACCACGAAGCCCCCGGGTGCCCGGGCCCTGTCCCCGCTGACCACTGATCTTGACAGCGTTTTGTTTAAGGATCAGCTTCAAACAACTCCCCCGAGACGGTGGCCACCCAGCGGTCTGTGCATGTTTAAGGCACGGAATTGGACGTGTCTGACACATGTGCACGCTCGTGACACCTCGGGCACATCTCGAGAGCAGCATGTCCCTCCTCCTGCTGCGGGTGTGCTACAAGCAGCTCACCACGTCACCTCTGGGTAGACGCTTTGGTTGCTTCCACCGCGGCCATTGCAGGTAAAGCCACCTGTGAAGCAGCCCCAATCAGGGAGAGGGCTACTGCGGCTAGCTGGAAGCCATAAGTTCCACCTGGTAATAATCATATGCACGTGACGCACCTGTAAATGCACGTGACGCACCCGCAAAGCTAAAGGTAATAACCAGGTGAAAGCAGTCAGAAGCGGCATTCATTCAGTCAGTCGGTCAGTCGCTCAGTCGGTCGGAAGAAGAGTTCGGGTGGGAGAGTCAGAGCGGCCAGAACGTAGTCAGAAGAAGAAATAAGAGTCAGAGCGGTTAGAAGAGAGAAGTAGTTGTTGCTGGTCAGAGTCAGGCCGAGGCTGCCAAAGAAGCTCTCGCTATCTCTCTCTTTCTCTCTCTAAGCTCTAAGAAAGTAAAACTAAAAGAAAGTAAAGAAGAAAGAAGAAAGAAGGAGCTCTCTCTCTCTCTCTCTCTCTTTCTTTCTCTCTCTCTCTAAGCTCTCTCTAAGAAAGTAAAAGTAAAAGAAAGTGAAGAAGAAAGAAGAAAGAAGAAGCTCTCTCTCTCTCTCTCTCTCTCTCTCTCTAAGCTCTCTCTAAGAAAGTAAAAGTAAAAGAAAGTAAAGTAAAGAAGTAAAGAGTCAGTAGTCAGAAGAAGTAAAGAGTCAGAGAGGTTGCTGAAAGAGCCAGTGTTAGAGTTTTGAGAGGTTGCTAAAGCCGAAGAATAAAAACCCTTCTTTCATCTTCATTCTGCCTCCGAGTTTTTCTCCTGCGGCGTTGTTGCTCCAAGTCAGGAAGCAACACCTGGAGCCTTGGGACCAAAGTGGGCGGTGGGCGCGCGTTCCTTTCCCTTGTGTGAGCACCTGGGAGCGGGGTAGCGGAGGCCTACGGTCATCTGGTGGTTCACTTTTTAAGAAGCCGTCCAGTGGTCGACTAGGGCTTTTTACATCCCGGCAGCAGCATGTGGGAGGCCCAGCCACGCACACCCGGCCCGTGGCTATGTCCTTTAGGCAGGTGGTGACACCTTGGTGGTTGTGATTCGTGTCTCCCTGGTGACCAGTGGTTGGACATCTCCGTCCTCGGTGCTGCTCCTGATCTTCAGTGAAGTCCTGCTCGAGCCTGCTGCCCTACATCAAAGCCGGCTCTGGTTCCTTCCCCGCTCTCCCTGTGGCGGAGTCCGGCGTGCTCTGGATGCGCTGGCTGCACGCGGGGCCTCAAGCAGGGATCTGCACGTGGTGTCTGGCGGGGCCCGTCTCCTGGGCTTCTCCGCGTCTTCCTCAGAGAAGGTCTGGCTCTCGTGGAGTCCTGCTCAGCAGTATCTTCCTCGAGCAGGCCACGCATTCACCACTGAGTCTAAGAAGTCACCCCCTAGCTCAGAGCCACCGAGTCCTTCTCTCAGCCTCTCCCAGCTTTTCCGCTTTCTTCTTGTGTCTGTTTTTGTGGGTGCTGAGGATGGAACCCGGTCTCAGGTGCACTGGCCCTTGCTCCCGCCCCGAGCTCCACCCAGCCCCAAACGTCTTCGTTTACATTTAGGCGCATGACCCACCTTGAGTCAAGGCCGTCAATGCCGTCAATGCCATCTGTCGCCAAGACATTCTCCTGAGGAAAGCCATCAAAGTGTGGCCTCATCTCCGGCTGCTGCATGCCGGGCATGGAGCCCGGCCCACCTGGCCTGATGACCTCCGTGTCTCTGTTACTGCAGGGCCGGCAGGGAGAGTTGGTCTCCTGGTGGCTCTTTTCCAGAGTCCTCCTGATCATCTAGCTCTTTACGTTGGGCTATGAATTTTAGATTAGCTGGACCATTTCTACCAAAAACACCTACTGATATTTTGACTGGAATCTGATTGAACGTGTGGACTAATGTGAATCAAATTAGTTTGCAGCTTTACAAATGTGCAGCACTGTCCGTCCGTGTGTCAGTGTTTGAGATATGCACTTTCGATGGCTTTGATGCCCTCTCACCTTCGATGCTTGAAAAAGATGGCCTGATTTGGACAATTACTAAGGGCTACTGGCCCTGAGTCTGCGGTGACCATGGAGGGACCAAGCCGTCACTCCCGAGCCCACGGACTAAACTCAACTTTGGGAAAACAGGACAAGGAGGCATTCCACGTCATGTGGGACACAGATGCCGTCTCCTGTGAATGTCGCCACGAGCGCCCACCTGAGCCCAGCTCCGTGCACAGGACAGAGGACGAGGACAGGCAGCTCCAGAACCCAGAGCTTCCCCGGGACACGTGACACGGCTGCTTCAAAAGACAATGGCACTTTTTTCTTTTTCTTTTTTTAGAGAGGGGGAGACTGTCTCCAGCGCGAGAGAACTTGACAGCCAAACGGCAGGAGCCTGCGTCACCCAGAGCCCACAGGAGCCAACAAGCTGGGGAGGAACCTGTTCTTCAGCCAACTGGGGACATCTGCATAGTGTGAGCTCGTTCTTAGCGGACACCAAGCAGTGCAGAAGTGGCTGTAGCTGTGAGAGAGACCCTGGTGGCTGTCTGCCTCTCTGAGCACCCTGGATCACGTGGGGAAGGAACACGACCTCTGAGAGGTGCCTTAAATACGGCAGCAACTGAAAGGATCCGAAGACGGCCAAAGCCGGTGACACAGAACCTTGATGACTGTTGATCTGGAGGACACCGTGCAAGTTGATCGTATTCTTCTCTCCACCTTTAAGTAGGTTTGAAATATTTAAAAAAAAAAAAAAAAAAAAAAAACGAAAAAAACCAACAGAGGCAAAGACAGGTAATCAATTCTGAGTAAGAAGACACAGGAGATACCTGCTGGGGGCTTCTTTTTTTTTTTTCTTTAAATATTTATCTGTTTGCTTTAGTTGTACACAATGCAACGCATTTTATGTTTATGTGGTGCTGAGGATCGAACCCGGGCCGCGCATGTGCTAGGTGAGCGCTCTACTGCTGAGCCACAACCCCAGCCCCTGCTGGGGACTTCTAAGAGAATATGTCCTCACTCAAAAAGGAACACAAAGAAGATTTGCTCCTCCACTCTGAACAGTGTAGATGCATCTAATGCCAGGAGCAGCGGCAGCCTCCTTGGCGTTGGGAGGGAACCCTGAGAGAAGGAAAAGCCAAGGGTGGTGGAGCCCAGATGGGGAGAGCCGGGTCCCGTGGACCTCGTGAACCACTGAAGGAAGACTGAGCCACGCAAGAGGGCAAGAGCGTTCTCCCTTGTTGCTTAAGATACTCTGGCTGGGTTCTCCTTATGGACAGACGCGTCACCTCACTTGGGACCTAATAAATCTACTGTGCCTGTGCATCCCTGGGAGCCCTCTCCATCTCTCTGCTTTGTTGATGACCATAGGACCCCTTTCTGTCATCCTCCCAGCTCCTCGGAGATGCTAAAGGCATATTCGTCTGTCCAGCGTCTACACGATGCCCAAGGCCATCCAGCACCTGCTGCCCCTCTGCAAGCACGCCCTGCAGGCCAGGGAGCAGGTGCCGCGAGAGCACAGACGTGGACAAGGACTGCCACCTGTCTCCCACGGGAGCCGAGCGCCGGGTGGATCTCCACAGCGTGAGGCTCGGGCCTGCCGCGGAGCAGGGCCGGCGCGGGCAGGGAAGGTGGTGCTCTAGTGGGGGGGTGGGGGAGGCAGGCCCCCAAACCCCAGGAAACCGAGCCAGGGCAAAGGCTGAAGGCAGGAAAGCCTGGGGCACTTTGGCCCCGGGAGGCCGCGAGGAGCCTGGAGACACGGGTTGCTGTGTGACGCGGGGACACGGCAGGGTCAGGGTCAAGCCTTGTTAGTTACTGCAGGTGCGCAGGCGACCAGCGGCCCAGGGTGGCACTCCCGCCCCCACCTCCCTGCTCAGTGCTGGGACTCAGCAGCCAGGGCCACATGCCACCTCCAGGGAGGAGGTGAGCCCCCCCAGAACCCCGCCTGCAAGTCTGGGGAGCTGGATCTCTCCCGGGGTTGACCCCCAGTCACTGTCACCTGGACTCGGATGCTCTGGGCTTCGGGCAACAGAGCAGCCCAGCAAACGAGAGGCTGGAGCGCCACCCTGCTGAGCCGCGAGGCCCTGAGGTCAGACGCCCCTGAGGTCAGACGCCAGGCGCCCCTCAGCAGGCCCCAGCTCTGCCCTCAAGGTCACAGGGGGCTGCTTCAGAGATATGACTGGGTCACCTCTGGCAGCAAGGGAGGCTGGGACTGAGTGCGCGGCTTCCCCTCCTCAGGGAGCAGCAGGTGAGAAGCAGCGTCCGGAGGGGGCGCCAGGGTGGTCGCCCAGCAGCCACGCGAGCGTCCAGAGCCCGGGTGCAGCTCTGGAAGGCTGGACGCGGCTCCCTCCGCGGGGCCTGCTGCCCGCTCCTCGGTGGCCATGCTGGCCACCGGGCTGTGAGCCTGGATCCCTGCTTTCTCCCCGACGTTGCTAGTCTGCGCTGCTCAGTGCCTAGTGGGCAGTGTCTGTCAAGGTCACCGAAGGGAACAGACTCTTCAGTAGCTCTCTGAGATGGAGAGTCTGAACACACCCACCCTGCCCTGGGACCTGGGCAGTCCTGGGCCTCGTGACAGCCTCCAGGATGCCACGCTGGTGACGTGGTGCCCCTCAGAGCCCGGCAGCTCCTGCTGGTGGGGATGAAAGGGGCAAGGCTCAGAGGACCACCCTTGGCCCAAGGCCACCCTTAATCCACACACACAGGAGCGTCCCCTGAAGGACAGTGAGCGATAATACCAGTGGCTCAGGGGACACCTGGTCCAGGTGACACACTCCTACAGGGTCCTGGAGGTCTCAGGGGACAACTGGGCCAGGGGATGTCTTCTCACAGGGTCCTGGAGGTCTCAGGGGACACCTGGGCCATGTGACGCCCTCCCACAGGGTCCTTGAGGTCTCAGGGGACGCCTCGGCCAGGGGACATCCTCCCACAGGGTCCTAGACGTCTCAGGGGACACCTGGGCCATGAGACGCCCTCCCACAGGGTCCTGGATGTCTCAGGGGACACCTAGGCCATGTGACGCCCTCCCACAGGGTCCTGGAGGTCTCAGGGGACACCTGGGCCATGTGACGCCCTCCCACAGGGTCCTGGAGGTCTCAGGAGACACCTGGGCCAGGGGACGCCCTCCCACAGGGTCCTTGAGGTCTCAGGGGACGCCTCGGCCAGGGGACGTCCTCCCACAGGGTCCTGGAGGTGCGCAGGGGACACCTGGGCCAGGGGACGTCCTCCCACAGGGTCCTGGAGGTGCGCAGGGGACACCTGGGCCAGGGGACGCCCTCCCACAGGGTCCTTGAGGTCTCAGGAGACACCTGGGCCAGGGGACGCCCTCCCACAGGGTCCTTGAGGTCTCAGGGAACACCTGGGCTAGGGGACGCCCTCCCACAGGGTCCTGGAGGTCTCAGGGAGACACCTGGGCCAGGGGACGCCCTCCCACAGGGTCCTTGAGGTCTCAGGGAACACCTGGGCTAGGGGACGCCCTCCCACAGGGTCCTTGAGGTCTCAGGGAACACCTGGGCTAGGGGACGCCCTCCCACAGGGTCCTGGAGGTCTCAGGGGACACCTGGGCCAGGGGACACCCTCCCACAGGGTCCTTGAGGTCTCAGGGGACGCCTCGGCCAGGGGACGTCCTCCCACAGGGTCCTGGAGGTCTCAGGGACACCTGGCCAGGGGACGCCCTCCCACAGGGTCCTGGAGGTCTCAGGAGACACTTGGGCCAGGGGACGCCCTCCCACAGGGTCCTTGAGGTCTCAGGGAACACCTGGGCTAGGGACGCCCTCCCACAGGGTCCTTGAGGTCTCAGGGAACACCTGGGCTAGGGGACCCCCTCCCACAGGGTCCTGGAGGTGCGCAGGGGACACCTGGGCCAGGGGACGCCCTCCCACAGGGTCCTGGAGGTCTCAGGAGACACCTGGGCCAGGGGACGCCCTCCCACAGGGTCCTTGAGGTCTCAGGGAACACCTGGGCTAGGGGACGCCCTCCCACAGGGTCCTTGAGGTCTCAGGGAACACCTGGGCTAGGGGACGCTCTCCCACAGGGTCCTGGAGGTGTGCAGAGGACACCTAGGCCAGGGGACGCTCTCCCACAGGCCTGGAGGGTGCAGAGGACACCTAGGCCAGGGGACGCCCTCCCACAGGGTCCTGGAGGTGCACAGGGGACAACTGGCCAGGGACGCCCTCCCACAGGGTCCTGGAGGTGCGTAGGGGACACCTGGTCCAGGGGACGCCCTCCCACAGGGTCCTGGAGGTGTGCAGAGGACACCTGGGCCAGGGGACGCCCTCCCACAGGGTCCTGGAGGTGCGCAGGGGACACCTGGGCCAGGGGGACGCTCTCCCACAGGGTCCTGGAGGTGCGCAAGGGGGACACACCTGGTCCAGGGACGCCCTGGGGTCCTGGAGGTGTGCAGAGGACACCTAGGCCAGGGGACGCTCTCCACAGGGTCCTGGAGGTGCGCAGGGGACACCTGGTCCAGGGGACGCCCTCCCACAGGGTCCTGGAGGTGCGCAGGGGACACCTGGGCCAGGGGACGCTCTCCCACAGGGTCCTGGAGGTGTGCAGAGGACACCTAGGCCAGGGGACGCCCTCCCACAGGGTCCTGGAGGTGTGCAGAGGACACCTAGGCCAGGGGACGCTCTCCCACAGGGTCCTGGAGGTGTGCAGAGGACACCTGGTCCAGGGGACGCCCTCCCACAGGGTCCTGGAGGTGCGTAGGGGACACCTGGTCCAGGGGACGCCCTCCCACAGGGTCCTGGAGGTGTGCAGAGGACACCTAGGCCAGGGGACGCTCTCCCACAGGGTCCTGGAGGTGTGCAGAGGACACCTAGGCCAGGGGACGCTCTCCCCACAGGGTCCTGGAGGTGCACAGGGGACAACTGGGCCAGGGGACGCCCTCCCACAGGGTCCTGGAGGTGCGTAGGGGACACCTGGTCCAGGGGACGCCCTCCCACAGGGTCCTGGAGGTGTGCAGAGGACACCTGGGCCAGGGGACGCTCTCCCACAGGGTCCTGGAGGTGCGTAGGGGACACCTGGTCCAGGGGACACCCTCCCACAGGGTCCTGGAGGTGCGCAGGGGACACCTGGGCCAGGGGACGCTCTCCCACAGGGTCCTGGAGGTGCGTAGGGGACACCTGGTCCAGGGGACACCCTCCCACAGGGTCCTGGAGGTGCGCAGGGGACACCTGGGCCAGGGGACGCTCTCCCACAGGGTCCTGGAGGTGCGTAGGGGACACCTGGTCCAGGGGACACCCTCCCACAGGGTCCTGGAGGTGCGCAGGGGACAACTGGGCCAGGGGACGCTCTCCCACAGGGTCCTGGAGGTGCGCAGGGGACACCTGGGCCAGGGGACGCTCTCCCCACAGGGTCCTGGAGGTGCGTAGGGGACACCTGGGACAGGGGACGCCCTCCCACAGGGTCCTGGAGGTGTGCAGAGGACACCTGGTCCAGGGGACGCCCTCCCACAGGGTCCTGGAGGTGCACAGGGGACACCTGGGCCAGGGGACGCTCTCCCACAGGGTCCTGGAGGTGCGTAGGGGACACCTGGTCCAGGGGACGCTCTCCCACAGGGTCCTGGAGGTGCGCAGAGGACACCTGGGCCAGGGGACGCTCTCCCACAGGGTCCTGGAGGTGCGTAGGGGACACCTGGGCCAGGGGACGCTCTCCCACAGGGTCCTGGAGGTGCGTAGGGGACACCTGGTCCAGGGGACGCCCTCCCACAGGGTCCTGGAGGTGTGCAGAGGACACCTGGGCCAGGCGACGCTCTCCCACAGGGTCCTGGAGGTGTGTAGGGGATACCTGGGCCAGGGGACGCCCTCCCACAGGGTCCTGGAGGTGTGTAGGGGACACCTGGTCCAGGGGACGCTCTCCCACAGGGTCCTGGAGGTGCGTAGGGGACACCTGGGCCAGGGGACGCTCTCCCACAGGGTCCTGGAGGTGCGTAGGGGACACCTGGTCCAGGGGACGCCCTCCCACAGGGTCCTGGAGGTGTGCAGAGGACACCTGGGCCAGGGGACGCTCTCCCACAGGGTCCTGGAGGTGTGTAGGGGATACCTGGGCCAGGGGACGCCCTCCCACAGGGTCCTGGAGGTGCACAGGGGACACCTGGGCCAGGGGACACCCTCCCACAGGGTCCTGGAGGTGCGCAGGGGACACCTGGGCCAGGGGACGCCCTCCCACAGGGTCCTGGAGGTGCGTAGGGGACAACTGGGCCAGGGGACGCCCTCCCACAGGGTCCTGGAGGTGCGTAGGGGACACCTGGTCCAGGGGACGCTCTCCCACAGGGTCCTGTAGGCCTAGGTGGAACCACGGGCCCCTTCAGGTGTGGCCCTTCCCAGTTTGCCAGAATAGCCAGAACTTAAGGCCCCTAGGAGGGAAGGCAGAGGGGACCGTGAGGAGGGGGAGGTGGGCTGGGTCCTCAGCTCCCCACTGGGTGGCCCCGTGTGGCTGGGGCTGGGGCTGGGGTTTGTTTCTGGTGACATTTTTGCTCCGTGCCTTTCCCATAAGGCCCGGGGTTTTTTGGCCCCCACAAGTGGTGGTCCACACTCTGTCTTGGGTGCCCTGTCACTGTGTCTGGGCATAAAGGAGGAGGTGGGACGGGCTGGTGATCCCCACCTCATGGCAGAGAGGTGTCCCAATCCCCGTCAGGAGCCAGGCCCTGTCTCCAGCCGGGCCTTGAGCGCCAGGGTCGCAGCCCTCAGAGGTCAGGTCGCGTCTCAAAGTCGTCCAGCGGCCAAGCTAAAGCACAGAGCGGGTCTGAACATCACCACTGCTGGTCTTCTATTAGCTTGTTTGTGTTCTAGACAGGTTCTCCCTGTGTGGCCCAGCTGACCTTGAACTCCTGGGCTAAGCCCCTCCACACACACACCAGTCCTCCACCAAGCCTAAAGGCAGCTGTTGCAGCTTGCTCAGTTAGCCTGAGATCCCAACTTGAATCAGAGCAACTGGCCCATGGATTTTGCCTCCCTTGGCCACTGGCTGCTCAGAGATGCCACCTGCAAGTTTCTTGGCGCTCTTTTGGCCCTGGATTCAGCACCTGCCTGGGTTCTGGGCTGTAGGGCTCCTGCTCTGCCTCTGGTACTCAAGGAAGCACGACCCAGAGACAAGAGATGCTTTTGCTCCGTGTCCCGGGTATCCACGGGAGGCCCTGGGGAGGCATCTGCCGCGTCTTTGGTTTTATCCGGTAGCCAATGGCTTTAGCAGTGTCCTGCAGGACGGCTGATTCAGGACGTAGGTGCCCAGCAAAGGAGGCAATGCACTGAGGAAGCCCCTGGGCCCCCCTCGGAATCCCCAGGAGGGCTCCCACAACACAGACGCAGAGCACGTCCGCCTCGGCAGGTCGGGGGCCTGGCATCTGCACTCCCCTCAAGTTCCAGGTGCGGCTGCTGCTGCTGGCCCGGAACCCCACTCTGAGAAACACGAGCTTAGCCGGTACAAACCTGTCTCCAGTGCCAGGTGGCCTGACCTCCCTGGGCATAGGACAGTGGACAAGCTACTCCGCCTCTCTGCCTCTGCTTCCTTCTCTGTAAAACAGACAATTGGAGCCACCCCCGCCCCCGTGGGAAATGCCACCTGTTATCTAACCTTAAGGACGTGCGTGGGAAAGAGCTGATGGCCATGCTCCCAGAGCCCCTCTGTCCCTTCCTTTCCCAGGCCACCTCCTGCTGAGTCGAGTGAGGGATGGTCCCTCTCTACTGCAAGCCTGGACCCTGTTCTAGGACCTCCCCGAGAGAAGCAAATGCCAAGGTCAAGTTAGACTCCAAGCTCGGCTCCAGTGCCTGGACCTACATACCCGGAAGAGCCGGTTCCCCTCAGGGCCCAGCAGAACAGAGGATGGGGAGGAGGCAGCCCCTGCTGGAAGACCGTGAGGAACCCAGGGTCCCACCCCGTACCTCGCCCTGTCCCAGGCTCCAGCCAGGGACAGCCGGGGAGGGCCAGCCACCTGGGGCCCCCGGGAACGCGTGCACCCTTCCCAGAACCTGTGTGCTCGGGCTGAGGGTCCAGGACAGGCTGGGCCCTCAGCACCCCCTAAGGGACACCTGTGCCCACTCTGTCCACCTGCGGTCCCTGGAGGAGCAAGGCCAGCGGGAGCCCAGGACGGAACTCCTGAACGCCATTCTCCCTCCGCTGTCTTTCTCCCAGGCTCCGCCAGGGCAGCTGCACAGCTCCGTGGACACCGCCACCCTTGCATTGCCGGACCCAGGCTCCCTCCTCATCCCACCCACTGTGTCCCCACCTGCCGCTGCTGGGGCCACCAGACATGGGGCAGCCACGCCCCAAGGCTGTGCCTTGCTCTCCCCCGCTGTCCCCCTGCCGGGCAGAGCCCTCCTGCACCTGCTCCCCCATGAGCCCCGGCCCCAGGCTCCCGTGAAGCTCTGCGGTGGCCCTGGACCTCGTCCCAGCCAGGGCGAGCTGGGCAGCTACACGCCCACGCCCACACTAGAGCTGCGTCCTCACTAGGCCCCAGCTCCCGAGCAGGGCTGGGGGCCCACAGCCGGCCGCCCACTCCCTGCTCAGGTGAGCTCGGAGACTCCAGCCAGGTGCGACTTGAGCAGCCAGCTCACCACCAGACTCGAGCACCTGGCCTGGGCCCGTGCTCCGGCGTCAGCCAGGAGCTGAGCAAGGCATGCCCCCTCCCTGCCTCTGACTCCCGACCTGCAGAACGGGTACAACCTCTGACTCAGGGCGGGGAGAGCCAAGGGCAGGCCTCGCGCTTTGCCAGGCACGGACACACCCACAGACACTGAGGCACAAACCAGAAAATCCGCTTCTCCTTGGGAGAAATGGAGGCCAGGCGTCCGGGAGAGTGACGCACACTGTTTTGCCTGCAGACGGGCGGCTGTCAGGAAGGGTGGCCTCCAGGAGCAGGGAGGGAGCAGCCAGGGCAGGGCCCGTCTCCAGAGCGGAGGCCTCGACCCTCCTGGAGAAGGCTGCAGCCCACCCGTAGCCCTCTCTCGGGAGGCAGGCAGAGCTGTCGGTGGACAGGCCCACACCTGGGGTCTGCGCCCCGGGCCTAAGGCCAGCCCCGCCCCCTGTGCCAGGGCCTGCCTCTGCTCAGACCCAGGGGGTGGTGTAGTTGGACCTAAGGCACTTTTATCATCCTTTTTTACTCTCAGTGGCCAGGGATGGGTGGGGGTCCCCTCATCGTCACCTGCTTGCTGTGCACAGCCTTCAGAAGGTGTCCAGCACTTGGGGGTGCATGAAACAAACCCCAGGCTCACTAGAGACAGGCAGGTAAGGCCAGAAACTGTCCCCCGTGGGGCTATCAGACAAAGGACCTGCATCCCTCTCCTGAGATCAAACCCTGCAAACAGGCACATGCAGCACACAGAGATGAGGACGAGCACGCGTGCACACACACACACACACACACACACACACACACAGCCATGTACACAAACGCGCACCCACACATGCAAACACATGCACTCAAACACACATGCACATGCACACAGGCGTGTCTACCTGCACATGCCTGCATGCGTGCTCGAACACACATGCACACGCACACTCAGGCACACACACCACAAACACACATACCCACACGTACATACACGAGTGCCCACGTGCTGCAGGCCCAGACACCAAGCCCGCCAGGCTTTTATCACTTTTGCTTCAGGACTGCACACTCGGGGACCGTTCCAGGCTGAGAAGAGTAGGACTGAAGGCAGCGGGGCTTCACACGCGTGCGCAGGAGCACCGGTGCACGTGTGCCCCGCTGTGCCCAGGAACCCACAGGACGTGGTGCAGAGGAGATCAGTGTGGCAAGAGGTCACGTAGGCTGCTGTGGGCGTGGGCACCGGGGGCTGGTGTGCGTGGCCCTGACCTTCCATCTCCAGGACAGGACAACTGGGGTGGGGCCCTGAACACCCCGTCAGGCAGCGAGGTCGCAGGAGCCAGCAGCAGGAGCGTGCTGGGCTTCGTGTTCCTCCCACAGGACGTGAGGACCAGGCGCAGGAAGTCCCCTCCCCATCACCTCCATGTGCCAGGCTGGCTGCATGTCTGTGGCAGCGTTGTCCACCTGGCCGAGTGGACCTTGCGGTCAGACCCGCCCTGGAGTCCCTGGCGGCTGCTGCTGGCCGTGGTGACATGGGCCAGGCTCCAACTGCTCCCACGGCTGCTCTCTCTTCCTAGGACCTGGTGGTGCCAGGCACTTGCTGTCGTGGATGTGGAGACAGAAGTCGTGCTTACAAAGTCCCACCGGGCGAGCCCTGAGTCAGTGTGCACCAGGGCAGCTCTCCCGGAGCTGGGGTGGACCCCGCAGGATGGGGGCGGGGCACTGTGCACCCACCAGGGCCACCAACCCTGCACCTTTGGGAAGAGCCACCTGGAGTGTCCCAGTGCACAAAAGGGGAGGTGGCTGTCACTAGGTTGTGTTTCCCCTGCCAGGGGAGAGGGGATGGGAGAAAGGGCATGAAGGAGGGGTGGGGCCAGGAGGAGGGCGGAGCCAAAGCGGGAGGGCAGACCCCTCCCTGGTGAGTGAGGGGCGCTGTCCACCTGCCCTCCGTGGTGGGCCTGGGAGCTTCACTTCAGAGGACACAGTCCAGGAAAACTGTCCTCCCGCGGACAACACCCATGGTGTTTCACAGAAGGAGACACTTGTTCAAAGCAGATCCAAACAGTGCAGGAGGGCGCAGAGTGCGGAGGGAGCCGCCTGCCTCTGCAGGGTCCGAGATGGCTGCGGGGGGCCTGCCTTCCTGCCCCGTTCCCCTGACTGCCCCGCGCCCTGCCAGGTCCTGCCGCCGCTGTAACAAACCCCTCGGCTTCTAGAGGCCGGCAGTTCTAGATGAGTCTCAGGGTGAGGGTCCAGTGGTGCAGGGCTGGCTCCCCCGACCCCTGAGCTTGTGGCCATGTCACTCTGTTCCCTGCCCCATGGTCACATAGCTGCCTCCTCTTCTATAGCCGGGCGTCCCCCTGCCTCCCTGTAGAAGGACACTTGGTGGAATTTAGGGCCATGGGGATAATTGAGGGTAGTCTCCCTTCCCCAGGGTCTTGGCGGAGCCACACCCGCAGGTCCTGACCACATGCAATGCCACTCTCACAGGCGCAGGGACTCCCACGAGGCTCATGCCGGGGCCGTCCTTCAGGCGACTGCGGGGACCAAGCCTGAGTCGGCAGGGAGGGCCGGCCCAGGGCTCCAGGTCCAGCTGCCCACTTTCTTCTCCTACATGGTCCCGTCCCCTGCTTGCCCCTGTGGTCCCCAGCACCTGACACCCTGGTTGGCAGTGCTCACAGCACCGCCCCGTGCACCCCAGCCCCTCCGCCCTCTCCAGGGCCAGGCCTCTGCTCGGCTGTGAGGATGACGGCAGGGGTGCTGAGCAGTGTCCCTGCCCAGCGCCAGACTACCCTCCTATCCACGGGACACCAGGCTCTCCCCAGTGGGCCGCCATGGCTGTGGCCCTGGCCGCGAGCTGGCACGCTGCCCTCCGAGCCTGGAGCTTGCCGGGCTGACTGCCAGCTCCCGTCTTCCCCGGTCTGTAATTAGCAGCTGTGAGGTGGGCGGCTGGGCCTGGGCTTTAACCTGCTTCCACCAGTGCCAAGCTACTTTCCCTGGAACCAAATGCCCAGCTGGGCAGGTGAAGGAGCCCTAATTAGGAAGGGCTGTTGCAGCTAGCTGGAAGCCATAAGTTCCACCTGATATGTATGTGACGCACCTGTAGGCACCCGCAAACCTGAAGGTATATAACCGGGTGAAAGCGGTCCGAGTTAGGAGAACAGAGAATTCAGTCAGCCGGGCAGTCACTCGGTCGGTCAGAAGAATCAGAGCGGCCAGAACGTAGGCAGAGCGGTTACAGAAGAGAAACCAGATAGATAGACAGAAGAGAAACCAGATAGAAGAAGTAATGACTGGTCAGAGTTAGGCCGAGACTCCTGAGGAAGACAGAAGACAGAAGAAAGAAGAAGGAAGAAAGATAAAAAATAAAGAAGCCAGAAAAGCTATACAGAGAAAAAGCCTTGAGCTTTAAACAAGAGAGCATAGCCTCTGACTCAGTTGAAGCCAGTTAAGAATTAAGCCGAAGCAGAGTAGCTGGCCAAAAGCTGAAACAGGGGGGGGGGAGTAGACAGCGAAAAGCGAAGCGAGCCGGCCAAAAGCCGAAGCAGAGTAGCCAGCGAAAAGCCGAAGCGAGCCGGCCAAAAGCCGAAGCAGAGTAGCCGGCCAAAAGCCATAAAAAATAAAGAAGCCAGAAAAGCTATACAAAGAAAAAGCCTTGAGCTTTAGCAAAAAGCCATAAAGAAAAAAGCCATGAGCTTAAAAGAAAATAGAAAGCCATTGAGCTTTGGCAAAAAAGCCATAAAAATAAAGAAGAGACAGAAAAGAAAAAATAAAGAAGAGACCAAAAAAAAAAAGTCAAAGACGCTTATGCAGTTGTGCTTAACAAAGTGTGTTAGTTGCTCCTCAGCAGTAGGCTTCCTTAAAGCCACAGCACCTTCTCAAAAAGGGCTCAAATATCCACCCTTTCATAAAAGGTGAAAAGCTAGGTAGGGACAAGAAAATAAAAGAAAATAGAGAAAATAGAACTAAAGCACCTTTTTAAACTAAAGGGAAGGAATATGAAGGAGCCCTAATTAGGAAGGGCTGTTGCAGCTAGCTGGAAGCCATAAGTTCCACCTGATATGTATGTGACGCACCTGTAGGCACCCGCAAACCTGAAGGTATATAACCAGGTGAAAGCAGTCCGAGTTAGGAGAACGGAGAATTCAGTCAGCCGGGCAGTCACTCGGTCGGTCAGAAGAATCAGAGCGGCCAGAACGTAGGCAGAGCGGGTTACAGAAGAGAAACCAGATAGAAGACAGAAGAGAAACCAGATAGAAGAAGTAATGACTGGTCAGAGTTAGGCCGAGGCTCCTGAGGAAGACAGAAGACAGAAGAAAGAAGAAGGAAGAAAGAAGAGAGAAAGAAAGAAGCTCTAATCTTTCTCTAAGCTAAGCTCTATCTTTCTTTCTCTCTAAGAAGAAAAGCTCGCTTTAATCTTTCTCTCTAAAAATCTTTCTTTCCCTCTCTAAGCTCTAAGAAAGTAGAAGTACAGAAGACAGAAGAAGGAAGAAAGAAGAGAGAAGAAAGAAGCTCTAATCTTACTCTAAGCTAAGCTCTATCTTTCTTTCTCTCTAAGACTCTAACTCTAAGCTAAGAAGACAAGAAGAAAAGCTCGCTTTAATCTTCTCTCTAAAAATCTTTCTTTCCCTCTCTAAGCTCTCTCTAAGAAAGTAGAAGTAAAAGTAGTAAAAGCTTAACTCTGCCTCCGAGAGTTTTTTCCTCCCGGTTTTCGGTACCAGGCAGCTTACAGGCAGGCACCCAGGACTGTGTCCCCAAGGGGAGGGAAAGGTGGATCAGTGCTATCAGTAGCCACGTGGATTGTGGCCCGTGGGCCCTCCTGGGGCAGGTCATCTCAAGGGCCTCTTCTTGGACCATTCTTGGGACAGCAGCGGGGCGGTCCCCTTGTGACACTGCCAGTAGCCTGTAAATCCTCCCTGGGTGAGGAGTCTGTGCTGCGGGAGGGGCGTGGACTCCTGGGGTCACAGAGCGTGGCGTGTCCTCTGCTTCCCTAGAGCCTCCCACGCCCAATACACGCCAACGAAGGGAAGGAGTCAGGGGTAGGTGGGAGGGTGGAAGGTTGATGCCCCCAATTCTTTTTTTTTTTTTTTTTTTTTTGTGGTACCGGGGATTGAACTCAGAGGCACTCGACCACTGGGTCACATCCCCAGCCCTTTTTTTTTTTTTTTTTTTTTTTTTTATATATTTTATTTAGAGACAGGGTCTCACTGAGTTGCTAAGTGCCTCGCCATTGCTGAGGCTGGCTTTGAACTCGCGATCCTCCTGCCTCAGCCTCCCAAAGTGCTGGGATTACAGGCGTGAGCCACCGCGCCCGCTGATGCCCCTAATTCTTACGCTGAAACCTGATCCCAGTGCCCGGTGTCAGGAGGTGGGACGTTGGGTGACTAGGTCTTGAGGGTGCTGCCCTTGGGATGGGACTAGTGCCCCTGTTAGGAGCAGAAGAGACCCGAGACGTCCCTCCACCACGTGTCGATGAGGAGGCCCTCAAGGACACCGGCCTCAGCCCGACAGCCGGCTCCCAGCCTCCAGGTCACGAGAGCTTTCCGTTCCCTCGCCACCTGTCAGCGGCACTCTGTGGGCAGCCAGAACACCAGGGCACCGTCACCCACTGCACGTCTTTAAGTGGCAGTACTGGGAAGGGCAGAAGATTGAATGTGGACGTTCCTAACTCGTCCTCCTGGTCCTGGGCCTCTCCTGTTGGCGCTGCCCTGAGCGGGGTCCGCCCTCGGGGCTGGTCTTCCAGCGCCTCCTCCGCGCTGACCTGGGGCCACTGCCGCAGGCGCTTCGGGGCAGCCTGGCCCGGAGCAGGTGGACGCAGCCAGAGTCCTCCGGAGACAGCAGCATGCCCAGGGCACAGGTGATGGGGCCAGGCAGCAGAAGTGACTGAGGACCGGGCTTCCTGCCAGGGCAGCGATGGTCGGGAAGAAGGAGGACTCCCCGGAGGACCAAAGCTCAAACCCCACCCCCATCCACCCTCCTGCCCCCCAGCGCCCCACCCCCAAGTTCTCCCGGACAGGAGACCACATGGCGGGCCCCCACCCTCTCCCCACCCCTCTCCAGGAGAGGGCTGGGGGGGGAAGAGGAGGTGGCAGGAAGTCGTGGCCCCTTTTCCTGATAAGGCAGGGCCCTAGGGCAGAGGGAGGCCACTAGGCTCAGTGCAGGGAGAGTTTGTTTCCTGGTCCTCAAAGCGGACGCCTCCAGGGCGGGTCGGGGACGGAGTTTCCAGTCCGCCTGCTCAGGAGCTTCCTGTCCTCAGGGACACCGAGGAGTGCCAGGCCTCTGTCCCCGCGTCCTGACCTGTGAACAGACAGGAACCAGGCTGGAGAGGCAGTCACTGCCAGGTCAAGTCCTGAGCTCCCCTCTCCACTGGTCCCTGGGGAGGGACTCTCCGTGGGCCACCTGCTCCTCAGGGCTCCTCTGTCTGCCCAGACACTAGCAGTGCTCTGACCACCACAGACACTTCTGCTCTGCAGCCTGAACCCTCTTAGTCCGGAGTGGAAAATACCTTTTCAGCTGCTGAGCGGACCTAAACCAGCAGACAGGACAGCGCCCTGTCAGGACAGCTCCCTGTCCAGCACGAATGGAGGCTATTTTCAGAAGCATGAATGCAAAGGAATGCGGAGAAGCAGGTTGGACAGGAGGGCTGACCTGGAGTCACAGGGAGGACGCCAGCCCAGCCAAGGGACAAGCAGGCAGGCAGAGAGGAGCCTGCGTGGGTTTCTTTTGTGGGTCTTGTTTGTCGTGGTACAGGGATAGAACCCAGGACCTCATGCCCGCTGGGCACGTAGTGCCCTACCATTGAACTGCATCCCAGCCCCCAGAGACCCTGTTTTTAACACTCTAGAGGCAAATTTGTCAAGGAGATCCAAGATAAATCTTCAGACCCACTCCACTAATTTACTCCTAATAGCAAAAATGAGATGGAGGATTCAGTAATAGTGAGAAGATGTAACAGTGGTCTACTTTATGTTTATTTTTAAAAAGTTTTTTTTATTCTAAGATGATATAAATGACAGCAGAATGCATTAATTACATTTCATATTACACATATAGAGCACTTTTTTACAAATCTCTGGTTGTATGCAAAGTATATTCACACCATTCGTGACTTCATACATGCACTTAGGGTAATGATATCCATCTCATTCTACCATCTTTTTTTTTCTTCACCCTTTTGCCCCCTCCCTTCCCCTCCCTCCCCATTGGCCATTCTAGTATTCCTCTAATCCTCCTATGCTCCCCATCCCAACCCGACTGTGAATATTGTCGAATTGAAAATTGGCCTCCTTATATCAGAGAAAACATTTGGCATTTGGCTTTTTGGGATTGGCTAACTTCACTTAGCATTATATTCTCTAACTCCATCCATTTTTCTGCAAATGCCATGATTTTATTCTGTCGTATTGCTGAGTAATATTCCGTTGTGTGTATATACCACGTTTTCTTTATCCATTCATCTACTGAAGGGCATCTAGGTTGGTTCCACAGTTTAGCTATTGTGAATTGTGCTGCTATAAAACATTGATGTGGCTGTGTCCCTGTAGTATGCTGTTTTCAGGTCTTTTGGGTAAAGACCAAGGAGTGGGATGGCTGGGTCATAGGTGGTTCCATTACTTTATGTTTATTTTAAAAGAAGAGTCCATCTTTTTTTTTTTAATTTTTTTTAGTTGTAGGTGGACACAATATCTTTATCTATTTATTTTATGTGGTGCTGAGGGTGGAACCCAGTGCCTCACATGCACAAGGCAAGCGCTCTACCACTGAGCCCCAGCCCTGCCCCTGCTTTATGTTTTGATGAATACAGGGTTTATTTAAAAAGGGGTGACATAGACTTCTCTGGGAGGGAGAAGGGGGCCATGGCTGGTGTCCTGGTATCCCAAGAAGTGAGGTGCTCTGCCTTTTTATATGTCCCAGGCTTCCTCTGTTCTCCAGCCCTCTTCCCTCATCCCTCTCCTTCCTGCTTACATGACCAGGCCCAGCAGATGCCCAGTGGGGCGGCCAAAGGTGGGAAGGGGACTGGAGGGGCCAAGGTGGGTGATATGGGCTGGAAGGGGGTGTGGTCAACCACTCCCTGTAGGAGGGACAGTCCCTGGGACAGGTTACCTTAGCAACACCTTGGAGCAGGGGCAGGGTACCTTGGTGAGGGTGGAGGAGGGGCTCTGAAGGCATGGGTTCCCATCCTCCCTTCTCTGGATTGGACGCGTGCCTATCTGCCCGTCTAATTCTGGCTCCAGTGGCCGCCCCGGCAGGAACTTGGGACATGTCTAGTGTGTGCGAGACCAGGCGTCCAAAGCCGCCCTGGCTGTTGGTCAAGAACGTGGCCCTGGGACGGGACGCTGGGCTCCACTCTGGCTGTGCCACGTGCCCTCAGCGCTGCCTCCCCGTCCTGGGTCTGCAGAGGAGGGATGGTGGGAGTCGCTGCCCAGGCCCAGGGAGGACCCGACGGCTCCCAGCAGGCGGCTGGGCCGTGCCTTACACCAAGGGCCTTGCCTGGGCACCCCTCGCGCCTCTCCTAGCACGTGCCCCTCCTAGCGCTGCGGGCAGCGTGTCCAGAGTCTGGATCTTAGGAGGGTCAAGACACACGCACTGAGTAGCACCCCCCCCAGGTCCCCCACGGCACCCGGGATTTCTGCGGAAGGGCAGAGTGCTCTGTGGCCCGGCACCCAGAGTGACAGCACACGGGCTCCTGTCAGATCAACAGTGAGGGCGAAAGGCCTTCGTCTTGTCTTAAAGTCCAAGTGTGTCAGGGCCAGGCTCGAGGGACCATGAACGCAGGGCCCGTGCAGGCAGTGGGCCGGGAGCTGTAGGAAAGGGCGCAGCAGTGTGAGTTCCAGAGACAGAGGCTCGCGGCCAAGAGCACCAGGACGCCCGGGTTCTGAGAGCCTGACTCAGAAACGCTGCTGGCGAACAGAAGTTAACCGGAGCTGGCGAGCCCGCCGGGCCCACAGGAGCTCCAACCCGGAAAGCCAACGTGGCACCCAAGTGTCCCCCTGGCCCTCGGGGACGTCCCTGCCTTCCCTGGCTCTTCCCCAGCCAGCTCCTGTCGCAAAGGTTCTGATGGAGCCTCTGAAGACTGTGCCTCCTCCGCCAGCCCCCTTCTCCCCCTACCCTCCCCCCTCCTCTCCTCCCCTCCCTCTTCCTCTCTCCCTCCCTCCCCCCTCCTCCCCCTCCTCCTCCCCCTCTTCTCCCTCCTCCTCTTCCTCCTCTTCTCCCCCCCTCCCTCTCCCCTCTTCCTCCTCCTTTTAATCTCCTCCCCTCCTCCTCCCCCTCCCCCTCCTCCTCCTCCTAATCTCCCCCTCCTCCTCTTCTTCCCCCCTCTTCCTCCTTTTTACCCCCTCCCCCTCCCCTCTTCACCCCCCTCCCCCTCCCCTCTTCCTCCTCCCCCTCCCTCCCACTCCTCCTCCTAATCTCCCCCTCCTCCCCCTCCCCTTCTCCTCCTCCTGTTCTTCCCCCCTCTTCCTCCTCTTCTCCCCCCCTCTTCCTCCTCTTCTCCCCTCTCTCCCCTCCCCTCTTCCTCCTCCCCCCTCCTCCCCCTCCCTCCCACTCCTCTTCCTCCTAATCTCCCCCTCCCCCTCCTCCTCCTCCTAATCTCCCCCCTCCTCCTCCTCTTCTCCCCCCTCCCCCTCCCCTCTTCCTCCTCCCCCTCCCTCCCACTCCTCCTCCTAATCTCCCCCTCCTCCCCCTCCCTTTCTCCTCCTCCTGTTCTTCCCCCCTCTTCCTCCTCTTCTCCCCCCTCCCTCTCCCCTCTTCTCCTCCTCTCTAATCTCCTCCCCCTCCTTCTCCTCCTCTTCTTCTCCTTCCCCTCCCGTCCCCCTCCTCCTATTTGAAGTGGACTCTCTGGGGTTAGGAAAACAGACCAACCTCCTAACTGTCGGGCTGGCATGGGCTGCCACGGGCTGCCACACCCACATAGCAGGAGAGCTACCCGGCTTTTCCTGAGTCCAGGTGGTCAGCACAGGTCCTGCTCACTGGCTCCCTTTCCTCTGCGTTCTCTGGTGCTACTGCGCGCTGCGCCTGATGGTAGGAGGCACAGGTGGGGTGGGGTGGAGCCCTGCCTTTTCCTGACTAGGGCTGTGCACCCACCTGCACTGGGGTGGGCTACCCCTTCCACCCCCGACAGTGAGTGGATAACAGCCAGGGTAGCCTCGTGCTGCAAAAATGCACCCCGTGTTGCATGAGGTTCCACGACAGCATGCTCTTTGTCCCCAAGAACCCACACTTCTCTCATCAAGCCTCATCAAGACGGCTGCCCTGCTATCATGACTCTCCCTGCAGAGAGCACTACCCTGAGACAATGCCAGGCAGCCCTGCCAAGGTGCTCCTAAGGCAGCGGGTACCTGGAGAGACCCTGAACAAATGTGCTAAGCAAGGGACCCCAAATCCTGCACCTGAACCCTGCTGAATATCAAGAGCCAAAGACCTGAAGGCCCGCACCTCAACCCTGCAGGTGCCCCCCCGTGTGCCCTGGTCCCTTTGGCCCTCCGCCTCTGCAGCTGCAAAACGCAGGGAGAGCAGCCCCACTGCAGCCCCGGAGCATGCACTCGTGTTGGGGCCTGGTACCTGCCTCCAGGCTGGAGTCATCCTCGTGTATCCTGGAGGGCTGGAGGAAGCTAACGGGACGCTTAACGTGATTTTTGTGGTGAGAACACTTAAAATGTTCTCTTCTAGCCATTTGCAAGAGTGCAATTCTCGCCAGGCATGGTGGCACATGCTTGTGTTAACAGCAAGTGGTGAGCCTGAGGCAGAAGGATCCCAAGTTCAAGGGCAGCCTAGGTGACTTAAGGCCCTCACCTCAGCAACAGAGCAAGAGTTTAGTCTCAAAAAAAAAAAAAAAAAAAAAAAAAGACAGGATGTAGCTCAGGG
Organism: Tamias sibiricus; assembly: GCA_025594165.1. Lineage (NCBI taxonomy): Eukaryota > Metazoa > Chordata > Mammalia > Rodentia > Sciuridae > Tamias > Tamias sibiricus. The sequence continues at coordinate 4,168,739 of CM046668.1, read as the reverse complement.
GTCAAGTGTCCCTGGGTTCAATCTCTAGTACAAAGAACAAAAGTGAAATTCTTGCCATTGACTATAGTCCCCATGCCTTGCAGTGGAGCCCTTGAACCTTCTCCTGTCTTACTGAGGTGTCACTCTTGAACCTTCTCCTGTCTTACTGAGGTGTCACTCCATCACTGGCATGGTGGTGCTACCCTCTGCTCCTATGAGTTCAACTTTTTAAGATTGCAATGTAAGTGAGATCATGCAGTGATGGCCTCTCAGTACCTGGCTATTTCCCTTAGCATAATGTTTTCCAGGTTCACCTGTGTTGCTGCAAGTGACAGTATTATACCCCTGTTATGGCTGCATACTATTCCACCTTGTATATATACCACATTTTCTTTATTCACTCTTCTGTTGATGGAGACTTGGTTAATTCCATACCTTGACCATTGTGAATGGTGGTGCAGTGAACATGAGGTGCAGATAATACTCAGGAGTGGGATTGCTAGTTCACATGGTAATTCTTTCATCTCCTTTTTTTTTTTTTTTTTTTGGTGCTGGGAATTGAACACACGATGCTTTATCAGTGAGCCACATCCTCAGCCCTTTTTTGTTTGTTTGTTTGTTTGTTTTTCTTGAGACAGGGCCTCACTAAGTTGTTGAGGCTGGCTTTAAACTTTCGATCCTCCTGCCTCAGCCTCCAGAGTTGCTGGGATTACAGACATACACCACTGTGCCCAGCCTCACATGGTAGTTCTATTTTTAATATTTTGAGGAACCTCTATACTGTTTTCCATAGTGGTTGAACTAATTTACACTCCCAGCTTCTGCACAGTGGGGGAAATATTCAGCAGAGTGAAGAGACCATCCATCGACTGGGAAATACACTTGCACATCATACATCTGATTGGGGATTGACATTCAAAATATGTAAGGAACTCAAACAGCTGATAAAAAGACAAGCAAACTGCTGCTGCCTGAAGTGATTGCCGCTTGGAGCAACAACGCCGCGGGAGAAAATTCGGAGGCAGGATGAAAATGAAAAAGGGTCTTTTATTCTTCTTCTCTCTCCGTCTTCAGCAACCTCTCGAACTCTAACCACTCTGACTCCTTTCAACCAGCAACCTTCTTCTTCTTCCTTCTAACCAACCTCACCCGGTTATATACATTTTGCCTTAACAAGGACAAGTGCTCACAGCTCGAGCTTACGGGTGCATTACACAGTGTTCACGGGCATACAAAGATTCTTTGAATAATGTATTAATATCAGGTGGAAAATAGAACATCTTTTTATGGCTCTCAGCTAACCGCAATAGCTATCTCCTTGATTAGGGCTCCTTCAGCAAACAGCCTTATTAAGCCAGGTGTAGCGGCACACACGTATAATCCCAGCACCTCAGGAGGCTGCAACAGGAGAACCACAAATTCAAGGCCAGCTTGGACAACTTCGTGAGACCCTGTCTCAAAAATAAATAGATAGATAGATAAAAAGATCTGGGGGTGTAGCTTGGTGACAGAATGCCTTTGGGTTCAGTCCCCAGTACCATAAATACATACATACACACCTTGATTTTAAAACGAGCAAAAGACCCGAATAGTCATTTCCCAAAAGAAGTCTTACAGATAACCAACAGGCATGTGCAAAAAGGCTCCATATCACAAGTTGCGGGGGAAAGCAAACCAGAGCCCCAGTGGGCTATGGCCAGGCTGCAGTCTGGGTGGCCGTCACCAGGAGGCAGGTGATGCGTGCTGGCGAGAGCGCGCCGCGCAGGAAGTTCAGCACATTCTTTGTTGCCGCTTTTCGCGGTGGGACGGACCCCAGGGCCTCGTGCGTGCTGGGCAGGAGCTCCTGCCCCAGCGCACGTTTTTGACATGCTGCTGCTGCTGCACTCTGGGGTGGGGGAGCAGGTCCAGCCACACAGGACAGCAGCACAGGTGCGCCAGCCTGTTCAGAAGACTGTTCCAGCTGTGGAGAAGCAGCCGCGAACACGCCCTTACTTTTTTTTTTTTTTTAAATATTTATTTATTTGCTTTAGTTGTACACAATGGGTTTTTAATTTGTACGTGGTGCTGAGGATCGAACCCCGGGCCGCGCACGACGCGCTAGGCGAGTGCTTACCGCTGAGCCACGACCCCAGCCCCAGATGCCCTTACTTTTTGACATAGATTCCATTTCTAGACGCGTGGCCGGAGGAGGCAGACACCACCAGGGAGTCTAGACGGAGAGGCTGCTGCGGTGTGACTTATCTTAGCCGCCTCCGTGCTCTCCAGCGTGGGTGGAGCGTGGGCGCCCAGGGGAGGGGCACCGTGGATGGCCACACCTCAGGCAGGCAGGCTGCTCTGGGGACAGGGAGGTGGCATTTAAACTGGACTTTCAGGAGCAAGGGGGCAGGTCTGCAGGCAGCAGTGGAGGGAAGACGGCCCCAGAGCAGGTGAGCGCGGAGCTCCGGGCTCTGAGTCCGGGAGGGGAGGGCCGCCATGGGCAGCATCTGACAATAAGGAAGCGTCAAAGGGTCTAAACATTGTTTTAAGTTCTAGACACAATACCTTTATTTTATTTAACATGGTGCTGGGGCTGGGGCCCAGGGCCCCACATGTGCGAGGCGAGTGCACTACTGTAGGAGCCCTGTTTGGGGAGATGGCTTAAATTGCAGTTGACTATGGGCCATGGAGATTTGGACATTGCCGCCTTCTGTAGTCTCACGGGACTTGGCCCGAATCTCGAGTGACTTGAGCCGAGATTGCTGATCGGGTCAGCGCCATTTTGGTGGTGTGTGTGGTGCGTGTTAGTCGTTGTTAGAGCCAGAGAGAAAAGTTATCAGAATAAAGAGCTGTTTGTTTCCAGTTCGCCTCTGAACTTCTTCCCGCGGCTTCGTTGCTCCAAGCGGCCATCGCTTCAGGCGGCAACACTCTACCACTGAGCCCCCGCCCCAGCCCAGCGTTGAAGGACCTGGAACATCCCTGCCCCGGGATGGAGGTGCAACGCCGAGGCAGACACTTTGGAAAACACAGAACGTCACAAATGGGAAGCTCAGGTGGCCGCCACCTCACCAGCGTGGCAAAGGCTCGCATCACCATGGTATGACTGGACCGGCCACGCCGTCCCCCATACACACGGGTGGGCAGGTGTTCTACACGGCGAGTCCCTGGAGTCTTCAACACAGGATGACATCATGACTTCACAGTCCACCAGCGTGGGCGCCTCAAAAACGAGGGGGCCACGTCCTGCGGGGCTTCTTTCTCAGGCGCCCAGCATGATTCCTGGATGAGTCCATGCTGGGGTGGGGGGATTTTCTTCTGTGAAGTCATCTTTACAAGGACCATCTGGTGTCCCTGGGGTGCAGGAGGTGACCTGGGGAAGGACCCAAGAGCAGGCCAGCTCCGGCCTCACCCCTGGGCAGCCGGCTAAGGCTTTTCTCCTCCCCAGCCTCAGGGCCCTTGTCCTGCAGGTGGTGAGAGGCTGGGCACACGGGCAGACGTGGGGCCCCTGGGCCCCAGAGGCAGCAGGCACACTGCGACAGGTGAACCAGGACGGGCCGTGGGGAGACTCGGGAAACACGGCAGGTCGTGGGCTTGTTCCTCCAGGTGGGCGGGACCCAGAGACAGCTTCTAGGAGAGCAGGCACAGCGCCGGTTAAGATGCCACTCGCGGGGCTGGGATGTGGCTCAGCGGCAGAGTGCTCGCCTCGCACTTGTGCGCGGCCCGGGTCGATCCTCAGCACCACGTAAATATAAATATTGCATTGTGTACAACTAAATCAAGTAAATAAATATAAAAAAAAAAGAAAAGATGCCACCGCCTGAGGAGCTTGCGCAGTGCCCACCGTGACCGCGGTGTGCTGTCTGAGCAAAGAAAGATATTCTGACTTGCTCAAGTTGGCTTTGAACTTGGGCTCCTCCTGCCTCAGCCTCCAGAGCTGCTGGGATCACTGCGTGCGCCACCATGCCTGGCAACGTATTTTCTTTAGACTAAATAAAAAAAAAAAAGAGAGAGAGAGAGATTCTGAGATCCAAGGACAGGCGGTGGCCACGGGACCCAGCTCCAAGAGCGTCGTAAACATTTTCCAGGTCAGCAGAATCTAACGCCGGCTCACTGGCTTAGGATCCCACCCCACCCCACTCCACCCCCCCCCGAAACCAGAGAGCTCGAACCTGGGCACGCCAGTCACTGCCCTCTCCTCCGAGAGGCGTGCACACCTCTCCCTCCGAGGTCTTTGCCATCCCTACATAAATCTCTGCCTGCGTCTTACTTTCAAGTTGTCCTGCATTTCTTCCCATGACCCCTGTCAAGGATCTAGACAGTTCCCCCGTTGAGGTTCCTCTGTCTTAGGGCCTCTTTAGACCACATCCATGACAGCAAGACTTTAAGCACAAGAATCCAAGGCCCAACAGGTGCCAAAGCAGACTCCTTGGACCTTACTGTATTCAAGCAAAAATGACAACTTTCAGGAAATGTGACTTCCACAAATCCCCTCCCTGGGGGAAATTTATGGCCGTAAAGAAAGTCCCCTCACATCTATGTAGACAAACACCATGAGAAACTTCTCATCACCCTTCTCTCTTTTTTTATTTTTTATTTTTATTTTATTTTATTTATTTTTTTTTTTGGTACCAGGGATTGAACTCAGGGGCACTCGACCACTGGGCCACATCCCCAGCCCTTTTTTTTTTGTATTTCATTAGAGACAGGGTCTCACTGAGTTGCTAAGTGCCTCGCCATTGCTGAGGCTGGCTTTGAACTCGCGGTCCTCCTGCCTCAGCCTCCCAAGTGCTGGGATTACAGGCGTGTGCCACCGCACCCTGCTTCATCACCCTTCTCTTAAGAGCCCCTCTTTCCTATAGAGAAAGATGTTTCCTGATTGATTTTCCCATAAAAGTCCCTAGTCCCCTCTTCCCCTCTTCCTGCCCAGTAGGTACCCAAGCCTTTAACCATTTAGCCAGGCAGCCACTTCTTTGGTCGTCTCCCTTGTACAGGTGAAGCAAGTCCTTTTCTCTTGTTAATCTGACTCTTGTCAATTTAATTTGCAAAAGGGTGGAAGGGAAGTTTCTTCTTCCGAGATGAGGCACAGACCAGAGGTGACAGAAATCTCTGACTCAAAAGCTCTGCAGCAACCAACGGGCCCAGAATGATCAAGACTTTGACAACTGACAGCTTCCCTAATTTTTGTTCCTGCTTTTAATTTAGAGTCCACAGTAAAAGTCAAATGTGCTCCCTGATCAGTCACATAAAGGTGCCCACTTCAGGTGAGTCTGCCCAGCTTCCCCATGATGACAGCCTCGTTAGGACACACCCAGAGCCTTGTCCACCACCAATCTTTCACCACCGCACCCCTGCCTGCCTCCAAGTCTCTGCCAAGTGCAAACAGCCATGGCTGACCCTGCTACAGCAAGCGGCAGAGCAGGCGTCCCTGCTGGCTCTCACCTGGGTGGCCTTGGCATGTGTCCACAGAGCACAGCAGGGGCTGGTGCATGTTGGTCTCTTGATGCCGAGTTCTGTCCTGCTACGTCTGAGCAAGAGGGCGTGGCCAGGAGTCCACTCCGGCCTCACATCTGAAACCCCCGGCCCCACCCCAGCAGCTGCTCAGCCGAGCAACGGGGAGAGAGGTGTGGAAATGGTGCGTTGGGAGCAGACGGAAGCCAGCGGCTCTGCAGCCAAGCAAGGACAGCTTTGGTCAGCCTGAGTGCTGGGCTCGGAGCTGCGTTCGCATCCCAGCGAGGTGACCCATGACCGCCCTCAGCTGCGTCTCTGTCATTGGAGTGGCCTGGTGCCGGTGCCCTAGAGCCTCATGGGACTCAAAGGACAGCACAGGCAGCCTTGGCCCAGCAGAGAGGAGGCTTGGATGAGAGCAGGGTGGCTCGGGGACAGTCCCTCCTGCATCATCCTCCCCAGGTGAGGCCAGGCTCCAGTGAGGGCCGGGGCTGGGAACGGCAGTTGGAAAGCTGCGTCCCAGAACTGAGGGCAGCAGATGGCCCTCCTGAAGCAGGAGCAGAGGAGGCTGCCGTCCTCTGCTCTAAGGGAGGACAAGGAGACCGGTCCTCAGGACACTCAAGACAGGGAAGTGTCCAGGCAGGGCTGGGCCGCTGGTCCCTGAGGAGGAAGAAGCTCCCTGGCGTCCTCAGCTTGGCCCTAGACGGCTGCCGTTCGGACACACTGGTGGCCGGGGCCTGGCAGCATGCAGGACTCGGATCTGGCCTTCTGTGAGAGGAGGGGACAGGCCACGCCTGGCTCCCTCCAATGAGCCGGTGAGTGTGGAGTGACGGAAAGCCATGGTGTGGACACTCTTGTTAAAGGCCAGGCGGGCTCTTTGCTCCTCAGGAGGAAGGCCCAAGGCTTCTGCTGTGGCCTGGGGGCTCTCCCAGGCTCCGCCCTCCTGCGTTCCCCTGGCACTGGGCAGAACTCCGGGAGAAGCATCTGCTTGGCACCCGCCAGGGGCCTCCGCCCGCCCCCTGGACAGCAGGCCTGCCCCACTGCCTCCGAACAGCAGCTCCCAACACCACCTCCCAGGGAGGGTCCCAGGCGTGGGGTCAGCTACCTGTGCACAGCACCGAGGGGAGTCGGCTCCCAACCCGGATGGAGAGGATCTGTCTGTGCGTGAGGCCACGCTTGCCGTGGTGAAAGCTTCTCCAGGAGCCATGAGAACCCAGAATTAGTTCCATGGTTGCTGTCATAAATCATCACAGAGCCCGTGGCTGAAAACAGCATGAATATAGATGATGTTGGGAAAACTGGACGTGCAAGGAAATCAGACTCATCTCACGCCACGTGCAAAATTGAACCCAAAATAAATCAAGACGTAAACACAGACCTGAGACTGTCTGACCACTAGAAGAAAACACCGGGGAAAGGCTCTGTGACGCCAATTTTAGGAAGGATTTTTTTTTTTTTAGACACATGATCCCCAAAGCACAGGCAAAACAAAAAGCAAAAGCAGGCAGACGGGCTTACATCAAGATACAAGTCTTCTGCACAGTCGGGAAACAACAGCGGGGGAAGAGAAGCTTCAGAATGGGAGGAGACAGTCGCAAACCGGACATCTGATAAGGGTTAATACCCAAAGAACATAAAGAGCTCGAACAACTCAATAGCTAGACAACAAATGACCTGATTTATTTAAAAATAGGTTGCAGGAGCCCTGTTTGGGGAGATGGCTAGATTGCGGTTGACTACGGGCCATGGACATTTTTGGGCATTGCCGCCTTCCGTAGTCTCACGGGACTTGGCCTGGGATCTCGCGGGACTTGGCCCAGGATCTCGAGAGACTTGAGCCGTGACTCAGGAGATCGGGCTAGTGCCATTCCTGCTCGGGAGCATGAGATGAGACCTGAGAGAGAACGGACGGGGTTATTGCTCTTGCATAGATATATTGTAGTTTCTTGTAAGAGTAGGTGTCTTGATTTCTTGTGAGAGTGTGTATGTGGTGTTAGAAATTACAAGAGACAGAGACAGAAAGATTTAAGGAACGTTTTCGTCTCCATCCTGTCTCCAGACTCCTTCCCGCGGCGCCGCTGTTCTGGGCTGCAAATCCCTTTCCGGCAACAACAATAGGTGATGGACCTGAACAGACTTTTCCTTTTTTTTGGTACCAGGGATTGAACTCAGGGGCACTCGACCCCTGCGCCACATCCCCAGCCCCTTTTTCTATTTTATTAGAGACAGGGTCTCACTGAGTTGCTAAGTGCCTTGCCATTGCTGAGGCTGGCTTTGAACTCATGATCCTCCTGCTTCAGCCTCCCAAGGGCTGGGATTACAGGCATGCGCCACCACACCCGGCCCTGAACAGACTTTTCTTAAAAGAAGATGTAGAAATGGCCAATGGGTAAACGAAAGAGTACTCAACATCCCTAATAATCCAGAAAGTGCGAAATAAAACAGAACAAGATATCAGCTCACGTCCATTCCTACCGCTATTATAAGAAAGGCAAAGATGGTGACCTATGCTGGCCGGGACGTGGAGAGCAGGACCCTTGCACACCGAGGGAATGCAGGTTGGCACGGCAAGGTGCTAACCTGATTTGATCATAACACACACGTATCAAAACACCACATTGTACCCCATAGATTTGTGTCGATCAAAATAAAATCCAGGCCAGCCATGGTGATGCATGCCTGTAATCCCAGCAGCTCAGGAGGCTGAGACAGGAGGATCACCAGTTCAATGCCAGCCTCAGGAACTTAGTGAGGCACTTAGCAACTCAGTGAGACCCTGCCTTTAAAAGGGGCTGGGTATGTGGCCTAGTGGTTCAGAACCCCTGAGTTTAATTCCCAGTACCAAAAATAAATAAATAAATGCAAATAAAATCGACAATAACACGTGTCAGGTGAAAAGCAGAGGCTTCCTCCTCATTGTTTTTTAAAAATTTTTTTGCAAGTCATTACTAGTAAGACTGAGCTTTCAAAAGGAGAGTTTTTCCAGTGTGGTGCTGAGGTCACGGGTCTGAAGGGCAGCAGGCTGAGTCTTGGGGGCCGTCCCAGCCCCCTGGGCCTCTTCCGCAGGCGGCCCCTCCTGGCAAAGCGAAGGCCTGGTGCCACGGTGAACGCCACACCTCCGGGTGCTCAGGGAGCACGATGGCTGGCTGTCCTGGAGCCTGGCTGCACTGAGTACTAAGAGTGACGTTGACCTGCTGACTTAGCGTCGATTCAGTGCCTGATGCTTGGAGATCGTGTTGAGTGCTGTGAGTGCCACAGACATGTCCCCCTGTAGAACAACCTCTGTCAAGACAGTTGGGACAGGTTCAGTGAGCACCCACGGCAGCGCTTGCAAGGCACCTGCGTGTGCAGCCCTGACAACTGTGTGTGGCCCTGATGTGACGTGATGAGGCGTAATGACGTAATGACGTAATGTGACATAAAGGCCCAGCTAGAAGTCGCACGCAAACCCAGGTCCCTCGCTCACTAAGTGACGCGCCGTCAAGACGGCCAGACCCCGTCCCGCTTCCCGTGGGGCCGACTCCGCTGCTGGTGCCGCTGCTTGCGGAGCTCCCGGACCAGACCCCGCCGGACCCAGCGGGCGGCTACCAAGACGGCCCTTGGTGAGCCCCCGGGACTCGGGAGATGGAGGCCAGTCAGGACTGTGTGGACTGGGTCGTGAATGAACCCTGGCATTGCAGACACACCTGCCCGTCTACTGAATGTGCTGGGGACGCTGGCCACGCACTCTCTGGGCACCTGTGGCCGTCGCCTGGCCTGGAGTCTCTCCTTGGTGCTGCAGTCAGCCGTGGCTTGCCGCGGGTGTGCCAGGGCTGTCCCCCAGCGGCCTCTCGTGCTGGCCCGGGGAGCTCCTCCTCTCCCGTGGACTCCCGCACTCGCGTCCTCATCTGGACCTCCGCCCTCCTCTGCCAACAGCCCTGCCCAGAACCCAGACCCGCTAGGGAGCCCCCTCCCAGGCGCCTCTCAGGCCCACCTCTGAAGTCCCAGGTCACTGCTCCGCGTAAGTTGGCAGCGGCGTCCGCCCTGGCGCTCCTCCAGCGCGGACCGAGAGGCCGAGCGTGGCGTGGCGGAGTGTCCAGGTGCTGGCCGCCGGTTCGGCGGGGACAGCAGCAGCAACAGCACGAAGCAAGAGCCAGCACCTGAGCCGCGTGGCGGGGCTCTCTCCCAGCCCTGCCCAGGTGCCAAGCGCCCAGCCTCGCGCCCACCTGGGCTACCGCGGAGGCCGACAATGGGGTTCAAGTAACTCTCCCCAGATCAGAGCGAGGAGAGGCTGAGCCAGGGAGGGGCAGGCGGGGGGCCCAGAGGCCGCGGAACAACCGGAGGCCAGGAGGCGAAGCTGCTCAAGGCTGGGTCCACAGGAGAGGGGGGTGGCACCCGCGAGGCCGAGCGGGAAAGGATGTGGGGACAGGTGGCGCCACGCTCCAGGGAGGTGTGGGGACCTGCCATCGACCAGAAGAGTCACCTCACAACAGCAGGTCAGCCCTGGACGGAGACGCAGGCCTTCTGTGGGGACGCCACTGTCCCTCTGCTTCTCGCCCTGGGGCCAGGGGCCGGGCAGAGGAGACCAGCACAGCCTCCGCCTCGCCGGGCAGCGCCAGTGCAGGGCACCCACAGTGACCAGGAGCCGGGCCCCCCATCTCCCCAGGAGCCGGAGGCCTGCTTTTCCTCCTCTCCTCCCCCAGGGCTGGTCCTTCTAAGGAGCCCACCTCCGGCCTCGCCACACCTGGGAGTCCCGGTGGCCTCCAGGTCAACTTGTTCTCTATGCCGCAGAGGGCATGGCCGGGCTTCCTCCCGGGTGGCATCGGGGGACCCGTCTGAGCCACTGAGACTCAGGCTGAGCCTGGACTGCCGAGGGCTGAGGGCAGGGTCTTCCCAACACCGCAGCAGTGACCCCGTCACAGTGTCACCTCCTGGAGCCACAGAAGCCAGGGCTCAGAACCCAAAGCCAGCTACAAGTTGCCGGCACCTGGACTCGTCCCAGCGGCACGCACGGCAGGCCGGGGTCGGTGGGGAGGTGTGCGGTGCCTGCAGCTGTCCGCAGCACTGGGATGAGTTTCCTCTCGCCTCTCTTCCTCTTGGCTAAACTGGGGCCCCTGAAATTCCCAGCGGAGAGGATTCTGGGAGGTCAGTGGAGGTAAGGCCCCACAGGAGTGAGGCACCCTGGGCCCATGGTACTGCGGGACGGACGCTCTGTTCAGTGTGTGGTGCTGGGGTGGACCGTCCCAGAGCCTCCCATAGGCCAGCAAGCCCTGTACCACTGAGCCCACCACGGACCCCAACACTAGCTTTTTAAAAATGGAATCTCTCTCCTCTCTTCCCAGATCACCCACTGCAAGGGCTTGTGGCATCTTCCAGGGATCAGCCCCGAGAGGTGTCTTTGAGGGTGGCAGTGTGCCCTGGCAGGAGGAACCACCCTCCCTCTCCTCCCTCTCCTCCCTCTACTGGCGTGAGCTGCCCGGCTGGTGCCACTTGTGACGGTGCCCCGGGGCATGAGCAGGCACAAGCCAGATGTGGCCTGGTGGTGGCGACCGTTCCCAGCAGAGGCATTCGGACGCCCCTCCCTCCTGCACTCCTCTCCCGGGCGGCAGGGACTGGAGGAACTGGAGTCCCCCTCCAACAGGAACAGGAGGCGCACTGGGGGGTCTGGACAGCACCACGGGGAGAAGCGTCCCGGCCCACCCGCACCCACACACCAGTGCTTGGTTCCTCCGGAGGCAAAAGGAAAAGGAGGACAGCCCGGGAAAGCAGACCCACACAGGTGGCGGACCTGCTCCCCCGCTGGCTGGCAGCCGGGGTCTGGCACGTTGGGCCCTATCTTGACAGGTGGCTGATTGACAGGTGGCTGATTGACAGGTGGCTGATGTCTCTCAAGAATCTACTGGACCAAGGCACGAACCTGCCAAGGGCAGGGGCACAGGCGCCAGCCGGCCCAGCGGCCACTACGCTGGAGCCGCTGCACACAGCAAGGAGGAGACCCCGGCCACCAGGTGCAGCCCGAGGTCCACACCAGAGGGTTTGGACTTCTAAGACGGTGTGTGGCGGGGAGCGGGCCTCGCTGCCTGCCTCCTGAGAGGACGGGTGTGACTTTGCCAGGTTATCATTCCTTCCTTCTTAAATGTGATTTTCCTACATTATTTAGAAAGTCCAGCTGTTGCAAGCCTTGTGATAATAAACACTGGCTGTCACCACGCCCTCTCCACCTCCAATTCCCCACCTGTGAGTCACCTGCTTTCAAGCCTCTTCCCCGTCCGTTTCTTTTCATCTTGACCTCCACACTGCTGAGGAACACGCTTACACTCTTGCTTCTTGGTTCTCCAGTTTTAGCTCACTCACACGAGCACTGCATTCTACCCTACACCACCCTCACAGTTCACCCACACAGGTCACAGGCTTGGGCCCGGTCAGCACACCCATTTGACTATTACCACGACCCCCTAATCGCCACAGCTAAACCACAGAGGACACTGGGAAGGCTTCTCCTTTTCTGGGCAGCTTTTTGTTTCTCCCGGAGTTAATGATTGCCTCGTTTTTTTTCCCCATGTTCTTAATTTCTTGTAATACTTCTCACCGATTGTTCCCCCAGATTTTCTGACGGAGCTGTGAAACTCCTCTCAACAAAGTCAGATACGTGGGACAATCACTCTGCTTTGCTTTGCTTTGCTTTGTGTTGTGTGTTGTTTTTACCTTGGAGACTTCCCCGTGCCCTTTGCCCCACATCTTTCCCTATGCCTTGCTCAAATGGTGCGCGTATTCCAGCGACTTCCTGAGAAAGGAGGTGCACAAGGCACAGCATTTATGTCTTGCATATCTTCAGACATCTTTGTTTGCTCTTTACATTTGACTGATGGTTGTATGGATGAAGATCCCAAGGAAAAGAAACTTCTTTTTTTTTTAATATTTATTTATTTACTTTAGCTGCACACAATGTAATGCATTTATGTTTACATGGTGCTGAGGATTGAATCCGGGCTGCACACGTGCAAGGCGAGCGCTCTGCCGCTGAGCCACAACCCAGCCCGAAAAAGAAACTTCTTTTTAAAGGATTTTGAAGCCACAGCCCTGTGGCCTATCACTGTCCTGAGTCACCATGGAGAAACTCTGATCTTTGCGGTTTTTATTTTGTACCCCATGACTTCTCTTCTAGGAACAGTTACGATCTTTTCTAAAGCCCCGGTGTTTTGAAGTCCAGGGTGATGTTCCTGGGGCTCAGGAACGGGGCTGGCCCTTGCAGAATGGAGTCCACGTCCCGCAGCCCAGGGCAGTGCTCTGGTGGCAGTTCTGGTTTGGCTGGCTTTGTCTTCTTCCCCCTCTGCCGCATTTCCCAGGCCCAGTGTCCGTCTGGCCCGTTGCTCTGCAGCGTGTGCGGCCTGCGTTCCCTGTGGCGGGGCGGGCAGCTGCCTGCTCCTGGGGCAGCGGGGGTCAGGACTCCTGCTCCTTTGCTGTGTGGAGCCTGCCCCTCCTGGCGCCTGCAGCCCCTCAGCCCTTCTGCAGCTGCGGAAGTTCACGCTCCAACTGTCCCTGGAGAGCGGCACCAGGACATCACCTGTGCGCTGTCATTGGCTGCAGAGCCTCTCCAGCATGCCACCAACCGGTGCTCCGCTTCTGCTAGCCGAAGCGAGCAGCCCAGGCTCGGCGGGGCCAGTGCCCTGGCCGGCCCAGCTGCCTCGGTCGCACTGCTTGGCCACAGAGCTTTCGTCTCCATGGCGACCTCACATCACAGGATAGCCACTCCACCGCCAGCCTCACACCCTCCTCCCAGGTGGTTGGAAAAAGAGAGGAGACAACAGGAGGAAGGAGCCAGCCCCGCTCAGGGCAGTGCTTCCCCAGGCTCTCCAGCAGGAGGTCACCCTAAGGGACAGGGGGCTGGAAACAAGTGAGTCCCTGCCACAGCTAGGGACAGAGGGAGGTTGGATCCGAGAGACAGGGTCTCACTGAGTTGCTTAGCACCTCGCTGTTGCTGAGGCTGGCTTTGAACTCATGATCCTCCTGCCTCAGCCTCCACAGCCACTGGGATTACAGGCATGTGCCACCGTGCCCAGCCGAGAGGGTTACTAAAAGGACAAGTAAGCCCATATATGTTCAGTGTACGATGTCCAACTTGAGGTCCCTCCCGAAGCCCCCCAAGGGCCAAGATCAAGGGCCACTGAGCCAGCTTCTTTCCTTATGACTGGGACACTCTGTAGTTGGAGCTGAGAAGAAAGACTGCTCCTGCCCAGTCCCCTTGGGCTTTGTTTTTCCTCCCTGTACATTTCTATACAAAGAGGGAGTCTCTGGCTTCCACCGTGCTGTTGGCTGTGTGCCCTCAGGTCAGTCACACAACCTCTCTGGTTCTGACATTCCTTTTCATCTTTCCAATGAAGAAACTGGATCATTAAAGGGCTTCCCATGGGGTACTCTATCAAAAGCTGAAAAGGAGGGAGGTCAGCAGTAGGGCTCTTTCTTTTCTAGCATCACTAGACTGGAATCCCGCAGGCTCCACCGTGCCCGGCCCTACACCAAGGCTTCCCAGGGCCTCCTGCAGCCAGAGCAAGACGGAGATGAGCGTGGGCATGGATAAAAGGCAGTTGTGGCTGTGACCCACAGAGGCACTCTCGTCTGTGAGACGAGTCCTGGGGGGCACGTCCTCCAGTCCTGAAGACACTGGCGTGCAGCTGGACCGGAGGGTGGGACGCGGCCACTCACTCCCCTGCTCCCCGTCCTGGGCGACCCGACCTGGCGGGTGTCAGAATCCTGGAGAAAGCCCGTCTGGGCTCTGCCCACTCGGGCAGCCTGGGGATGGCGAGGTCCGCCTGTGGCCTGCCGGACACGACACGCGGCCCACGTTCGAAGCGATGGCATCTCAGGGCTGTGCCGTGGGGACACCTGCCCGGCCTCCCCAGATCACACTCTGCCACGCCATGACCCCGGCGCTCCCACGCGTCGTCCCCACAGGTCTGTCCTCCCGTGCAGTCGCCTCCCCTGGCCCTGCGGGGAGGGCCTGGGCCTTCTCACCTGCTCAGGGCCTCCTGCTTCCTCCTGCAACCGGCCCCTCGGGCTGGCCACTGCGGCTGTCCCGGGCTGAGAGCCCAAGCAGAGCCCAGAAGGAGGACCTGAGGGAGGGTGGACTTAGGAGGTGACCCAGGAGCCCGAGTTGGGGTGCAGAGGGTGCAACAGGGAGGGGGACGCTGACTGGGGGATGTGGGTGGAGGGCTCGCCTGGCCCCGGGTGCAGGAGCCCTGTTTGGGGAGATGGCTTGAATTGCGGTTGACTATGAGCCATGGAGATGTGGGCATTGTCGCCTTCCGTAGTCTCACGGGACTTGGCCCGGGATCTCGAGTGACTTGGCCGAGATTGCTGATCAGGTCAGCGCCATTTTGGTGGTGTGTGTGGCGCATGTTAGTCGTTGTTAGAGCCAGAGAGAAAAGTTATCAGAATAAAAAGCTGTTTGTCTCCAGTTTGCCTCTGAACTTCTTCCCGCGGCTTCGTTGCTCCAAGCGGCCATCGCTTCAGGCGGCAACACCCGGGAATGGTCAGGTGGGGATGGACGGGACCGCCCTGTCTCCAAGGTCGAGGGCTGGTCCCCACCTTTCCAGTGGTGACTGCACACCAACCTCGTGGGCCCCTGCAGGGAAGCCCTGGTGGAGAGTGACCAGCAGCGGCTGCCGGCGTGGGGAGCGGGAGCCCGCCTGCGCCTCCCGCTGACCTGGCTAGAGCCGGAGGGTGGCAGGCAGCAGGCACTTGCTTCACCCGGGATGTGATGGTCTTTCCAGGCAGACTCGACCGGGCCTTCCAGGAAAGTGGCTCTCCATGCACAGCCCCTGCCAGGCGCGGTGGCGCACGACTGTAATCCCAGCACTTGGGAGGCCGAGGCAGGAGGATCGCGAGTTCAAAGCCAGCCTCAGCCGTGGTGAGGCACTTAGCAACTCAGTGAGGCCCTGACTCTAATAAAACACGCTGAAGGCTGCCCAGTCCTGTGCACGCACCCTGACGCTGTGCACACACACGCGTGGTCTAGGTGTCAGCCAGTAGGTATGTCACAGGAAATAGTTTAAGGATCGACACAGGCAGCTCTTCCTTCGCCCAGCCCCCAAGTCCACATTCTGGAGTCTGGGAGCGCCGGGAGAGGGGGCCCCAGGCCCCTGAGAGTGCCTAGCCCTCCTTGGGGAGCCTGGGCGTGGTCCGCCAGGTGCCCAGGAGGAGGCAGCAGGGCCTGCAGAGGCCTGGCGCTGGGGCTTGTGCCTGGTCTGGGAAAATGGCCCCAGGTGGGAGGGAAGCAGCGGCCCCGCCCGCCCGGCCCCGGCCCTGCACTGTGAGTAGAGGCACCGGCGTCCACCCACGGGGGCCTCATTTCCATGGCAGGAACCAAGCCCTGGTTGCTCCAGGGGCCCCTCCTGGGCCCCCCAGGAGAGCCAGGCCACCAGCCTCAGCGGGAGGCTCTACCCCCTGCCCCCCACGGTCGGGGATGAGAGCCTGGCTAGGCACCTGGCTTCCCAGAGGGCACCTTGGCCACCCTGTCACCAGGCGTTGGTGACAGCAGAAACCCAGGCCCCCAGCAGCTCACCACCTCCAGAGTGGGACACAGACCCAGGCCTGCCCAAGGGGGACGGCAAGAGGGACCACAGGCTGTGTCCATCCCCCTCTGCCCCACAGGCGATGACCACCCCAGGTCTGCACTGGGCCAGACATGGGCCTGGGCTCTCCTCAGGAGCTGCCCACAGGCGTCTTGGCTCCTAATGGCCCCAAGGGGGAAGCCAAACAAATGCACTTTCCCAACAGCCCTGCCGAGGGGAAGTCTCCAAAAGCAGCTGGACAAAAGGCAGGATCCTGCTGACTGAAGAGAAGCCGCTTGGCCACCTTCCCTCCCTCCTGGGAGGACGTGATGCCTGGAGCCTCTGCAGCCATCTTGCCACTGTAGGGAAAGCCAAGAAGATCCTACCAACTCCAGGGCTCCCTCTAAACTCGGTGAGGCGTTGCTTCTGCCCCTGAGCCTTAGAAATCCTGAGGTCCTGCTCGACATGTCCCACACTGCTTTCTATAACCAGGGCCATCTGCTCGCAGGCAAAGGGCCAGGACTTGGTTTCCTGCTCTGCCCTCGGTAGAATTTGGCTCCACGATCTGGCCTGACACCTTCCCACCAAGGTGCTATAAATGAGAACTGTGCTCCCTGATCTTCCCTCATCTCCCCAATCCCAGGGAGCCTTGATCTTCTATTTGTGAAGTGATTTCCAGTTGTCATGGAGACCGACACCTGCAGTGCAGGTGGGAACAAAGGTGGGGTCCAAGGCTCAGTCCCCAGGGTCAGGGCGTGGGAGGTGATTCTGACACAGTCCAGCGATGGGCTCCTTCCTGGGACTCTCAAGCGAAGTCCGGAGGAGCCGCGCGCGCTCCGCGTGGGACAGGACCAGGGAGAGCTGTGCTTCCGGAACGCCCGACCTGCCTCCCGGCCGCCATCGGGCAGGTGGGCTGCTAGCCAGCGCCAGCTCCCACCTCCCACCTCCCACCCACATCTCAGGCCACCCAGCCCGCGGCCCTGAAGGACGGCAGGAAGCAGAGCGCCTCCCGGCCCCTCAGCGAGGACGGCGCGCCCACCTGCCTGATGGCGTGGTTCGTCCTGACTGAGAGAGAGGGACTGAAGATTGCAGGAAGGAGACGGAGGGAGAGAGAGAGAGAGCGTCAGCCTAAAGCCCCAGTCCCCGGTCTCCTCCAGGCCCAGCACCCAGGTGGCCGAGAACCCGGGGAGTCACCGTGAGTTCCCTCCCGGATGGACACCGCCTGCTTCAGACGGAAGCGCTAGAGCCCTGCCGGCCCAGGCGGAGCTCGCAGACAGGGGTCAGGCAACGGAAGACGGTGCCAAGAGACCTGTGCTACAGCGCACCCCGACTGGTCTGTTGGTCAAAGAAGCCGAGGTCAACCTGGGCCCCGAGGACGTCCAGGCCACCATAAGCCATCCCTGACACCAAGACACCCCACACACACCCTGCCCGTGCTCGCCTGAGCCCCCACGTGGTTCTGGCCCTGGAGGTGGGAGGCCCTGTGCAGCTCTCGGCCACGCCAACACCCGGGGCACGTGGACCCCGTCTGCGAGGCCTGGAGAGCCGGAAGTTCCCAGGGCGGAGGCTCCCCAGCCTGGGTTCCCATCAGCTCCTCCTGACGAGGCAGGTTTCTCCAGCCCTCACCCCGCCCTGCTGTGCCCTGGCAGGGCTCCCGTAGGGGTGCCACGCCGGCGTCCGAGGCCTGGACCTTTGCTGTGGGTGAGGCTCTTGAGGGGGAGGTCACCCTGCATTATCCAGGAGGGCCTGGGGAGACCACGGGTCCCTACAGGAGGGGAGGGTCGGAGAACGAGCTGCAGGACGGAGGCAGCTGGAGGGCCGGCACGGTGGCTGGATTCAGATCCTGAGGCTGGACGAGGCGAGTTGCAGGCCCTCCCAGGGCTGGCTACACGTCCTTGCAGAAGCCCCTTCCGCGCAGGGCTGTGGTGGCCTCTCGCGCCAGCCGGCTGCTCGCAGGTGTGTTGCTGCTGGGAGGTTTACACACGAGAGCCAGACCACCGGCGTCCGCTCCCCACTCTCTGGGTTGGGGCTGGACACAAAGCCTCTGTGTGGCCTCTGACAGCCTTCCCAGGTCCTCGCCCTCTCTGACCTCCCCTCCTGTGACGGGTGGACCCAGAGGCAAAGGCTGCCACGACGTGGGCAGGCCCCTGGGACCCCCTTGTCTTCAGGTCAGCGGATCTGGGACAGGAGCTCATCTACCAGAACCCCTCAGGACACGTTCAGGCTGGCTTTGCTTGAAGAGCTGGCTTGGAGTGGTGTAGGAGCCCTGTTTGGGGAGGTGGCTATGATTGCCGTTGACTTCAGGCCATGGAGTTTTGGACATTGCCGCCTTCCGTAGTCTCACGAGACTTGGCCCGGGATCTCGACAGACTTGGGCGAGCGCGGAGCGGGTCGGGGCCATTTTGGTTGTTGGTTGTTTGCTGGTGTGTGGTACGTGTTAGAGTTGTTAGAGCCAGAGAGAGAAGCTGACAAAATAAAGAGCCTGTTTGTTTCCCGTCTGCCTCTGAACTTATTCCCGCGGCTTTGCTGCTCCAAGCGGCCATCGCTTCAGGCTGCGACAGAGTGGCGCCCCCTCCTCCACAGAAAATCCTAATTAGGCTTCTCCAGAAATCGTCACCACGGCTGATTTTAGGACTGTCAGCAAGAGTCTACAGAAGAGTTCAATGTAGGTGAACTTCCTGTGTTCCTGTTGCTCTGTTACTTGGCCACTGGCCTGGAAGTAATCAGCACCCCAGGTGCTGGACACCCCTTTACTTGTTTTTCACAAATGTGTGTCCAGTGTAGCAGTTTGTAGAAGTGTGTCTGCAAATGCAAAGTGTGAGAATAAGAAGACAGATCCTAAGTGTGAGAATAAGAAGACAGATCCTTTAACAAGGCCTCTGGCCTTGAGCTGGAGCTTCACAGAGATGCCTGCATTTCTAAGATAAGAGAAGTGACCAATTGGGCTCCATGGTAACAGCTGGCCGGGGGGGGCGGGAAAGAAAGGGGAGAAGGAGCTCTCCCCTTCTCAGGTGTTGTCCTGGAAGGGTCAACTTGCCCAGAACAGTGAAAGAAAAAGCTGCTTTATGTGAACTTCTGAGCCCCTGCCCTTACATGCTGGGTATAAAGTTCTGAAACTACCAGAACTTGGGTTTCAGGGGATTGATTGATTACAGCAAGATCTGTGCCCTCTGAACCTGGCTGCAGCCATAATAAAACTGTTTCCTGTTATCTTTGATGCCTCATCTGTCCATACAACAGCCTGAAGGTGTGTGCAATAAAAGCCAGAAGTCCCAGGGCCACCTTGTCACCTTGCCTATCACGGCTTCATCCGCCATGGTCCAACAGATCACTATGGGCTTGTGCAATAGACTGGGGTGCAAGAGGGAGGACCGGGCACTGCCACAACCATTCCTCCTGCCCCTGACTCCAGTCCACAGAGTGAAAAAGACTCCAAACCAGGCCATTTGCTCTTGGCATTGGGAGGGTTAGGATTTCAGGAAGTGACCGCACGTGCCACCCTCCCTTCGCAGCTTGTAAGCAAACACAAAGGATTCGCTGCTTCCTAAGTGCGCAGTCAGTGAGCGTGGCCAGGAGATACGGGTGGAGATAGATCTGTCACCCTTGGGCAGTGGGACAGCACCGGAGGTATCTGCAAACAGGTGCTCTCCCTGGACACAGGGAACGCGCAGTGACATCCTGGAGCCCACACACCCACCTTAGGGGCAGGCACTGTCCCTGTAAGGATCACAAAAGTGGCTGAGAACACTTCCAGCCACTTCAGTTCAGTCTTATAATGAGCCAAGTCTTCTGTAGGATCCTTCAGTAGAGCCTAGCGTGGCTCCGTGATCTTGGAGACCACGGTGGGTTCTTTGTAAGTTCATCCAGGAAGATCTCGATGAAAGGACACTTCACAGGTGTGCGGGTGGAGGCGTTTGCCCAAGAGGCGCCTGCTGGTTTCTCGGTGCATGTAAAAGCGGATCTGGATGCCTGTCCAGACCATCTAGATGGAGTCCCTGGCCGAACCACCTGCCCCAACACCTGCCCCAGGTCCCCTGCGGCCCTGACCCGCCCCTCCTCCCCTTCGCCCTCCATGTCCACCACCACCATTCCACCCACCTGCAGGGAGCTGCCGGAGAGAAGGGGCAGGAGGCTCAGCCTGGGAGTCCGGGAGGCTGTCACAGCTGGGACCTGGCCCACAGGCTTCCTGGAGAGTGCAGTGACTGGGTGGGGCCCCAGGAGGACAGGGTGGGCATGCAAGCCAGCCACGGGGTGGGGGCTCCCCCAGGGAACATGGACCAGGCAAGGGCTGCAGAGGCTGGGCCTGGGGTGGGAGAGCCCTTGGGTCCACACGGGTGGCGCAGGGAGGGAGCCAGGGTCCTGAGCCCTGAGAGCCACCCCAGAGGGGAAGCAGGGTGGGGGGCGCTGGCTGAGGGAGGCTTGGTTGGATGTGGAGGGGGGTAAAGAAAAAGGAAAGCTGGGAATAGATCCACCTTATGACCCAGCCATCCCACTCCTGGGTCTATTCCCAAAGGACTTAAAAACAGCATATTACAGTGACACAGCCACTTCAATGTTTATAGCAGCACAATTCACAATAGCTAGATTGTGGAACCAACCTAGATGCCCCTCAGTAGATGAGTGGATAAAGAAAATGTGGTATATACACACAATGGAATATTACTCAGCAATCAAAGAGAATAAAATCATGGCATTTGCAGGTAAATGGATGGAGTTGGAGAATATAATGCTAAGTGAAGTTAGCCAATCTCAAAAATCCAAATGCCAAATGTTTTCTCTGATATAAGGAGGCCAATTCACAGTGGGGCTGGGATAGGGAGCACAGGAGGATTAGAGGAACACTAGAATGGCCAATGGGGAGGGAGGGGAAGCAAGGGGGCAAGGGAGTATAAAGGGAAATAAAAGATGGTAGAATGATCATTACCCTAAGTGCATGTATGAAGACATGAATAGTATGAAGATACTTTGTATACAAACAGTGATATGTAAAAATGTGCTCTATATGTGTGTTACGAATTGCAATGCATTCTACTGTTATATACAACAACTTCAAATAAAAAATGGAAAGAAAAGAAAAAGAAAAAGAAGACTGCCCAGATGCAGGGGCTGGTGGGAACCTCCAGGCCTGGGGACCAGAGTCCTCAATCTGCCTGCTGCCTCGGGTCCCCTGAGGCCTCCAGGGAGCAGATCTGGTGGACAGATGGCCGCTCTGGATCTTGGCTTTTGCTGGAGAGGGGTCACTGAACAGTAGGATGCAATGAGCAACTTGCTGACTTTTTTTTTTTTTTTTAACAGAACCAACCCCCACCTCCCATGATCCCATGAGAGAGCGAGCCCACTAAGTCCCCAGGGCAGGCTCTGCTCTCTCTTGGCCCAAGCACACAACTGGAGATTCAGAGCTCCTGGGCCTGGGGTCTGACAACTAGGCAGGACCCTGGTCTCTGCCAGAGCCCTCTAGCTTGAGCCTCCTTGCGGGAGTGTGGGAATGCAATTCCCCACACCCTGGACCTGCCTTGGAGGGTCAGGGTAACAAGGCAGGTCAGACACAGAGGACCAGGCTGGGCAGAAGGCAGGTGCTGTCCAACCTCCCTGTGAATGTCGGGGCTTGCAAACCCGTCCCCTCACTACCTGCTCCCTCGTCCAAGCGTGCTGGGGACAGGTTGGGAACCTGGGGAAGGTCGGCTCCCCTACCTGCTCTCTGCCACCTGATGCCTGCCCTTCTGGGCACCCCCACCACGTTTCCTCCACCATCAGCGGAAAATCCCTGAGCTTACCGCGCCCCATGGGCCTGGCCGCCACTGACCTCACCAGTTAATCCAGACTAATAGGAAGAGGCGGAAGTTCCCGCAAGGCAGGAGACGCCCGTGACCAGTGGCCAGCAGGGGAGGACCGGTCCTGCCTGCAGATGCTTGGCTTCCCGCTGCACACCCCGAGCCTCACACAGGCTTGCAGACACACTTGTGTGGTCAGCACTGCCTGGGCGCCCGCCCTGTGGGAGCAGGGCAAGCTGGGAGGGGTCTGGCCGCGTGCCCGGGCTCCCTGCCGACAGCCCTGGGTGGGGCGGGCTTCACCCCAGGTGATCTGTGCACTGTCAGAGTCGGCCCTGCACACCTGGGCCAGTCTCCCCCGGGGCCTTGACCACTGGTGGCCAAGGTGATTCGCCACAGGTGAGCGTCCCTGTGGTGTCACTCAGGCCTCGCTTTGCAAGCACAGTCTGTCTTTGTAGCACAGGTCAGGACCTCTGTGCCAGCACAGCGGTGACATCGTAAGGGTACAGTCACATAGGCAATGAACTTAGATGGGGGAAGCCCAAATTCTGGGCCATTTAAAAATAAAACATCATTTTCAAATAACCAAGCATTGCTAGGAAAATACGTGAAAGAGCAGCATCGCCAGGTAAGATTCAAGGCATCCGGCTAAATTTGAATTTCAAGTAACACAAGAAAGCTTGATACAAATTTTCATAAATAATAAAGTGTAAATATAAGTGTAGTGCTCATAAGTTATTCACAAACTTTTCAGTACAAGGAGATCTCTTTCAGTGTCTGGAAATTGCTTTAGCATAAGCGTGTCCCTTGCCAGAGTTGGAATAAACTCATGGTAAAAAAATCATGAATATTAAATTAAAATTCAAAATACAGTTTTTAAAAAATATTTATTTATTTACTTTAGTTGTACACAATGCAATGCATTTATGTTTACGTGGTGCTGAGGATCGAACCCGGGCCGCGCACGTACGAGGCGAGCGCTCTGCCGCTGAGCCACGACCCCAGCCCCGCAAAATAGAGTTTTATTAAAATTTAAAAAGGGTTTATTTAAACTTAAAAGTCTAATGAACTATTTGACAATTGGGACATGCACTAAAAAATGATTCATTTTTGACCTGAAATTCAAATAACCTGGGCACCGTAGGTTTTTGTTTGTTCTGCACTTTTTGTTTGTTTGTTTGAGTGAAAGAGTGACTGTCCTTGATCAGGGTACAGCCGCCCCTCCTGCAGCCTGGCCTCACCCCTGACGTGAGGACGGAACCCACTCCCCCAGGCCTCTGGATTTCCAGGGACTCCCTGCAGAGGAGACGGGGCTCCAGCTCTCCTGGAGCCCCTGTGGTGCCCGTGAAGGGCCACCCGGCCACCCAGGGCTGTCCTCGAGCCCACGGCCAGGTGAGCGGCACCATACGGGCGGAACGCCCTCCACCCCAAGCTCCGGGTCCCTGTGACATCGGGTGCTCTCAGGGCCGCGCCGCACGTGGTCGACCCGGCCGAGGGCCAGCGTCCGGCCTGGCGGGAGGGCTGCCTGCACTTGCCCTTGCCGAGTCTGGCCAGCGGCGCTTGTCAGTGGTCGCCCCGTGTGTGAGGGCCAGTCCTGGCCTGCCGTCCCCTGCTCGCAGGTGCACACAGAGCGCACAGGCAGGCCAGGACAGGCCTGGACACCGCTGAGAGTGGCGGCAGCAGCGGCCCTCACCGAGAGCCCCAGGCCGGCTGTGCTCAGGCTGCAATGGCCTCAGCCTGCCCCTGGGGGAGTCCCAGCTCCTCTGTCACGGGGCAGCGGGAGCAGATGTCCCCCGCCCTGGTGCACGTTCCCCTCGTGGGGGGGACGAGGTGGACTCCAGTTAGCAGGCGCTCGGGGCTGGGCTGGCCAGACGCACGTCCGTCCCGTGGAGCACCCCCTGTGGCACGTCCAGCTCTGGGCACGGGTGCAGCCGTCCGGGCTGCTTTCTGACCAAGGCCCCTGCTCTCCTCTGAGGGCCCCGGAGCGTAGCACTGTGTCTCTCTGTTCCTTAGAGCTCACGGCCAAGTCACGGGCCTCACGTGGACGGTCTCCAGGCCAGGGCTGCCCATGGCGACCAGGGGGCACCCCCACCTCACATCTCCGTAACACGCAGGCGGCAGGCCGCCCAGCAGCAGGCCAGCCTGGTCTCCCGGCCCCCAGGCCGTGCCAGCGCCTTCTCGACAGAGGCAGGGCCACAGGCCCCCTCCCCAGAGGCTCAGGGCAAACCCCTGGAGCAGAGACGCCCGGCCCCTCTGGGGAGGCCGCGGAGATCAGTCAGTCCGTCCTGTACGCGCAGGCACGGTGCCCAGGGCACTCCCAGTTCTGCCCACCTCCCTCCACCCCACCCCGCCCCGTCGTTCTCACTTTTCCTTCTTTCTCTGTTGTCAGATGGAACCGCACAGCGCAGAGCCCGCCGTGGAGCAGTCCTAGAGAACGCACCAGCCCAAGAGAAGGGGGACCTCGTCCTGCATGGAGGGGCCAGGCTGGGGCTCTCAGGGCGATGGCAGGTGGCCCCAGGGGACGGGTGGCACTGTATTGTTTACTGCCAAGAGAAGTGGAAGGGCCCAAGAGGGCGTCTCGAGGGCAAGGGTGGGGGGCAGGAAGAACAGTAGACCCTCCAGAGGCAGGTGTGCAGGGACGGCCCGGCCTGCCCCTCCACGGGGCCTTGACATCAGCTGGAGGACACAGAAGGTGACCATGGAGCCCTGGGACACACTCTGAGCGGAGGTGGACGGCAGGCTGGACTGTGGGAAGGTGGGAGTGGAGGGCACATTCTGGAAGGCTGGGGGCAGCAAGGCCAGCTGAGCCAGGCCCAGGAGGAGCCCAGGGGCTGGGGCACCAGAGCCACCAGGAGCAGCAGGAAGCCCAGGAGGTGTGGGGGCAGGGCAGATCTTAACATGCACAGCGGACACAAGAGGGTCCTGAGTGCCAGGCACTGCAGACCCAAGCCCACCCCTCACCCCACACAGCCAGGACCTGGGCCTGCTCCTTCCCCCATGGGCCTCAGGTGCAAGAGCAGGAAGAAGCCCAGCTGGGGCCCTGGGCCACACAGGCCCGCCTGCCATGGCCGCCCAGGTCCCCTCAGCCCACGCAGGCCCCTTGGCAGGAAAGACAGGATGCTGGACTCGGCCTTCTCAGGGACTGATCTAGTCTGTCCCCTGGGGACACCCCCCCTCGCCTGCCAGTCCCTGCAAGCCAGCAAGTGAAGGGACAGCACTGGCCCTGCCTGAGCTCTCCACCCAGTGGAGGACAATGGAGGAGGCCGCCTGCAAGGCCCCCGCCCAGGAAGGCCAAGCTCGAACAGCCACGTGACGGTTTCCGGTGGCAGGTCACAACAGGCGAAGCTGGCCCTGAGAAAGGAAGGAAAAATGTGCCCAGAGAAGTAGAAGCGGTTTCTGGTGACTTGGCAGTCTCTGGGGGCCTCGCAGTGCTGTGTTAACCCGTTCCCTCCTGAAGGGCAGCCCAGCCTCCACGTGGGGCCTCCAGGCCTCCCTGCACCCCAGGAAGCCCGTCACACCCGTCCCCTTGAGCTCCCCTCAGGCTGAGAAGTGGTGACCCCATCATAGGAGCCTGTGCCCAGCACTGATGGTGAGGACGGAGTGCGTGGCCGTCCCATCCTCCTCGGCCACAGGCAGAAGCCGAGTCTCAGCCTCCACGCCCTGTGGGGTCGGATTTAGGCCAAACAATCAACCCTGCAGACCCTGCAGAGCCGCCAGGCCCCTGCACACAGCCACCTCTGCCCCCACGACACTGCTGTGCCACGCACGACCACGGTCACCCCCTCTACTCCCCTGCCAGGATGCCCCAGGGCCTGGCGCCCTCCGGGCTGCGTCCGTGGCCTCCAGGCCCAGGCCCGGGAGTGCAGTAGCCTCTGTTCCAGCCAAGACCTCAACCAACAGCAAGCCAAAGAATTATGTTTTAATTTAAAAAAGCACTTTCTATATTTTTTCATTTTATTTACTTATTTTGTTGTTCTTTCTCCTTTTTTAATTCATTCTAGTTAGTCATACATGACAGCAGGATGCATTGACACAGCAGACATGAGTGGAGTGTGACTTCTCATTCCTCTGGCTGCACAGGACGTGGGTCACACGGGTCATGCAGTCCTATGCACACGGGATAGTGACACTGTCCGATTCCAACATCTTTCCTATCCCCATAACCCCTCTCCTTCCTTCACACCCCTCTACCTAAGCCAAAGTACCTCTATTCTTCCCTAGCACCCGCCTCCCTTTGTGAATTAGCTTCCTCATATCAGAGAAAACATTCAACCTTTGGTTTTTTGGAATTAATTTTATTTCATTTAGCATGATATCCTCCAGCTCCATCCATTTACCAGCAAATGCCATCATTTCATCATCATCGTTATTATTATTATTATTTTTTTTTTGGTACCGGGGATTGAACTCAGGGGCACTCGACCACTGGGCCACATCCCCAGCCCTTTTTGTATTTTATTAGAGACAGGGTCTCACTGAGTTGCTAAGTGCCTCGCCATTGCTGAGGCTGGCTTTGAACTCGTGATCCTCCTGCCTCAGCCTCCCAAGTGCTGGGATGACAGGCATGTGCCACCATGCCTGGCTATTTCATTATTTTTTAAGGCCAAGTAATATTGTGTATATATGACACATTTTCTTTATCTATTCATCTGTTGAAGGACACCTAGGTTGGTTTCATACTTTAGCTATTGTGAGTTGAGCTGCTATAAACATTGATGTGGGGCTGGGGATATAGCTCAGTTGGCAGAGTGCTTGCTTTGCATATGCAAGGCCCTGGGTTCAATCCCCAGCACCACAAAAAAAAAAAAAAAAAAAAAAAAAAAAAATGTGGCTACGTCACAATTTTAAGTCCTTTGGGTATAGACCAAAGAGTAGGATAACTGGGTCAAATGGTGGTACCATTTCAAGTTTTCTAAAGAATCTCCATAGTGCTTTCCATAGTGGTTGCACCAATTTGTAGACCCCCCAGCAATGTATGAGTGTACCTTTAACCCCACATCCTCGCCAACATTTATTGTTGCCTGTATTCTTTTTTTTTTTTTTTTTTTTTTTTTTTTGTGGGTACCAGGGATTGAACTCAGGGGCACTTGACCACTGGGTCACATCCCCAGCCCTTTTTTGTATTTTATTAGAGACAGGGTCTCATTGAGTTGCTAAGTGCCTCGCCATTGCTGAGGCTGGCTTTGAACTCGCGATCCTCCTGCCTCAGCCTCCCAAAGTGCTGGGATTACAGGCGTGCGCCACGGCGCCCGGAGCCTGTATTCTTGATGATTGCCATTCTGACAGGAGTGAGATGAAATCTTAGAGTAGCTTCGATTTGCACTTCTCTAATTGCTAGAAATGTTGAACATTTTTCCATATATTTGTTGACCAATCATATTTCTTCTCCTGTGAAGTGTCTGTTTAGTTCCTTAGCCCATTTATTGATTGGGTTATTTGGGTTTGGGGTGTTAAGTTTTTGTATTCTTTATATATCCCGGAGATTAATCTTCTATCTGAGGTGTGTGGGGTAAAGATTTTCTCCCATTCTGTAGGCTCTCTCTTCATGTATTGTTTCCTTTGCTGAGAAGAAGCTTTTTAGTTTGATTCCATCCCATTTATTGATTCTTGATTTTACTTCTTGTGCTGTAGGAGTCTTGTTAAAGAAGTCAGGTCCTAAGCTGACATGGTGACGATTTGGGCCTATTTTTTCTAGTAGGCACAGGATCTCTATTTTAGTGCCCAAGTCTTTGATCCACTTTGAGGTGATTTTTGTGCAGGGAGAGAGACATGAGTTTAATTTCAGTTTGTTACATGTGGATTCTAATATTCCCAGCACCATTTGTTGAAGGAGCTATCTTTTCTCCAGTGAATGTTTTTGGTGCCTTTGTCTAGAATGAGAAAATTGTATTTATGTGGGTTTGTCTCTGTAACTTCTATTCTGTACCATTGGTCTGCATGTCTGTTTTTGTACCAATACCATGCCATTTTTGTTACTATAGTTCTGTAGTGTAGTTTAAGGTCTGGTATTGTGATGCCTCCTGCTTCACTCTTCTTGCTAAGGATTGCTTTGGCTATTCTGGGTCTCTTGTTTTTCCAAATGAATTTCATGATTGCTTTTTCTAGTTCTATAAGGAATGTTGGGGTTTTAATTGGAATTGCATTAAATCTGCATAACACTTTTTGTAGTATGGCCATTTTTACAATACTAATTCTACCTATCCACAAGCATGGGAGATCTTTCCATCTTCTAAGGTCTAATTCTATTTATTTATTTATTTATTTATTTATTTATTTATTTATTTTGGTACTGGGGATTGAACTCAGGGGCACTCGACCACTGGGCCACATCCCCAGCCCTTTTTTGTATTTTATTAGAGACAGGGTCTCACTGAGTTGCTAAGTGCCTCGCCATTGCTGAGGCTGGCTTTGAACTCGCGATCCTCCTGCCTCAGCCTCCCAAGTGCTGGGATGACAGGCGTGCGCCACCGCGCCCGGCTTCCACTTATCTGTAAATCGCATCTGCTCTGTGCATCGTTCCCTGAACCACGCGGCACGACGGCTGTTGGCGTGGCGCTCACGTGGTGCTCCGTGTGGTCATCTAGAGGCGGTTTCAAGTGGACAAGGGTGTGTGGACAATCTATGCAAAACGGCATGGCACTGTCACCAAGGGTCCTAAGCGTCTGCAGGTCTGGGTGTCCGCGGAGGTCTTGGAGCTGATGGCTGCCAGGTCCAGGGACGACTGTTCTGTGGTGACTGGGGACGCGTCCCGCAGACGGCATGGCGTTCGGGACCTGCCCACCTCCCCTGACTAATGGACATGGTTCCCACGAGCCAAGACTCTGTCACTTGGGGGGCTCACAGAGCCGCCTGGGGGAGGGGGTCTTGCCGGGGGTGGGGGGGAGACCTGCAGGAGGACAGTCTGGGGGATCCTGGACAAGGAATAGAGGTAGCAGGAGTGACGCTGGAACCCAGGCTGCCGCTGTAAAGACAAAGGCCATGGTTCCCACCAAGGCCTCCCCAGGGACATGTCTCTGTAGCCCCAAGACGGCAGTCCTGTCCCCAGGGCCTGTCCCTCTAGGGACACCCACCCAGAGCCCACACACGCATCGCCATCAGTGCCTGCCTGGACAGACGCTGTGGCCAGGGGACAGTTCTGCAGAGGCCGCCCTGGCGATGGAGGTGAAGGCGTGTCCCCCTGGCCTCCACAGGCTGAGCAATGCCCACCAGGCAAGGCAGTGCCACCAAGGCAGGGCCCAGTCACCTGCCTTCCGATGGCCACCAGGTTGCGAGAGTGCCAGGTTTACCACAGGTGGCGGCCAGAGGGAAGCTGGTCAGCGCCCCAGGGCCAGGTCGGGTCCCAGCCCGGGCGCCGGCTCCCTGGCCTGGCTGATTCAGGCGGGAGGAGGACAGCTCCGTAGGGAGGCCCCACCCAGCTCCTCAGCAGCAGGCAGGGCGCCCAGGCTCTGCCGGGCAGCGGGGGGGACAGGAGGGAGAGCTCCCTGGTGCGCCTCCCCGGACAGAGGCCTCCAGGGCCTTGGCTGAGTCTGTTGGCTCGTTTGTTCTACGGGCACCACGCGCGGGCCAGTGCAGGAGCCCTGTTTGGGGAGATGGCTTAAATTGTGGTGGACTATGGGCCATAAGGATTTGGGCATTGCCGCCTTCCATAGTCTCACGGGACTTGGCCCGGGATCTCGAGTGACTTGGCCGAGATTGCTGATCGGGTCAGCGCCATTTTGGTGGTGTGTGGTGCGTGTTAGTCGTTGTTAGAGCCAGAGAGAAAAGTTATCAGAATAAAAAGCTGTTTGTCTCCAGTTCGCCTCTGAACTTCTTCCCGCGGCTCCGTTGCTCCAAGCGGCCATCGCTTCAGGCGGCAACAGGCCAGCAGTCCACCCCAGCCCGGGAGCTTGATCAGCACCGCGGCTTCGCTGTCCCCGGCCGTCACCTGCTCACTTCCTCTGCTCTTCCTCAGAGGCCGTGACACTCTCCACACCGGCCCTGTGGCAGTCATGTGGTGATGCGGAAGAAATGGAGGTGGCGGGAAGTGGAGGCGGGAAGTGACGCTGGACCAAGGCTGCTGCTGGGAAGCCGTCCCAGGCCTCTGTCCCAGGCCTCCGTCCCAGGCCTCCGTCCCAGGCCTCCCAACACTGCTGTCCCTTCTCGCTCCTCCCCCGAGCCCACACAGGCACGGCCAGGCTCTCCTGTGTGGATTGTTGGGTCCCCCCCGCCCCCAACCAAACAATTTGAAGCACAGAGAAGGAAGGGGAAGACCCTTGAGAAAAGAGCACTGCCCCCAGTCCAGCGTCCCCCAGCGGGCAGCCAGGGTGCCGCCTCGAGGACTTTCTTGTCACATGGGTTCCTTGCCCCTGCTGAGGATGCTAGGAGTTAACCCTGACCTGGAAGATGAAGGGCTGCTCTTTCGCAACAGCCCCGCCCACGCGGCGCGCTGTGTCGCCATCAGCAGAACCCAGATTCACTGCTGAGACACGGTGAGCAGGTCCCTGTCCTGAGACCCGCCCTGGCCTGCTCGTCGGGCAGGAGGGTGAGTCCCAGCTCGAAGGAGGCTCTCTTTGTTGGCGATTGCATAGACTAGCCATGAAAATGTTCCTACTGCATGGTTAGAATGTGGGATCAAATGTGAAAACCCTTTTAACAACTAGTCCACATTCAGGGAGGAAAGGGGAGGACGCCTCCAGGGACCAAAAGAGAAGCAAGGCCTGGGGACAGCAGCCAGCTGTCACCTGCTGTGAGACAGCACAGCTCAGTACCCACAGGGCTGGGGAGCGGCCAGAGGTGGGAGCGACGACTGGGAGCCCATGAGGCACAGCACCACAGGGGACCCTTGCAGAACACCTACCCATAGCACAGGGAGAAGGCCCCAAAGCAGATCTGTCCCACCCCATGCCGGGGACAGAAGAAAAACCTTAGCCTGTCTTCTTCCAGCCTGGGATTTGAACCTATGCTACCTGTACAGCCAGGACCCACAAAACTAGCATTAAGATGATCAGGCTGGCAATATGGCTGAGAGTCTTGTGAGCACAAAATCTCTCAGCAAAGACGTTCTCAGGCCAGGCACAAAAGATTCCCGGATAGACCACTACTACAAATAAACTCACAGTCCCAAATTACACCACACTCAAGGAAACAATCTGCCAACAGGCCCAATCAACAGAGGAATTAGGTCCCTAAAGAACCTTGGGTAGGGCTGGGGATATAGCTCAGCTGGTAGAGGGCTTGCCTCACATGCACAAGGCCCTGGGTTCAATCCTCAGCAAAAAAAAAAGAACCTTAGGTAACATCTGGCCCAGACGTGGTGACGTCCAAGGGGGTCCTCCCAGCACCCAAGTCCCACTCTGGAGCCGCCCCCTCGCTCTAGGGGCGACTTTCTGATGAGCCACATTCGGCTATGGACTGCTACCTGACGAGGTGTGAGTCCCTGGGTGAGGGGCATCCCCATGTCCTGCCTGCCCACAGCCCCTCCCCACCCAGCATCTAAAGGCACAGGTCCCACTGAAGATGGGACCCGGGCTCTCCCCCTCTGATGGCCTCACTCTGACCACCCACTACGGCTCCACCAGCCTGGCCAGTCTCCACGGTGGACTGGTGGTGGTCCTCCTGGAACTTTCCAGAGTCCCCTGGGATCCCAAGGTGGGCTCTGCGATCCGTTCTCCTAAGAACACGCACAGACACCCCACCAGGTGACTGTTTTAAGCAGGTATATGTAAGGTGGTCATAAATAAGGAAGTGAGCACAAGATACTACCCAAAAAAAAAAAAAAAAAGTCAAATTTCTCAAAGTTTGGAAAGAATGGGGAATTTTGGAAATGAGAAATACAGTGAGTGAAATGAAAGGTTCAATGGATAGGTCAACTTACAGAGTAGGCACAACCTCCTGACCAAGGTCAGGACCACTCAGCAACTGGAAAGGACAGCTGTTCTCTGAAGGTAAGTGGTGCAGAGGAGAGCTCGGGGGACAAAAAGGTGGAGCTGGGAACAGGAAGTTAAGACTGGAAGAAGAGGGTCAAGGACTGAAAACCACATTCCTGACAGTGTCCAGTGTTTGTTCTCTCGTCTTCTGGCTTCTCTTTTTGTTGTCTAGAAGTCTGATGTGGCACCCCCTACCCTTCCTGGAAGCCCCGAGGGCCAACCTCTCCATCCCCCCAGGGCTGTGTTTGAAAGCTGCCCCCAGCCGCAGCTCCCCATCCTTCAGCTTGGGTGACTTTCCCTTCCCTCTCCCGCTGCAGCTCCTGGCGGATCCTCTGATCTCGCCCTCCCGTCTTCCACCTCTTGTTCATTGGTTCTGTGAGGGTCTCTCATTCTTGATTTCCAGGCTCTAGTTTCTTCTTCTGAGAGTTTCGTGTCTCTCGTCACATTTGACATTCTTTCAATTTCCTCTAAGTGACCACACACAGCTACCCTCCTGTGCTGGTTTCCACTTATTTAAGATACGGTTGTGGGGCTCTGAACGTTTTCTCCTGATCCAGACTTTGTCTGCGCTCTCTGATGTCAAGACCTGCTTGTTGGCTTGGTTGGGGTGGCCGTGCGTGCCTTCCACGGCAGGAGCACTCTGCGTCCGGGGCTCCTGTTCACGCTCCAGGGGTGAGTAAGGAGTAGATAATCGAAGCTCTGTGTGCACAGGGGGGCATATCAGTGGGTGAGCGTCGACGCAGGATGACGGGCTCTAATGTCAGACCTGTGGCTCACCTGCTGTAGGGCAGTGCCCAGAGAAAGGAGGGGCCGGGAGGGGCGGGGCGGAGCGGGTCGCACCCGTATGGGTGGTCTGGCTTACCTCCACCTACTGCGTTCCTTCCCCAACACAGCTCCAGGTATGCCTGGGGTCCTGGGTCCTGGGGTCCAGGCACACTGCATCCAAACTGCCTCGTCTGCTGTGGGGGAGGGGCGGCAGGGGCTCTGGGTGTTGAGCTGGCGCTGCTGGAGACCCTGGGTGGTCTTCCTTCCGGTCCTTCCCATTGTCCTCCTGAGTCTGGTGCCTTCACTGCGAGAGGCTGCCTAATCAGTGTCGGATCCACAGCCACAGGTTGCGCCGATGGCCACGCATGTTCTAGATGCTTCTTCTCAATGTGGACATAGCCTTGCTGAGAACCAAGAGTGAGCAGTCTGCAGAGCTCGCAGCTGCGGGCTGGCACGCCAGGCACCACGTGGTGGCCGTCAGGCCCATGGCGGGCGGTCAGCAGGTGAGGACGACCAGGCCAGACCCTGTCAAGCAGGGACGTCCTCAGAGGGGCCTCCGAGCCCGTCAGCACCTAGCTCTGCCCGTCACCAGAGGGCAGACTCCAGCACGCCTCCTCTGCCACTACTGTGGGAGGGTACTTTCCAGCTCCGCGGTGGCCACAGTGGCCACGTCTCCTGGCCCTCACTCCCTCCCTTCCTCCCCCGACCTCTCCTTACACTTTCCTTCTCCATCCACCCTCCTTCCCTCCTGGAGAGACCCCTCAGCAGACCCCTGCAGACCCGTCCGACTCCCCTGAGCTCTCAGAGACGGTGTGCGTGGCATGCGGCCAGCGCGTGGCCACCTGTCCTGGACGGCTGCGGATCTCCCCACTTCGTCTCCCCTCCCTTTCCCACTTTAGCTGTCACCAAGGGGGACATCTTGCTGAGTCCTCCCCAGCGCCAAGCGAGGCAGCAGGTCCTACCCACAGCCACCCCGAAAGATGGAAAGAAAGCGAGGAAAGGTTCAGGCGGGAGTTCTCACGGCCACCGCCGCCGTCCCTTCTCCTGAGCAAGGGCCACCTCCCCGCCGCCCCGCCCCGGCTCCACCAGCTGCCACCTCGCCTGGCCTCGTTTTTCCAGTAGCACAGCTGGCACAGGCTGCACCGTGAGGGGAGAGAGGCGGTGCGGAGAGCCCTGTCCCTCCCGGCTGCCACAGAGGACGCGGCCTGCTGTGACCTATAGGCCACGTTCCAAGTGCCCACATCTGGCCCAGACGTGGTGACGTCCGAGGGGGTCCTCCCAGCACCCGAGTCCCACTCTGGAGCTGCCCCCTCGCTCTGGGGGTGACTCTATCGAGCCACGCTCGGCTGTGGACTGCGACCTGACTAGGTGGGAGTCCCTGGGTGAGGGTGGGCGGGGGGTGCGCTCCCATGTCCTGCCTGCCCACAGCCCCTCCCCACCCAGCATCTAAAGGCACAGGTCCCACTGAAGATGGGACCCGGGCTCTCCCCCTCTGATGGCCCCACTCTGACCACCCACTACGGCTCCACCAGCCTGGCCAGTCTCCACGGTGGACTGGTGGTGGTCCTCCTGGAACCTTCCAGAGTCCCCTGGATCCCAAGGTGGGCTCTGCGATCCGTTCTCCTAAGAAACACGCACAGACATACTCCACGCACAACCCCTGGTGGCCCAAGGCTGTTTGTGGGCTCTCTAGAGGGTCCCTGTGATTGTCACTGCAGCTGGTAGGCCACCTTTCCAGCAAAGGTGTCCCTGGCTGTCCTTGGGACACTCACGTCCTGCACTGGGGGTGGTGTCTGCAGCCTGACCCAACCTGGCCAGGTGCAGCTTCCTCCTCCTGGCCTCCACGGCTGACCTTGGCTGGGCACTGACCGGCAGAGGGGCCAGGACACCTCGCCAACTCTGAGCTGCCCTGGTCACACGACATGCCTTGATCAAATTCCCCTCCAAAAATGGGGAGAATGCTACCAACCCCAAGTGTGGGAGGCCATCGGCTCTCCATACTGTCCAACCATGGGAGTGTGTCCAAGAACCTATGAGCTGTGGATGGCTGGGGTCTTGGGAGTGGACCATGGACAGGAAGGAGCTGTCCTTGTACTGGGGTTCTCAAGCAGAGGTCATGCAAGCGCAGAGAGGACTGAGTGGGATGATTTTCTCCCCATCAGTGATGCCATATGGAGAGAGGGCCGTGCTGAGAGCCTGGATCCAGCTGTTCCTGACCCCGGCATTGCACAGGGCAGTAAGGGGCCTAAACAGTGGCCAGCAGCACACCGGGGGGATGGGCGGCCCATCCAGGGCTTCCGGCCTCTCCGCAGCAAACACCAGCACCCCGTCCCAAGTGTGAACCCAGTGGGCGGGTGTGAAGGAGGCCTGCGGCTCTCACCAGCTGAGGACAGCAGGAGGGGTGGGGCCGTGGGGAGCGCTAAAGGCCTGGCCACACCCTGACCACTCGTGACAGCTAATCCTAGAGGGAGGAGGGAGGGGTGGAGGGAGGAGGGAGCGGAAGAGGGAGGTTTGTCCGGTTTAGCACAAACTTGCCCAATCGACTGGTCTAGATTCCAAGCCCTTGGCCACCTGAGAGTGAGCTCAGGACGGGGTCCTCTGACGGTCAGCTCCTGCCTCCCTCCCCGCCCCCCACCGCTCTGCAGCGCCAACGGGCAGCCCACCACACCCACATTTCAGAAGTAAATAGCCAGCATTTGGTGCTGAAAATGCCCCTGGCACTGAGGCCAGGAGCCCTGACCAGCAGGGACTGTGGGCCCTGCAGGTGGACAGTGGCGCGGACCAGGGGTGAGCCAGCAGACGCTAAGGCAGCAGGTGCCAGGTGCACGTCACTGTCACTGGTAGCTGCACTCCACCCAGCCACCCTCAGAAGGACCCCATGCCAGCTGCGACCTCCCAACGCCTTCAGGACAGTCCTGTCTGGCCCCGGGCACCGCTGACATGGCCAGTGTCCCTCCTCTCTGCCCCGAGGCACTGCTGCGGGCAGATATGGCGCTCCAGACAGTCTCCATGAACCGGCCCCCTGGCCCCCGGCCCAGGAGAAAGCGAGTGTCCCCAGCCCTCCCAGGGCCCAGCAGCACGTGGTGTGAGCAGCAGGCCTGGGACGGGGTGGGCAGGGCCTCTGCTGGGTGGTCCCCAGGCTGCGTCCTGTGGGTGGCGAGGAAGGGCCTGACTGCAGGGAGGCTTCCTGTCCTACTCCAGCCGGCGAGAGCCTGCTGCAGGACCTGCCGTCCCCACGTCTCGGGGCTGCCCAGGGTGGGCGGCCCCCCTCCCTGTGGCTGCTGGGGTGGGGTCCTGGAGGGCTGGGGGTTCCAGAAGGGACTCTCCCCAGAACGGGTGCAGAGCAGGGGGAAGCGTGAGACTCACTTTAGTCCCCTTCCAGGAAAGGGGCGCCACTTCCTCAGTTAAGAGGTGGTCACCCTCAGCTTCAGTGGCCCGAGCCAGAGCCGGGAATGGGGTCAGAGGGCAAAGTGAGGAGAGTCCCCTCCTGCCCTGAGGAGGGGACGTGCGCAGTTAACCTCCCACGACCCCACAACAGGAAGGGACACTGACCCAGCTGCACGGGGAAGGAAAGAGAGGCCCGAGCAGGGCTCGCAGGCTGGGCTCCCGCACAGGCGAGGCTCAGGTGTCACCACGCAGGGCCAGGGGGCTGGCCAGGAGGCGGGCCCCGCGGGTGAGGCACACCTGGCAGAGCCCGCCACACACCAGGACCGAGCCGAGGGCTTGAGAGGAGGTGAGGCAGGCAAGGAGATACCAACACCTCCCCCGGGTGCTGGCTGCCCATGGGCCTGCTGCAGCCAGGCAGTGTCCACAGGTGTGAGTGACCACACGCCCCCTCCATCTCTGCTGAGGGCCTAGAAGCCCAGGACACCTCAGTCACCGCGAGCCCCCTGCGGCACCCTACTTTCCAACACCCCCCACTCCAGAAACCATCCCCCGGCAGCGGGGGCGCCTCACTGAGGCTGGGGGTGCCACCGACTCCAGCAGAGCGGCTCACGGAGACGGGTGTGCGGGGGAGCTGCGGCTGGCGGGAGCCTGACCACCGCCCGGGGAGCAGGGACCCCGTCTGTGCAGACAGACAGAGGGACGCCGCCCGGGCGGACGAGCCCCACTCACAGATGTCCCGCCTGTGGTCCCGCGGGCAGCCGGGCTCAGCCTCACAGAGAGCCAGACAACCAGGAGCGGGCCGCCCTCCCCAGAGAGGCCAGTCGTGGGGACAGCACAGGCCAAGGTCCTGCAGCAGAGGGAGGAGGGGGCACAACCTCCCACCCCGGCGTCACGCCTTTGTTCTTCTGTGAGGACATTTGTGAGACAATCAGAAGAATCTGGAAAGGATTTATGGGTCGGGTGGCCATGCGCTCTTACTTCCTGATCTTTGAGGGGTTCTTTGGGTTTCTTTGCACTGCCGGGAATCCCACCGGGGACCTTGTGCCTGCTAGGCAAGCCTCTGCCACTGAGCTGCCACCCTCCCATGGGTCCCGCGGAAGTCCTTGTTTTTAGGAAGCACACAGAGAAGACTTAGGGGTGGCGCACACTGACTGCAACCTCGTCTCAGGAGGGTGGTGCTGGGCTGGCGGGCGTGTGACGGAGGGCAGGCGGGCAGACTGTTCCCGTGACAGGTGGATCAGAAGGGGGCTGGGTGTATGGCTGAGAGAGAAAAGAATGAACAGGATGAGATCAAATGCAGAAAGCAGGGAAACTGGGAAAGGGATAAACAATTCTCTTAACTTCTCTATATTTGAAATTATTTCAAAATACAAAGTTAACAAATCGAAATAAAAGTATCACTTAAAACAGAGCACAGACTAAGGTGCTGGGAGCTGCTGCCAACAAGAGGGCTTCTCTCCTGCAGGATCCCAAGTGTGGGACTGGGCTCGGGAGGGACGCCCAAGCCCATCTTCCGCCCCTCGGACCCCAGGTCGCAGGTGGATTCGCTGTGAGGCACCTGGTCTCTGGACCACGCACCACTGCCCTGGGCTCCGTCTTCAGGAACCAGGTAATTAAAGCTTGCTTGTAAGTAAAAGTAGCCACTCGATTCCAGAGAGTAGAGGAGTCCTTTGCTTTATTGACGTCAACAGACCTCGCGGTCCTGGTGTTCCACACAAAAGGAGCCCGGGCACAAGCACAGCGAGGCGTGTCAACACAGCCGGCTCCCGCGCGGGCATCCTGCCTCAGGTTCACATTAACACGCGCGGTACATCAGCATCGGTCTCCGTCCACCACCAGGCCCGCCACAGCACATGTCCATCCAAGGTCACGTTCTGCAACAAGTTATTCTAACAACGTGTTTGGAGGGCAGCTGTGGCACACGGGTGACAATGTAGCCATGACACTTCAGTGACCAAATCCTTTACGTGTCAGAGTGCAACCACCTCCTGCAGCCACCTTGGGGCTACACCCTAAGCTGCCAAGGCCCAGTGCCCAGGGAGCCACTGCAGAGCAGGTCAGAAAGCCCCAGACACCACGACCGCCCGCCTGGGGGCCACTGGCCACCCCACCAAAATGAGACCTGGGAAGAAGTCGGACAATCAGTTTCTCCACCAGGACGCTGCCTCCGACCAGAGCCGACGAGAGGGCGTTTTCAATGACGTCACACGCGTGGCTCTGGAGTTCAAAAACATCGTGTGCAACAAGAAATGACTGACGGCCGGGGTCAGTGCAGGGCCTGGGCAGGGCTGCCCACACACTGCTCAGGGGACAAATGAGCCAGGCGCAAGGTGGGCAGGACCAATGGCTCTTACTGCCCACCCTGAGACATCACGGCCGTTCCTCAGGCCAGACAGCCCCGCCCAGCTTCGCCCCAGCTGGTGGAGCGCCGCTCACCTCCCGGGGCTTCCCGCACAGTAACGCGCTACATGCCGTCAGACAGGCACCTCTGCCACCACGGGTGTGAGGACAGAGGACACGGTCCTCCTGGGACTCACCAGTGATGGACATGCTCTGAGCAGTAAGAGGGGCTCGCTGCGGGACAAAGCAGCCGTCCTGGCCGGGTCCTTGTCACCAAAGGCCCGTTAGGAGTACAACGAAATGATTCCGACCCATTGTCCCTTACGATGCCAGGTGCCCAGGCTGGCGGCGGGTCAGCTGCCAAGTCTTTCCAGCCAAGCCCGACTGGAGGGCAGCAGGCAGCACCCACCGCCCAGGGCAGGCCTCCTTCCTTGGCCTCTGCTGCCGGGTCCGTCCTGGCAGCCAACAGCAGGGAGAGTGTCCCGGCAGAGCACCCTCCTGTCCCACGTGAACACAAGCCCGCAGGCCTCGGTTCCGAGGCAGGAGGCTAGGTCTTACTTCGCCGGAGGAGCGTGGCCGTGGGGCCCTGGCCGCCCTGGAACTTGAGGCTCTGCAGGCTGATGTGGGCCCCGTGCTTGAGCAGCGTCTCCACGGTCTGTGCGTGCCTGCCCTGGGCGGCCAGGTGCAGCGCGCTGAGCCCCTGCGCGTCGGAGAGGTCGATGAGGTCGGCGCTGACCAGCGCCTCCACCACCTCCGAGTGCCCGCGGGCAGCGGCCAGGTGCAGTGCGGTCTGGTCCAGGGGCCCCCGGGCCAGCACGTCCGCCTTCTCCTCCACCAGCAGCTTGACGGTGGCCAGGTGGCCGTTCCGGGCCGCCAGGTGCAGGGCCGTGCAGCCCTCGGCGGTCACCGCCTCCCTGCCGGCGCCGCGGTGCAGGAGCAGCCTGGCGGTGCTCGTGTGCCCCGTCTCCGCGGCCACGTGCAGGGGCGTCTGGGCCAGCAGGCTGCAGACGCGGAGGTCGGAGCCCAGGTCGATGAGGATGCGGGCCACGCGGTAGTGCCCCCGCTGGGCGGCCAGGTGCAGCGGCGTCCTGCCGTCCAGCGTCTGGGCGTCCACGCTCACCCCCGGCTGCTTGGCCAGCAGCTTGACGATGGGCAGGTGGCCCTGCCAGGCGGCGTAGTGCAGCGGCAGCCAGGCGTCCTTCCCCTGCAGGCCCACGCCCACGCCGCGGCGCAGCAGGACGCGCACGACGCTCTCCTGGCCGTGCTGGCAGGCCACGTGCAGGGGCGTCCGGCCCTCGAAGTCCACCTCGTTGGCGGAGGCGCCCTTTTCCAGCAGCAGCCGCGTGCTGGCCGCGTCCCCGTTCTGGGCCGCGAAGTGCAGGGCCGTCCACTGGTCCTCGTCCTTGGCGTTGACGCTGGCCTTGCGGGCCAGCAGCAGCTCCACCACGCCCGGCGCCTTGCGCTCCGCGGCCAGGTGCAGCGGGGTGGCGCCCTTGCCGTTGGCCAGGCTGGGGTCCGCGTTGTTGAGCAGCAGCCACTTCACGCACTCCTCCTGCCCGGCCTCCACGGCCAGGTGCAGCAGGCGGGCGCTGCCGTCCAGCACCAGGTTCACGTCCTGGGGCTGCAGGATCTTCATCAGCTTGCTGGTGTCCCCCGACACGATGGCGTCCACCAGCTTCCTCTTCTGGATGTCGGTGGTGCCGAGGTCTGCAGGGAGAGGAGGGGCGCGGTCAGCCAGGACCTGGTGCCTCAGGCCTG
Organism: Tamias sibiricus; assembly: GCA_025594165.1. Taxonomy (NCBI): domain Eukaryota; kingdom Metazoa; phylum Chordata; class Mammalia; order Rodentia; family Sciuridae; genus Tamias; species Tamias sibiricus. The sequence continues at coordinate 4,128,887 of CM046668.1, read as the reverse complement.
GCTGGGGGGAGCCTACGCCTCAAGGGACTCTGGGCCAGGACCCTCGGGAGGTGCACGGCCTCCGGGTCACGCTCCACGCAGGGGGCTGAGCAAGCACCCCACTCTGAGATCTAGCCAGGAGCCACGTCTCTGAGGTCCTCCTTTGTCAATATGCAAACTAAGATCACTCTCGAGATTCCACCGGCTTGCGGTCAGGTAGAGGAAGTCAACCTCACAGCCCCCGGAGCTTGAAAATGGCAAGATGGCTAACAGCCCCTCATTTAAAAAGGGAAGTAGGAGGCAGAATAAAAAGCCTGGGCAGGAGCTCCAAAACTTGGCCGGCCTCCCCAGGACGCCCTCCAGGACTCGGGTCCCACAGAGCAAGCGCCTAGAACCTGCAGCGGGAGCCGTCCAGCTCCCAGCCTGACCTCTGAGCTGATCTCCTTCACGGCAGCCATCCCAGGGTGTTTCTAGGATGATCCTAAAAGAGACGGGCCTCACATTTCAGGACTATCGGCCCAGGATTTAGGATGAAAACCTGCTATTTAACACAAAGATTCAACTGCGGGGCTGGGATGTAGCTCAGTGGCAAAGCGTCTGCCTTGCATTCGCAAAGCCCTGGGTTCAACCCCCAGTTCCAAAAACAAAAAAGACAAAAAATTTCAACTGTGTCGTTTGGAGCCCAGATACACACGAAATAAGACTCTTGATTCACATGAAGTGAGATTCTCCAGGGAACGTGGGAAGAGAGGCGGGGCGTGGGGCAGTACTGCAAAAACAGGACCTGCCCGACTGGACATGTGTTTTTTTTTTTTTTTTTTTTTTAAATATTTATTTATTTGCTTTAGTTGTACACAATGCATTTATTTATACGTGGTGCTGAGGATCGAACCTGGGCCGCTCACGTGCTAGGCGAGCGCTCTACCGCTGAGCCACAACCCCAGCCCTGGACATGTGTTTTGACACTGCGTTCTGAGGGGCCAGGAGGTGACCCTGTCTCGGGCACCAGGGCGAGGCGTCAGCAGGGCCAGACCTCAACAAAGGTCCAAGAGCACCCCGACCCACGGGAGGTGGTGATGCTTCTTTCCGGCAACCTTGAACCTGGCCCTGACCACCCTTTTCATCTCTACTGCCTCTAGCCACCGGGTCCACCCCACCTGTCGGCAAGGTGTTTCCAAACCTGCAAAGCCCTCTTTCTCCCCCAACGTTCTACCCAGGAGACTGGTAAGACCCAGAATCCTCCCCTCCAGGGAAATGTCCCCAGCCCACCTGGAAACACAGCCCCACCCCCAGCAAGGACGACAGCACCTGGGGCAGGAACAGGGAAAAACCACCTTCTAAAAACAAAGCCCAGGGGCTGGGATTGTGGCTCAGCGGTAGAGCGCTCGCCTAGCGTGTGCGCGGCCCGGGTTCGATCCTCAGCACCATGTAAAAATAAAAACCGCATTGTGTACAACTAAAGCAAATAAATAAATATTTAAAAATAAATAAATAAATAAATAAAAATAAAGCCCATTAAAATGAACACAGAGCCAGGTCTGGTGGCGCACGCCCGTAATCCTAGTGACTCAGGAGGCTGAGGTAGGAGGATCCCAAGTTTGAGGCCAGCCTCAGCAACTCTGTAAGACCCCTTCTCTAAATAAAAAGTGCTGGGGGTGTAGCTCAGTGGCAGAGCACATGCCTTGCATGTATGATGCGTGGGGTTTGGTCCCCAGTAACACACATACCCCCAACACACGCAGCAGATGGCTGAGAAGGGCTCCTCCTAACAGGCAGTTTACCAGAGCCAGGGTGTTGGCGCCTACAGGGACGACCAACCCAGCACAATGCTCGGTCAACAGCAGGCCCACACATCAGAACGGGCCCGGGTCCACGGCACCGAGACGTGGTCAGGGCTGCTGGCATCACTGGATGGAATTCAGGTTTTCAACCCCCAGGCCTGAAGTCGGCCTCTGCCCCAGGGCCAGCCAGGGAAGACCCCACTGCGCAGCAGGTGGCGTGGCCAGGTCCCCTCACGCCCTAAGTGACACCCAACGGGGCTGCTCTGCTGGTGTGTGCGTCCCCAGTGCACCAGCTACGCCGACACCGCAGCTGCCTAGTTGGCCAACAGGACACAGGACTGCCATCAGGGCAAGGGACTGGACGCGTGGTTTTCGCAGTCATCCACTGACGGCAACGGACACCAGCCCACGAACCCCCTCCCAGGCGCGTCATCCTCAGGACAGTCGCTGCTCACCGCCCGTGGAAGGTTCCCGCTCAAACGACAGCGACAGGGAGCCTCTGGAGGAGAAGGCCGAGTCCACGGAGGACACCCCCGAGAGCCGCTTGCCGCTGCTGGAGGACGGCAGCTTGCACTCGGAGGAGCTGCGGCTGAGCTCGCCGGGGCCCTCGATGGTCTGAGAGATCCCAGAGTCCAGCTGCGACAGCAGCTCAGAGAGGCTGTAGTCGTGGTCGAAGGTCGGGGCGGAGGCGCGCTTGAGACGCGAGGACCCGGGCACGGCCTGCAACGAGGGGGCGGAGGTGAGGACCTGGCCTCCACCGCGGCACGGAGGAGGTGGGCGCAGGGAACGCCGTCAGGCACCAGGAAGGAAGAGGGGACGGGACCACAGACACGGCACCAGGGAGCCCAGAGCCTCAGGGCTGCACAGGCCTCCCGGGCTGCAGCGAGCGCGGACACTGTGAGGAGCGTGCAGGACCCAGCACGGCGCTGCTCCAGAAGCTGTGCTGAGGGGACGCGGGGACAGCGTGGACACAGGGGCGAGCCGGGCCGGCCGCCGCGTCACAGCAGGTCCCCATTAATAGGAAACGGGACGAGCTGTTCCCGGACCAGCCTGGCACGAGCCTGCGACCACTCCCTGGAACCAAGTCAGGCTTCGGGGCTGTACGTGGACAGGACAGGGCGGGCCAGCTCGCGGACAGCATGGTGACCCAGTCCAGCGCACACCCAGAGCCCTCGCAGGGCCTCGCTGCATGAGAAGGCTGGCGGGCTCACAGTTCTCCCTGACCCATGACCTTTTGCTCCAAATCCCCCTCCCTGGGAACCCTCGGATTCGCTCTGCTGTGATCTCTGGGAGACTGCACCACCTCCACGGGCTGGCTGCCTTTCTTTGCCCTCTCAGGGACCAGCCCACCTCTTTCCCAAGCCTTTGTCCCAGGCTCTCACTGGCACACGCCCCTTTTCTCCTCCACAGTGTGTGCCCATAGTTTGCCTGTCTCCCTGGGAGACCGCCCTGCACTGGTGGCGTGCCAGGGCTGCCTATCAGGCTCACTCGGCAAGGCTGCACCAATCCTCTTGCCCTCCAGGCATTAGCTGTCCCTGGCACTTGGAACTTCTTATCACCTCTGAAATAACCTGTGTCACACCCACAGAGCAGACCAGCTATGGACGGTGACAAAGCAACCACGTCCCCACGCCAGGGGTGCACAGGACGCAGAGCAGCCAGCTCCTCCTGCCTGCCAGTGGAGGCTGGTCCTTCTGAGCCCCGTGGCTCAGGGCGTCCAGCGAGCACCAGCGATGTCAGGTGGGCACCCACGCTGTCCACACAACCACTGGCAGGCAGGGAGGGACGCAGGCGGGCAGACGAGCCCAGGGATGCCCGTGGGACCTACGCTGCTACAGAGCTGGGCACGAGGCAGGCTCGGGAGGGCGGCTGCCGGGGTCTGCGGTGGTACCTCGCTCTCGGGCCCCGGCGGGCTTGGCCCAGCCGGGTCTGGCGCTGGCGCTGGCTCTTTCACCTCCTCGTCCGGTTTCTCACACAGGACCTCGGTTTCAGAAGTGATTTCTTTGGGGGAAAAAGACAAAAAGGAGCACGTCACTTGGTTAACGGCTTCTACACAATTCCGAGGGGACAGAGAGGTGACACCCGGAGTCTCTCAGCAGCAGAGGAGAGCCAGGGGCCAGCAGAGAGATCGCTCAGCAGCACCCAGGACCCCACAGGCAAGCACCCACCAGCCCTGGCCTGCCTCGTGCCACCAGCACAGGGCTCACCAGGCACAGGGCGAGGCCGCGTCGACGCACCACCAGCAGCGAGCCCCGCCCCTCCGGAGCTGTCCCCTGCATGCTTCAAGGGCAGTGACTACGTTGGAGTCCAGCAGGGCTGACTATCCAAAAGACACACTTCTCTGTTCCAGGAGGACAGGACCCCGGGAGGGCTGTGCCCGGAGGCCAGTCAGGGAGCCTCCTGAAGAGGCCCCGCTGCGTCTGACCCTGACACCTGGGCTCCTCTGGGCAGCGAGCCTCGTCCTGCCCAGGAGCAGTGGCGGTCTGAAGGTGGCCACTGGGCCCAGCAGCCCCACCCTGGCCCTGACTGCCGGAGGTCCGAGGCAGGGCCAGGCTGACCCCCTGCAGGGCTCATCTGGGCGTCGCCCGTCCCTGCACACCTCGTTCCCCAGGGGAGCCTGGTCACCACCCCTGTGGCACCGGCAAAGCCATCAAGAGCCTCGCTCCAGGGCGGCCCCTGACGCTCACCTTGGAAGGTGGGCCGCTCCCGCGGGTCCTCGCGCCAGCACCTCTGCATGAGGCGCATCAGGCTCCCGCAGGCGCGCGGCCGGGGCCTGCAGACGGGCGGCAGCGCGGGGCGGTGGCCCTTCACCACCTTCACCATGATGTGCAGGATGTTCTTCTCGTCTGCGGGACAAGCGCATGTCAGGGCACCAGGAGCCACTGGGACACGCCAGCGCCCCGTGCAGGGGGCCGCGCCCCACCGTCCAGCGGGGCTCCCTGCGACCCGCGCCCACAGGCACAGTGTCCCCTGCTTCCTGTTCAGAAGCCACCTGTCCCCCAGGACAGCAGCACCTGGGGACAGCACTCTTCCCACTGCCATCTCATTACTGTTTGGCAGCAGCCGCCGCCCTGGGCGGAGGGCCCAGGCACCCCTGGGGGCGGGCTCCTGCTCCTGGCAGCGTGGCTGCCCCTGTGGCTCCAACGCGCCCTCCGCAAAGGCCTGCGCACCTGCAGGGGTGGAGGCATGGCCCACAGTCACCGACAGCTGCCAGGACTGCATGTGCTTGTCCCACCTTCCCGTTAAGGCTCACACAATGACTGTCCTCAGTGTCTGTGGTTATTTCCGTGATAACTCAGACTCCCGTGAAATGAAAGTCAAGTACGCATCGGGACACTTCCTGCTGCCAGACGGGACAGAAAACGCCCGGACACCTCACGCGGCGCTGCACCCCTGCCCACCGCCTAGGAGGCCTTGCGGCAGCAAGCTCGCAATCCTCCGCTGCCCACACGCCTGGCTTCAGGTGTCCAACCAGCAGGCTGCGCGCTACGGCGAGCTCAGCGTGGGCCTCGGGGAAAGGGCAGCCGGGAACAAAGCGCGGCGGTGGCCAGAGGACGGGCAGGCCTCCTGAGCAGGGCCTGGGACACCCCCAAGGCTCCAGGACAGGCCCAATCCTGCCCCTCTCAGGGCCTCTCCCTGACGGCACCTTTTCCACATGCTGGTCCCGAGCCCGCCTCAATGGACCCCCAGCCTGAAGGTCGGGCAGACAAGCCGAGCCTGGCACAGGCCAGGAGGGTCTGCAGAGTTTTGTTGGGGTAGGGGCATCTTTGGTCACGCCACACAATGTCATGAGAAATGCAGAGAAAAGACTCCTTCTCCAAGGCAGCTACCCAGCTTTCACCGTAATCAAGTCCAGGGATTGGAATTCCGAGGAAAGAAGCGATTGCCTAGTTGGGGCAGGTGGGGAGCAGTTTCTGGTCCAGCGCGTGGACACCCTGACCACTACTGGATGCACGCTCAGACGGCGGGGAGACAGATTTGCCATGTGTGTTCACATTTTTAAAAAGTAAGAAAAAGTAAGAAAAAGAAAATCGGCCGAAAAAAGGCAGATCCACAGTCAGAAAGCAGACGGAGGCTGCCGGAGGCCGGGAGGGTGGGAGAGGATGACCCGAGTGACCGCAGATGAGCACGGGCTCCTGCGGGGTGGCACGGGTGTCCAGAACCAGTGACGCTGCCTGGGCACCTGTGAACGGACTCGATGCCACAGAACCACACGCTTTAGATGGTGCACGTTTCCTGTCTTGTTATGTATACCACACAAGAGAACTACACGGCACCTGAAGAACGGGCTCCTAGGAATCTCGTTCCTGTCCGGGTCCTACGTGTAATCTCCTGTGTGCAGACTACTCTGCGGAAGCACTCTGTCAGTGAGTAGAAGAGCCAACGGCAGGGTGGCCTTGCTGGGCCACAGGCCCCACCCGAGGGCTGAGAAGGGTCCGGGAATGCGCCGCCCGGCACCTGGCGGGCAGCACACTCACCTGCGAAGGGCTTCTTCTGGGTGAGCACGCCCCAGACCACGATGGCGAAGCTGCAAGAGAAGCAGTGCATTAGTGCGCGCTCGGGACCCCCAGCTCGGGTCTGGGGCACGGTCCCCTTGCAACGAGCTAGAGAAGCCACTGCAACGCCCCCAAGGAGGCCCCGGGACGTTTCTTCTGCAGGTCTAAAAGGGGAAACCCTCTTGGGTGCCACCCACATGTCGGCTCAGTGTGGAACTGAAGACCCTGCGGCTGAGCCACAGTCTGCAGGCAGCAGGCAGGACCCTGGAGGGCGGCGTGCCCCCGCTAGACCCTAGGCTCGCGGGGACAGCACGTCACCACCCTCTCGCCAGCCGGGCACAGAGCAGGTGCTCCGGCGTTTGCTGGCGTCCTCGTGGCCCACTGCTCCTCTGCAGGGTTCGGACTCTCAAAGACAGCCATGGAGCTCTGGGCAGACGCTCTGAGATGTCACGGGGTTGCTAAGGAAGGGGCAAGGGGGCATCCAAGGCAGCCCTGCTGAGCCGAAGCCCTCTGCTGGCACTCGGGGACGTGCACTCACACACAAATCATTCTAGATCCACCAAAAAGGGGCTGGGTCCAGTGCATTTATAAAAATAGAAATTAAAACCAGGAGTCCAAAGACTGACCCCACCAAGCACTGAGTTTGACAGTGGTTACTGACAAAGATCTCACACGGAAAATTACCTGAGATCTGCAGGTTCAAAAGTTGAAACCCTAAAATAAACAGAGTCTCCTACTCTCCCCAGACTCTGCAAGCCACGACTGGTCCCCGCAGGGCCGCGAGCTGCAGCTCCAGGCGTGGGAAGCACACGTTCCATGGTGACCGTCAAACCAGTTAGCCAGGACGGAGGCGGCAGTGGTGGGGACACAAGGGCAGAGCCCGGGCAGCTTCCGGTGCGTGTCTGTACCCTCCCTACCTCCGTTTTCTCCAAGAAGTCCGTGGGATCAACTCTCACAACTTGAAAACGAAAGGGACCCGGCAACCAGGTTCCCAGGTCCCGCCCATGCTCCTCCATCACAGCAAGTGACCCCACAAGTGCAAGCAGCCCCCTCCTCGAAGCTCAGAAGAGAATGACCTGAGGAGCCCAAACCCACAGGCACGTGGGCACAGGGACTGCTTAAAGCAGCAGTTTTTCTGACAATTGTAAAACCCACGTTTCATGGGGCTGGAGTTGTGGCTCAGTGGTAGAGCGCTCGCCTGGCACGTGCGCAGCCCGGGTTCGATCCTCAGCACCACGTAAAAATAAAGGCATTGTGTACAACTAAAGCAAATAAATAAATGTTTAAAAAAAACCCATGTTTCATAAAAACGCCACAGGAGACCCAACACAGGCGCTACTGGCTGCTTGTGTAACTGGCACTGCCAGGAGTGGCCCATCTGCAGCCAGCAGTGCCCACTGGGAAGAGCGGTCTCTCGTGTGCCCGGGGAACCTGCACCCCGGGCTGAAACCCCCAGCCCAACAGCACACTGCCCTTTCGCTGGACTGAACCCGATGCCGACGGGCTCCCAGACTCTTTCTGAAAGGCCCTGTTCAGGACACGCAGGTCGTGCTCAGGGTCCCAGAGGGGCACGCAGGGGCGGGGCAGGCATCACGCACCTGTACACGTCGTGCTTCGTGTCAAAGAGCCGGCTCTTCTCCCGGATGCGCTCCGGAGGGAGGTAGGCGATGGTGCCGAACAGGCCGTCCATGCTCAGGTCGTGGGAGTGGGAGAGCCCGCTGCACTTGGCCAGCCCGAAGTCGGAGATCTGCCACAGAGCAGGGGGGGGACGGGTCAGCCCTCCGGGAGCCGCGGGCAGCGAGCCAGAGGCCGTGCGCTGGGGGTGCCCTCGCTCCTGCAGGGAGCCAGCCCGGGCGGGCGGGCGGCAGGTAGGAGGCTCAGAGAGAGCCACCTGCAGGCTGAAGAGCCTCCACCTCGTGGACGGGGCGGTCAGGGCTGGAGAGAGAATTTCCTGGGGAGGACTCAGAACACAGGCCCACGGCTCAAGGTAGCAGGTCTGCCCTGGGGCTGACACTCCCCGGTGGCACGAAGGGCCGCCCGGCGCCCAGGGCTCACAGGTGAAGAAGCCAGGTGACGAGCTGGGCCAGCTGGTCGTGCAACCCTCCAGCTGGGCTGGCAAGTGGCAGCAAGTCCTTTAAAGAGCCACACACCTCCAGAGGCCCTTTAAACCAGCAAGCACAACGCAGGCCTCACCACGGCCGCCACGGGCTCGCGGCTTCTACCCAGGACGTCCAGCTCAGCGCACACTCCCTGGCGGCTTCTCCAGAAACACAGCACCTCTGCTGCAGCACCCCTGCTCCCGGAGCCCCCAGCCCCCAAGGGACCCCACCCCTGCCTCCCTTGGCAGAGGTACCCTGTGGCTCAATTACACCCACAAGCGGGGACCATGTGGCCTCTGGGAGTGGCCCCCTCCTCCAGGCCCCCTGAAGCACTGGGCGGAATCAAGCCACGACTCTCACTGGGACACCCAGTCCTCAGGGAGAAGTTTCCTTCCCTTCTTCTTCTAGTGGAGGGTTTTTAAGCCTTTTAAATTAACCCCGGGTTCCTCCTAAGACTCACCCATGCAGCCAGGCTGGCCACGACCACAGGGAGCCAGGCCGGTCCTCACCCTGCACAGCAGGAAGTGTCCTTGACCTGTGTGTGACTTCAGAGGACCCCTGAGCGCTCTGCAGGTGGCGGCAGGAAGACATCCCCTGGGCTGGGTCAGCCCTCGCCTCTGCAGCCCACCCAGCTGAGCAGGCGCACGGGCTGGGGCTCACCAGGCCCAGGCGCCAATTCCGGGTCCCCCAGGTACCACCTGCCTCAGGCCTTGAGAGAAACCCTGGGAACTCTGGGAAGTAAGCAGCTTCCCCAGGACGGAAACATCACCCCGTACCACATCCCCGTCCCGAAGAGCAGGGCCCTGGGAGGTAGGGCAGGAGCTTCACCTCTCAGAACAGGGTTGGTGACAGGGAAGACGCCTGTTCAATGACCACTGGTGGCCCGCAACACTTTAGATTTAGAAACGGAGACAGGCTGAGATTCGGGCAGCCTGCTGCTCTAGGCTTCTCTCTGAACAGACATTTTTCCTCCTGTCACTGTCCCATACAGACCAACCACTTCGAGATACACTTGGTGACGGGGAGCAGCAACACATTCTCTGCCCAAAGCCCTGGCAGCAGATGCAGGCTGGGGACGCAGGACTCCCAGGGGCACCTTCGCCTGGCCGGGCCCAGGGCTACCCCTCGTCCCTGCTCTCAACGCAGACTGTGACCAGCAAATGCCTCCTGGCTCACGAACATGCTCCTGCGCTGGCACCGGACTCGGTATCCCCGAGAGCTCTGGGCACATGGGGGCCCCCATACCCATGGCCCTTCACCCTCAGGCCCAGCTGGATGGGTGATGAAGCGGCTGGTGGCTGCTGAATGGGAGGGCATTCCAGACGCAGGGGATCCTGCCCCTGTGCCACGGCGGTGCGAGTGGTCTGGGCAAAGGGCGAGGGTGCAGGCTGCAAGCTTAAACCAGCCGCCTCACCGTGTCCCCAGCACCATCAACGTGCACGGTGAGTGTCAACAGAGTGACGCAAGGCGGTGACTTAAGACAGCATCTCCCACACACTGGGCAGAGCGGACGGCTCTGTGAGGTTCCAGGTCTGACCACTCTGGGCACCGAGAGGCAGCGTGCGTCTGGGCCACAGGAAGGGTGGGCGGCAGGCCGCGGCCCACCCCGGTTCACAATGGAGATGTGCTGCCCCGAATGTCTGCCCTCCACAACCACCTAGAGCCCCAGGGCCAACCCACCCAAGCCTCAGAGCCCGTCTCGGGACGAGGAGCGACACTTCTAACCTGAGCCCGGCGGTGCCCCACACACCAGCTGCTTTGTTCTTTTGTTTTTCCTCCTGTTTTGGTGCTGGGGATGGGGGTCCGGGCCGGGTGTGTTCTAGGCCAGTGCTCTGCCATGAGCTCACCCCAGGCAGCTGTTTCTAAGAATGTGTCTGTCTGGGGCTTCTTAGAGGTGACCAAACCTTTCCTGGGGCCTTTCAGTGTGCACTCAGGCAAGGGGACAGCTGTCCTGTCCCAGCCCAGAGGCATGGAGTCACGTCCTCTTGGAGGAGGACCTTCCCACCATTCTAGCAGCTTCCTCAAGGAATCTGCACTGGGAACAAACCCTCCACCTGGTCCAGCCCTTCAAACCAAGCTCTGTGAGAACGGGGAGGGGAGGCGCAGACCAAAGACCCCGAGTCCGCGGAGTCCACTCCACAGTGGCCTGCGGGGAAGGCAGGCCCAGCGTGTCAAGGGACCCAGGAGAAGACCAGCACTCTCGTCCTCACAGAGCAAGCCTTAAGTCTGCGGTGTGCCCGGGGCTGGGGAGGGCGCCTGACCTGAGGAGGTGACCTGCTGGTGACAAGCCACCAGCCCGCAGCTGGACCTGCTGTGCACTCTGGGGTGGGCATCGTGCTGAGCGCTCACCAGTCACTGACCCCGGGTGACGACCTAGAGAAGGAATGATCTGGCCCGCCCCACTCCCCGGCCAGCTGACAGGGCGGGGGCTGCACCCCAGGCCCACACCCACAAGGAGGACGTCCCTGTGTCCTCCGAGGAATGCCCCCCACCCCGTGTGTGCTCTACACGCCTGTCAGAGAGGAAGGGAGGGTGTGGGGAGATGCCCAGCCAGGCCGCGGACAGCCCAGGGGCTCTGCGGAGACCCACCCAGCAGTCCTTAAAGACGGTCACCTCCAGGCACCCTGTTAGCCCAGGGGTGCTGCAGCTTCCCTCCCCCCACAAGCCCAGACCCTCCCTGAGGCTTTGGCTGTGGCCCCCACACAGGGTCTCCTCCCCCTTCCGCCTGCCCCACTCTGACAGCAGTACAGCCTGCCCGGGCCGAGGCCTGCCGGGCACCTGCACGCCCCACCCTCCGCCTGTCACTCTGTCTTTGGGGACTGCTGCGTGCCACCTGGTGCATCTTCCTGAGCACGCCACGGACAGCAGAGGTGCAGGCGGGAAGTCAGGGCTCTGTAGGCCCCACAGAAAGGTTCAGCCCCTGCTCCACACCCCGCGGCTAGTCGTCCTGGCCACTAATCTAATCCCTGTGGGCCACCGTCCACACTGTCCCTCTGCTCCGGAGCCCTTGGCTTCTGCAAAAGCCTGCAACGGAGCAGGGACCTGTTGTCCTTGTCTCTCTGGAGCAGAATGCATGTTTGAGAGCAGAGAACTCGATATCTAGCCAGGCGCATGGCGCACGCCTATAATCCCTGCACTTGGGAGGCTGAGGCAGGAGGATCGCGAGTTCAAAGCCAGCCTCAGCAGTGGCGAGGCACTTAGCAACTCAGTGAGACCCTGTCTCTAATAAAATACAAAAAAGGGCTGGGGATGTGGCCCAGTGGTCGAGTGCCCCTGAGTTCAATCCCTGGTACCAAAATAAAGAACTTGAACTCGATATCCATGGGCCCTCAGGACCAGGCATCCAGGGACCGCAGCTGCCAGAGGCCACGGGGGCTCGCTCACTCACACCTGGTCCTGTGCTGGGGCTCCACCGCCTCGAACCCTGCTTCACTTCACAGGGCGGCAGGTGCATTTTTAGTTAAAACCTATGGTGCAGTGAGGCCCGCCCAAGAAACAGCTTATGGTCACTGTCCAGAAGGAAAATCTGCTTCTCTACCAGCTGAGCCTGGCTGTGGGAGGGGCTCTGTGCATGCCACAAGGGCCATCATGCCACAAGGGCCATCCTGCTACACAGGCCAGCACACACCAGGCCCACCCCAGAGCCCAGGGGCAGGGCGGGCCCTGGGTTCAGGTGTCTCCAAAGGTCGGGTCAACAGGAAGGGCCTGGCAGTGCTGCGCAACCAGGCACAACAAAGAGACGGAGCGCAGGGCCAGTGCCCCTGCCGTGCCCTGCGCCAACAGGCTGGGACTCGGCTCCTTCTCTCCCTCAGGGACCCGTTTTCCTGCGAGGGAGAGAACAGACACTGCAACTGTGGGCCCACGTGAGACTCGGGCCTCCCCAGAGCAACAACACCACCTCAGGGGGAGAACCCAGCACAGTGCCACCCAGGCCTGGCGGGGACACAGCCTGGCTCTGCAGACAGCCCCCAAGCCAGGCTGCCGCCCAGGGTCAATCAGATCACTCCTCACGCTTTCCAGGTTTGATAAACTCATCAAAGGGAAAAAATGGTAAAACTCACTGGCCCCCAGGGAACACCACTGCCCTTCCACACCGCCCCGCAAGGGACATCAGGTGGCGCGCCCCCCTTAGAGCCCTCGGCCAGGCCAGCCCTTCACCAGGAGGCCAGAGCCTCCGTGACCTCTGGTCTCTGACCTGACCTCACAAAGCAGCCAGTGAGTCTGGAGTCGGCTCCTCCAGGATCTGCTTCCCGGTGCTCAGGATTCTCCCGCGTGCCAGGATCGGGGGAGCCCCAGTCCTCACAGGGCCCCTCCCCACACGTATCTGCAGCGTCTGTGGCAGCCAGGCCCAGCTGGGAACCCCGAGTCTTCACGCTGGGAGAGGCCCTGGCTGCAAGGGGGTGTTCTTTCCCACAGGACACCCCTCCCCTCGCCCTGGTCTACAGCTGCGCCCCGACTCCCTGGCCACAGAGCAGCCGCCCACCTCCCGGGGCACGGTGCTGCCCACCTTGACGTGGTAGTGGGCGTCCAGCAAGATGTTCGCAGGCTTCAGGTCCAAGTGCAGGAGCGGCGGGGACATGCAGTGCAGGAAGTTCATGCCCACGGCTGTCTCGTGGACAATCCGGAAGCGCAGGTCCCAGGGCAGTGGCTCCGAGGCCAGCAGCTTCTCCAGAGAGCCTGTCTCCATGTACTCCATGACCAGGCCGACGGGCTCCCGGCATATGCCGTACACGGGCAGGACGTAGCGGAACTTGGCCATCTCCATCTTCTTGGCTTCTTCCAGAAGCTCCAGGCGCTCCCTGCAGAAGTTCAAAGGGTGAGGGTGTGCGCAGGCCCCTGCTGCGGCAAGTGCGCTCGCGGAGCGCCCCAGACGCCGGCCGGCCTGCCTGCGGCCCCCCGCTGCCCCGCTCCAGCCGTCCCCCGGATACCCACGGGCAACTGGGCACCCGGGGCTGGAGTCTGGCAGCGGACAGTCCCTCCTCTTGGGGAGGGAAGAAGAGTGTAGGCTCAAAGCTGAGACTAGCCGTCTACCCAAGGTGCCCACCTGCCCCTGAGAAAGCCCAAACCCGCCTGCGCACACTAGGGAGCAGCGGGTCCGCAGCAGGCTGGCCACTCTGCGTGGCGCGTCCTCCCGACTGTCCCAAACGCCCAGCCAGCAGCGCCAGCACACTGGCACAGCTGTACGAGCATCACTGCCACCTGTGCCCAGAACTCATCTCCCCAACAAAGTCGGCACCTGTTAAACAGCAGGGCCTCCCCAGCCCCCGCCCTATCCCCGGTCTCTGACAGCCCCCAGGCACCTCACGTTAGTGGACTCACAAAGTGTTTGTTCTTCGGTGTTTGGCCATTTCACTGAGTGTGTTTTCAAGGCCTGTCTAATTTGTTATGCCACTTATCAAAACGCCATTCGTTTTCATGGCTGAATTATATGAACACCCTACACTGTGTGCCCGTCCAGCCGCTGGTGGGCACAGACAGTGCCCACCTTGTGGCTTCTGTGAACGATGCCAACCTCTGAACACAGCTGGGGTGCAGATGTGCCCGAGAGCCACTCTCATTCTCTGGGACTGTGCTGGCTGGGTGTCCAATTCGTGGAGGAGCCGCGGAGCTGCTGTCCTGACTGCCACCTGCCTCTGCAGCGAACTCTCGCCAGCTCCCCAACCTGTTTACACACAGGCTGGAGCTAGGCAGCTGCCACAGACCCGCGGCTGCCGGAGCCAGGAACCTCCATTCCCCGGCCCAGTGGAGACTGGCCAGCCCTGGGCCAAAGGTCACTCAGGAGAGTGCATTGTGGCGGGCCGTGCCAGTGTCAGGGGTCAAAAGTCCCAGTGCACACGGAGTGGAAAAGGCCAGACCCAGGAGGACATGTCCTGGCCATGTAGGACCCGGGCAGTGGCTCTCCAACAGGGACCCCGGAAAGCACCCTGGAGGCTGGCGGAACAGGCGCCCAGGCCTCGCCCCTTGGGAACAGGGAGGGCTGGCACGCCACTGTCCTGCAGCAGCGGGCTCCTACGGGGAAGTCCGGAGCACGCCTGCAGCGCCCTCAAGGACTGAGCTGGGAACAGGGCAGCTGGGTGTCCACACTCAGCCCGCGCAGACCTGGGCAGCCTTGGGGGGACTCCCGGACTGCAGGGTCCAGCACCAGCCCTGTCCATGCCTCAAGACCCATCACCACCAGCTCCAGCCCTGGGGCTCTTTGGGGACGTGGAGCGGCCTGCTCCTCCTGGTCCAACCCCCGTGCAGCTGTGGGGACACCCCGTGCCTGCTGGAGAACTCCAAACTGTGCCAACAAGACACAGCCACTCCTTGACACCTGACCTCCTTGTCGAGACCACAGCCATCTCGCAGGCTTCCCGACAGCTGTAAAGCCCCCCATGCAGGAAAGATGGCAGGCGGGCAGGAGGAACCCCTGTTTTCATATTCTCCCCCCCCCCCCCCTCTCGTACATACCTACAGGCAGCTCCAATCTGGTACCAGGGCTCAGAGGGGCGAGCTCAGTGGGCCCGGGAGCTTGGGAACAGGTGAACGAGTGCGGAACGTGCGTGGTCACGTCACCACAGGCAAGAGGAGCTGGGTGCGGCTGCCTCTCCTCGCACTCTGGCTAAGTGACTAACGGGAGCAGGGTGCTGCAAGGGGGCCCGTGGGCCCCTGGGTGGGTGAGGCACTCCCAAACCAGGGTCCTCACAGCCCCGGGGCCTGGCCAGGCTCAGGGACCAACAGGGGCAGACCCCCGGGCACCATGGGCCGTCCCTGGCCTGGAGACCAGCAGTGCAGACCTGGCCAGCGACACTCCCGACCTTGCTCCCGACTCCACAGGCACTGAGGGAGGAGAGGGCTGGGTCCCTTTCTCTCCCAGGGAAGGACTCACTCACTGAAGCAGGCCCCAGCACAAGGACTGCCCCTCACCAGTCACCAACTCCACAGGTCCTGGGATCACCAGGCCCCACCAGTCACCAACTGGGACCTGCTACCCGCTTTGCTTCGGTTTTGCATCTTATTAAGAATCAAAGTTATTATTTGTCTTTTTCCTACTGCTCTTATTTTCTTTTAAAAGGCGGCCCACTTGTACCACTCCCTGACCAGTGCTGCTGTCCCACGGTGCCAGGTGGCTTTGGCACAAGTCCCTCTGCAGAACTTCCAGGGTGAAAATGAGCAAGGAACTGACCTGAGGTCTTGAATGGACAGTTCAGGTATTTACAGGCGGGTCAGCCACTTTCCACCTGCCACGCACATTCCAAGAGGGGCCCTAGACACCAACCGGCTGATGACCAAGCAGGCGGAGAACCGAGTCCATTCAGTGGAGACTGTCGGGTAAAACGGAAGCTCCAAGCCACTCCGCAAACTGGTGGTCTGTTTGCCCACCAGCCTGGCAGCCAGGCTCCAACAGCCCCAGGCTGGCAGCAGACCAGCCTCCACCCACCAAACTCGGGGAGTCCTCCCTCTCCCAGCCCCTCCTCTCTGCAGAACAGAGACAGTCCCCACCTAAAAAAAAAAAACAGCGCCCACAGCAGGTTTACTCCAGAAAGCTGACCCC
Source organism: Tamias sibiricus (assembly GCA_025594165.1). Classification (NCBI taxonomy): domain Eukaryota; kingdom Metazoa; phylum Chordata; class Mammalia; order Rodentia; family Sciuridae; genus Tamias; species Tamias sibiricus. The sequence continues at coordinate 4,112,998 of CM046668.1, read as the reverse complement.
GGGCTGGTCCCCAGAGAGCCAGCACCAGCTCTGCACGTGGCCTGAGAGGCACTGCCTCTCCTCTCACCAGCCAAGGTTTCAGTGCATTTCAGGGAGGAGGGAGATCAGCTACCCAGGAAAATGAGCCACCATCTCCGGTGACAAAACCGGACTGAGCGAGGACAGGGTGGCAGAGGCCTGGCTCTGTTCAGAAGGGTCTGCACTTCACAGGAACATTTTTATACCATTTCTTACACACCCACCCCTGGGGCAAAGTCCCAAGGCCCCCTTCCAGCAGCCCACACGCGCTGGTGCAGACAGCTCCTGCCCTCTCTGGGTGCGGTGTAGCCAGCAGTGCTCGCAGCTCTGGAGGCCTGGCGGGGGCTGCTGGAGGCAGGGAGGGCTCCCTGGGGAGACCTGGAAGTCCTGACAGACCCACCATTGTCTGTCTGTCCGAAGCAATCATACATTTTCCCCCAAGCAGTGTTTCTGGTGTCTGTTGGCGACCACACAAAAGGAAGCATGGATTTGTAATTATTACTAATATTTTAAATCTTGGAGAGATTTTGAACCCATCCCCAGAGCTCAAGCCTCAGTGCTGGGGGGTGGGGGTGGGGAGCAGGGGTAGAGTCCAGACGTCCAGGTGCCCAGTGCAGGGCACCACCGAGTCGCCTTTCTCCCAGTTCACAGCAAAGTGGACATCTCCAGGTCGCAGGACCCGCTGGCATTAATTTAACAAAAACATGGCCTCAAAGCTGTGGCTCAGCCTCAGCACACCCAGGAGGGCTGGTGGGGGCCACATCCGCCTCCTCCTTCCCTGCTGGGGAGAGAGCTGCTGATTCTGGGCTTCCCAGCAGAAAACACCCCACCCCAACCCGACCCCCTATGGTTCCAGACGGAAAAATCTCACCATTGACAGGACCAAGTTTCTTTTAAAGGCACTTTAAAAGAACCTCAGAAATAGTGTCGGGCCAGTCATCTCTAACAGGAACTTTCTAGAGAAGACACAGGGTTTTTGCAGCTCAGTCAGAAATTCCAAAGACAGAAAAAAAAAAAAAAAAAAAAAAGACCAGCTGGAGGTGAGGGAGGCCAAGGTCACGGTAAAGCGGGAGAAGGGGGAGGGAGAGAGGGGGCGCAGCCGCCCAGGGCTCCAGCAGCCTGGGAACCCCCTGGGCAGAGTGCAGCAAGCGGCCCCATCCTGTGAGCTGTGAGCGTGGCGGCCTCTCTGCCAGGGCTGCTGCAGGGCAGTCCAATTACCTTCCCAGGGAGCCTCCGAGGGGTTCCCACACTGCTATTTTTAAAACTGACAGGAATCGGGCTTGTCCAACTCTGGGCTCTGTAGTTACAAACCTGGGGTTTGCTCAGGCTCGCCCGCCAGCCAGGCCCAGCTCCCAGGCACTGCTCCTCCTGGCACAGGCCTGGCTCCCTTACTGTGAGCCTCTCTTCTCTCTGAACAGGCCTTGCACTCCACCCTACATGTACCCCAGGATCCCCCATTTAGAGTCAGGCAGGGAGGCCAGGCATCTACCCAGAGCCGACAGGTGTGACCTCCCAAGGCACCAAGCCGGGTAAAGAGGAGAAACTCAGGAACGGGGAACGACCTGTGAACTGCCCAGAGGTCCCCTAGATAGACCCCCTTGGCAAAAATTTCCTGGCCCCCAGGAAGCCTTGAAATGGGTAGGGGGTACACCTAATAAGCACTGACCCTCTCTGCATAGACATGCCTGGGCACAAGGCCTGGGGCGGCCTGCAGGTGTGATCATCAGGGCTGGCTAAGGCCAAGGGTAGATAAAGGCTGGAGCCGGGGCAGCCTGTGCCTTGAGGGGTAAGCAGCCCTGGCCAAGGAAAATCACACCTGTGCCTGCGGTGGGATCCTAAGCAACAAGCGGAGGTGGCCACACAGTCCAGTCACCCTGGGAAGAGGCACTGACCACTGGCAGAGGGGAGAGGTGCCCTCCCTCAAGCAGACAAGATGGGGGGTGGGATGGGGGAGGGCGCACATAGACTCCAGGAAACCCCACCCTCCAGTTACACCTTGCAAAGGCAGTGCAGAGTGGGCACCAAAAGAGCACTGAAAAAAAATAAAGAATCACAGAGCAGACAGCACAATGACTGTTTCACGGTTCAGAAGCAACTGGCAAGCCAAGGCTGAGGCTGAAAGCAACCAAACGAGACCCTGTCTCAAAATGAAAATATAAAAAAGGGCTGGGATGCAGCTTAGCAGCTGAGCACGCCTGGGCTCAATCCTTGGTACCAAAAAATAAGCAGCAGCAACTGGCAAGACCTCACTGCCATCAGCCCCCTGTACCACAGCAGGAGGGCTGCACATCCCCATCACCCCAAGTCCTAAAGGAGTGAGCTGACACCCCGCAGGACCTGCCCACCTCCCCTTAGTCCAGGGACCCTGCAGCAGATGCACAACTGCAGCCTGCACCGCCCCAGGCCAGGGCAGCAGGTGAAATGCCTCCCGCCGGAGCCTCTGACCTCCACCTAGCAGCCAACATGCCACCACCTGCCTGCTTTGGGCAGGGCAGGAAAGGCTTCCAGTTAAAGGACAAACCACTTTTCAACCAGGCTCTACAAGATCCTAACTGACCCACCTCAAGGGAAGAAACCCAGCTTCGGCTTCAAGCCACCCAAAGAACAAGGGGCTGCTCCCAGGACGTGAACTGGGGCGTCACCTGGGCCTACACTTGTTCACTTTGCTCTCCCAACACAAGAAACTGGTGTTAAGATCTTCACAGGTGACTAAAGCTCACTTTGGCTTGAAGACTCCATCACACCAACATCCCCAAGAGTGCAAAGTGCCCCATGGAGAGGCTTACCTTTCAGAACTAGCTGCTGGCTGGTATTCAGAGAGGTTGGATTTCCTCAAAATAACCGCAGGGCCCGGGTGAGAGAGTGGAGGCCTGAGCTCCCACAGCCCCAGCGAGGCATCTCCCTTGAACTGCCGTGATTTATGACATTTGCTCTCCGTGGAGTCTCCTGGCCAAGGATGAGGGTGCCCAGGGAGTGGATGGGGCTGTCACCAGCCAGCCATAGCTATTGTAGGCTGGGACAGCCCAGACCACCACCTACAGGAAGGCTGGGGGTGCGGCCCCGTCACAATGCGGAGCAGGGGGACCCAGGTCTGAGGCAGCCAAATGAGTCTAAAAGGAGCTGCGAGCCTGACCGGTCGGAGGAAGCTCTGTGGAAACAGGGGAAAAGGCTTCCACATGGAACACTTGATGGACAGGAAATTGAAATTTGTTCCAGTGAAGCTTATGAAAACTCAACTGCAGGGGACGAATGAGGCGGGTAGTTTTCAACAATCTTCTCCCCATCCCACCCCCACAGACCACAGTCGACCACTGGATCCTCCGGGGTGGTGGGGGGCTCTGTCCTTTCCAATCGCCCTCATTCCTTCCAGCACTCCTGCCAGGGAGGGACGGGCAGGCAGGCTTTAGAAAGGGAAACGGCAAGGACGTGGGGCGGGTTAATGCAAGGCCGTTCGCTAAGGCTCGCCTTCGAAGTGAAGTCCCCTCAAACTACAGCAAGTGGCGAGGAAGTGCTGGGCAGAACAAGACCACGGGCCCCGCCGACTCTCGCCAAGCCCGGACCCTCGGGCGGCGACGCCGAGTGCCCAAGTGCCGGGCGCGGAGGACGCCTCGCCCGAGCCAAATCCGTGCTTCCGACCGAAATAATTACCGTCTTACACCAATTTGTGCTCCACTGTAAATTACGGAGTAAGTCGAACGGAGCCTACCTACGCTCACAAAGCCCAGATGCCCACACGGCAATCTCTCTAAGCCCGGCGCAGACCGCAGCGGCCAGGTAGATCCAGGCGGGCGGGACGCGTCCCCGGGGCGCTGGTCTAAGACGCAAGGCGAACTCGGGACCCCCAAATTACGGGGCCGCTCGGGCCGGGAACCGGAGGGGTCGGTGGGGCGAATAGGCATTGCACTTCTCCTGTAAACGCGGCCCCCGAGGTCCCCCGCGGAGCCGCAGCCCACCCGCAGCTCCCCAGAGCAGCCCCGCGTCCGCCCGCCCCGCGCCTCAGGGCCTCGCCCGCGCTCGGGCCTCCCCCGAGGCTGCTCCGCAGGTGCCTCCGACAGACTGGGGAGCCCCCGAGCCCCAGCCCCGCCGCCGCCGCCGAGCGCCACCGAACGGCCCGGCCTGCCGCCCGCCCCGGCGCCCCACCCGCGGCTGACCTGTCGTCGACGTGCAGGCTCGGCGAGCACTTGATGGCGAGCCACGTCTTCCAGTGGACGTGGCGCACCTTGTACACCTGCCCGAAGCCGCCCGAGCCGACCTTCTCCCAGCCGGCGAACTCGCCCGCGTCGAAGGTGCGCAGCAGCCCCAGGGCCCACGGGCCAGCGCCGTCGCCCTCCATCGCGCGTCTCGCCGCCGCCCGGCGCCGCCGCGGCCGCCCAGGTGCCCAGGTGCGCGCCCCGCCCCGAAGACGTCATTTCCGCAGCACGCCCCGCCCCGCCGGCTTCGCGGGCCCCGCCCCTGGGCAGGCCCCTGCGCAGTGCGGACAGACAGGTGAACTCATCCCGGCTCTGGGCGCCCCCCAGGTGCGCGCGGCGCGAGGACGACGGGCCTGCTCTCCTTTGTGTATTTCGAGTAACTGTCGAATTCCCCGCAATTGTAAGAAATAACTCACTTTGCCCCATTTCCCCCGTGCCACTTGGCAAAACTTTGCAAAGAAAAAAAGTATAATATCACGACCAGCATATTGACTTCGATACAATCCCCGATCTTACCCAAATTCCCCAGGTATTGCTGGTCCTCGTTTCCGTGTGCTGACGTCTACACCGCGCCGGGTGAGGCCTGCGAAGGAGGTTCGTGTGTCCCACCACCGTCCTTCCGTCCTGCGCCCTTCTGTGACCAACCCGTGCTTCCCTGGTCATCGCTAATCCTTCCTCTATTTCTAAAATATTTTTTGTTATTTCAAATTTGTTATGTTCACACCCAGGAACTATATGTAACCTGTTGTAACTGGCTTTTTCATTCCGTCTAATTCCCTGCAGAGTCCTGTCTTACTGTGTCATAGCACTCTTAGGAAGAAGTAACTTTTGTTTTATTTTAATTACACCAACAGCAAAGCCAAAGTCCATTTCAAGTATGACCAGGGTTCCCTCTCCTTTCCTAGACAACAGCGACTTTTTACAGATAGAGCAGATGACTGGGAAAGAAAAGATGTGTCTTCCACCTTGCGGGTAGAGCAGGGGGATTCCCAGCCCTGGAAAGACAACTGGGTGGGAGGCGAGGCGTCATGTAAACCTCCACACCTAGGACACTCATTGGGACCTGTGCAGTGAGTAGAGGCTTATTCCTCACCAAAGGAGATGAATAATGGGGCAGGATGGGAACGTGTGCCGCAAGCATCTTAATAACATTAACTGCACCGGAACCTGTCACCTGGGCACACCATTGCCAACCCCCCACGCCTATAAAGGGGCTCCATCCCCCACTGTCCTCCCCGCCTCTCCCGGGGCTTCTCTTTGGAGGAGTTCACGGATCCAGGATCCCAGATCCCGACATGATGGTGCTTGCTTGGGGACCTCTAGAGGGACCAGGCAGCTCTGTCCTTTTTCACACAATCTTGAAATGAGAACTGTTCTCACTGAAGCTAGGGTGGCCAGTGGTTATTTTAAGCCTGTTTGTAGCAAATGTCACTAACGTTTAAACTAACATTTTGAGAATGATTGGAGCTTTGACCATATAAAGATAACCTGAAAAGTAAGCGTAGTCATTATTTTGGTGGGAAAAAAAAAACAAATTGACTAGAAAATGAGTCATGTGCTCTGTTTCCGGGGTTCGCCCAAGGTACCTTTCTCCCTGAAGCTTCCAGTCTTGCCTGCGCCAGCCCAGCAGCTGCGGGTGACTAAGAGCCCACAGCCGTCAAGTAATAAAACACTCCAATTTCATTTATTTAATCATCTGCGTGCTTCACTTGACAAATATTTATGGAGCGCCTAATGCAGGCTCTGCACGGGGCTCCAGAGCCCTGGAACCAGAGCCCAGGAAGACCAAAACAGCCGGGCCCCCAGCGCATCGGGCAGGGCAAAGATCACAGCCTGGACCTAGCTGGGAGTCCCTGCTGCTCTGCACACACCTTGCTCTCTCAGCCCTCTCTGAGAGGCAGTTTGCTAATCCCTAAAAGGGATTGCGAAAGTAAGTTCTGGACCCTCTAGGAACTTCCTACTTATGTAAATGGGCAGTGTCACTGGCATGTGCAATTGATATCTCTCTCTCTCTCTCTCTCTCTCTCTTTTTTTGTACCAGGGATTAAACTCAGGGGCACTGACCACTGGGTCACATTCCCAGCCCTTTTTTGCATTTTATTAGAGACAAGGTCTCACCGAGTTTCTAAGTGCCTCGCCATTGCTGAGGCTGGCTTTGAACTCGCAATCCTCCTGCCTCAGCCTCCCAAGTGCTGAGGTTACAAGTGTGCGCCACGGCGCTCTCTAGGCTGATATTTCTAAGCACAAAAGTAAAGTGTCACTACTTGAAAGTCAAAAGAAAAGTGGGCCGATTAAAGAAAAATAAGAAGTAACAACAGGGCAAGTTTGCATCAGGGACTTCAGATTCGTAGAATAACAGAAAGGAGCCTGCATGGTCACCTGCTCAATGTGGTCAGGAAGAAATCAATCATCCGAGATGTGGTCCCCTAAGCAAAGCCATGGCTGCACCGTGTGCAGGAGTTAGGGTTTCAGGAGAGGAGAGGCTGCCCCCTGGCCAGAAGAGCGCTGCCAGGGAGCAGGGAGCAAGGAGCAAGGCTGGCAGCCGTGCCCCTAGGCTTCTCCTACCCCTTTACTTTTTCTTTAAGAATCCCAAAGTCGGTTTCCTCCTACAACAGGCCCCCTGACGGCACATCTGAGAAGGTGACCCACCCAGGTCTTCAGGATGCTCTGCACCTGGACGCAGGCAGGCAGGCAAAGGACCTGCAGCTGGAAAGGGCTGGGAACCTGCCTTTGGCATCCAGCTAGAGGGACAGACAAACCTCGCAGGTCGCAAGTGCAGGAATAGAGGATTCAGGACTTGCCGTCATCCTGCCTGGGATGGGGTCCTGCCTGCAAATGAGCATGCCCGCCCCGTCCCTGAATTGCAGGATAGGGGCACCTGCTTCAGGGTGGCCATGAGCTCGGAGGAGATGGATAATGTGTGCCGCGCACCAAGTGCTGGACCACCGGTGATGGTCATTTACTTCCGGTGCACGTCTGCTCCGTGAGGTTCTAAACCGAGTCATTTTCTTCTTTGTCCTCCTCCAGTTCTCTGGAGCAATCACAGCCCTTGTCAAAGAATCCCGGAGCCCGCAGGAGCCCGCAGGAGCTGGCTCCCTTCTCCCAGCCCCAGGAGGAAGCAGCACCCCGGGGTGCCTGCCTGGCCCTGCCCCCTGGAGGGTGGAGCCTGGAGTGGCGCCGAGCTGGCCTGGGGACCTCCCGTGCCGCGGCCTCCGGTCGGCCTCCCTCCCCTCACCTGCGATTCCTGCCCCAACTTGCACGGCTGTTTTTGAGACTCCCCTGCATGTTCCGAGCGTTATTTCTAAAGAACATAACTTGTTCACTGCACAGATTTTGCCTCAATTCCGAGGAAGTGTGATCTGGGAGAGGGTCCAAGGCCCCCTGCGGGGGAGGGGGGCCGGGAAGCCCCTCCCCCAGGGATGCCCAACTTCTGGCTCTCTCTCAAGCAAAGGACTTCTGTTTACATAAACGCTCCCCTTTCCGAGACCCCGCCCCTTTGGCCCGGCAGTTCGGGGCTGCCTTTCCCACGGTCTTGTGGAGGCCCATTCACTCGTTCCGTGCCCGGGAGCGAGTCACACGGAGGGGCCGGCTCCGGGGATGGCGGTGGACTGGCGGAGAGGTCGCTGTGACTGTGGCGAGGCCACCCTCGCGTCTCCTCGCACCCTCCTTCCTCTGTGTCTCTGGCTCTGGTGCTCTTTGAAGCTTCCATCCAGCAAACACCCCCCTTCTCCCTCTTGTCCACGCCCCGCCCTCAGCTCCTATCTGTCCAACAAAGACCCACCCGGCCTCTCTGACCAGGCCAGACTTCACCCTCCAAACCCAACCTGGCCTTCACTCCAGGACATCTCAGCAGCGCCTGGGCACGTGGAAATAGTCTGATTTCACCACAGCCTGGGCCTTCCCGAGCCCGGTCTCTGGGAATGAGCCGCCTTTGATCTGAAGGTCGGAGCCCAGTAGCTCCTGCCCCGTCTCCCCGCACACTCCGCCAGCCTGTGGGGGACCCACAGGAGGCAGTCCTTAGCTCCAGCACCTCCACCCAGACCGGGGTGGCCCCCGCCCACATGCTAAGGCCCACTGCCCTCCTGAGAGGTCCCTCTTGCACCTTCCATCTGCACGGGGACAGGAGTGAGTGGGCCACAGACACCCTCCTACAGGAAGCCCTGGAACCTGCTCAAAGTCCCGGAGCCCATTTCCTGCCCCTGCTAATAGAGGGTGACCGCTCTGCTGGAGTGAGCCCCCCACCCTTGAGCCAAGGCCAAGGGGAAGCTGTTTGCAGAGATATGTCCTGAGGATGTCCATGCAGGGTTGGCAGTCCCCTGGGCTGGACAGAGGTAGAGGCAGGAAGCGACGGGCAGCAAGAGGAGTTTGAAACCCTCAGCTCTAATGGAGTGTCAAGGGGGGAGGGAGGTGCTTTGCTGCTTCCTCAGGTAGGTGGCACAGAGACCCCAGTTTGTCCTGCTCCCCAGGCCTTAACGTCAGCACGTCTGTCCCTTCCTGAATGCCTCTCAGTGTTGGCGCCTGCGCCTGGGCAGGGACAGTCTCTCCCATGTGGTCATGACAGACGCATGCTGGCCTCTGCTGGGTCCATGTTCTGAAAGCAGACCTAGCCCCGTTGTTTTTAGATGGGAAGGGCTTCAGCCGGGGTCTCTGCTGCTCTGGGTCCCCCAGCCACCCCTCCCCCACTGCTCCCTCCGCTCCCTCACCAGGCCCAGCAGGACATTTGCACAGGCTGTCCTGTCTGCTTCAGCGTCCCCCTCTCTACTTGCTCCCAGCGATGGCTGTAGTCTCAGGTGTCTGACCCCAGACTTCATCACGCTCCTGTTATCACATCACAGGCATGTGGCCTGCTGTGTCACCACATTTATTGGAGGATCCACTGATTAATCCCTGGCTCCTCCGCCTAGGTTCCGGGGGTGGGGGCAGCGTCCACTCTCCACTAACAGGGGCATGTGGGCCACTGCGCCCCTGCCTGGCCCCTTCTAGTGCCCTGGCTCTCTCTGCCCCCAGGTCCAGCCACCCTGGTCTTCTTTCTGTTCTTGGATAACCTAAGTGCCTCCCTTTCCCAGACCTTCTGCACCTGTGTCCCCCTCCTCCTGGGTCCCTAAGCTTTGATCTGCCTCCCCTCTGGCTTCCCCCTTCCTGTTCCCTGCCACTTCATGACAGAGGCCTTCCCAGGTGACTTCATTTAAACAGATGCCACCCTTTCTGGGAGCCCCATGGTGTTCAGGGGGTGGTACCTCTTTGCTGCCATCCTAAAGCACTTGGCACCTGGGTTCCTCCTTCAGGTCCCTGCAGGACAGGCAGTCCCGGTGGGTCACCTCCAGAGCCCCCCTTAGTGCCCAGAGGCATTGCCGGTGCTCCAGAAACCGGAGGTCCGCAAACCTGCCCTGTAGGCTGCACCCCTAGCGTCCCAGCATCTCGGCATAGCACTCCTCAGCCAAAGTAGGCGCCCAGTTGTTAGGACCAAACAATTTTTTAAAGACTTATGGGAGGGCTGGGGTCTAGCTCAGTGGTAGAGGGCTTTCCTGGCATGTGCGAGGCCCCCGGTTCCCTCCACAGCACTGAAAAGAAAAAGCGGGGGGATAGTCTGAATAGTCTCACAATTCCCCCTTAAAAAAAGTAAACATAGAATTATGATCTGATCCAGCACTTCTGCTCCTAGGTGCGGTGCGTGACCACGATAATAGAAAACAGCTGTTCAAACAGTGACTGGCATAACAAAGTTCACAGGAGACTTTTTCACCACAGCAGGCGGCGGGAACCACCCGTGTCCCTGGATGGATGCGTGGGCCTGCAGGCTGGGGTCTCCCAGGGTCCGTCCATCTGGAGTGCCGTCAATCACTCCAGCATGGGGGCGTGCTAACACCACCACACGGGCAGACCTGGAGAAAACTGGAAAGCCACAGGAGTGAGTGCCCGAGCACAGGTCCTGTGACCCATTACATGAACTATTCAGAACAGTGAGTCATGGAGACAGAAAGCCCGCTGGGGGCCGTCCCAGGAGCCAGTGGGCAGGGAGTGGGGTGACTTCTTAACGGGGGTGGGTTTCTTTTTAGGTTGAAGTCAATGTTTTGGAAGTAGATCATGAATTGTACATTTATTAAATGGTTGATTTTATATTATGTGAATTTCCCCTCAATTAAAAAGATTATATCCCTATAACTTAGTAGCTTTAAAAAATGACATGCATAAACTAAAGGAAAACTGTCACGCTCAAATGTTTATGGAGCAGTTGTACATGTTAGGCACTGCACAACTTTCTCAAATGTGGGAATCTCGCTGCAGCCTCTCGTGCGCGCTCCCCACCTCACGCTGGGGGATCACTGACTAGGTTCTATCGCAGCAATCTGCAAAACCCAACTTTGCAAAGACATGATATCATCAAAAGGAATGCAGTGCAATCTCATGTTGAAAGTGTGAGCTCCCTTGGAGCCGGCAGTTCACATGGTTTTAGGCAGATTTCACGGTTCATGCCAAAATTCAACACACCCCGCTGTCCTCACCTGAGTTCTTGGTGCTGCATGAGTACTGAGTATCAAGCACCATGCACCACAGCACTGTCTGGTGCTGCATGAGTACTGAGTATCAAGCACCATGCACCACAGCACTGTCTGGTGCTGCATGAGTACTGAGTATCAAGCACCACGCACCACAGCACTGTCTGGTGCTGCATGAGAACTGAGTATCAAGCACCACGCACCATAGCACTGTCTGGTGCTGCATGAGTACTGAGTATCAAGCACCACATACCACAGCACTGTCTGGTGCTGTGATCACAGTTCATGCTGAGTTAAGTTAATACTCAAATGCATTCTTTTTTTTTTTTTTTTTTTTTTTTTTTGTGGTACCGGGGATTGAACTCAGGGGCACTCGACCACCGGGCCACATCCCCAGACCTTTTTTGTATTTTATTTAGAGACAGGGTCTCACTGAGTTGCTAAGTGCCTCGCCGTTGCTGAGGCTGGCTTTGAACTCGCGATCCTCCTGCCTCCCAAAGTGCTGGGATTACAGGCGTGCGCCACCGCGCCCGGCTCAAATGCATTCTTAAAACCCCCACCTGTCGCTCCCTCCTCCCTCCTTTATTTACTGTGGTCCTTCCCTCACAAAGGAGCTTGCGAACAGCAGGCCAATTACTCCCCCAAAATACCCGCTTGGGAGGACCATCACACACCCTGGAGAATCCTCCGCAGTGACTGACACCTGCTCTCAGCAGACGGGGGCTGGAGGCGAGCTGGACTCGGACACGTGCCATCTGCCCTTGGCACCACAAGGCACTTAGGAAACCGTGACCTGCCCGGGTCTCTCTGAAGACAGAGCAAAGAGGCAAAAAGCCAAGTCCAGGCCTGGTCCTTGAAAATGTCACGGAGCTCGGCGGGAAACCCTGAAAACCTTTCTGGAAACTTGAGACTTCATCCCCGTGTGCATCAGGATGCCAGGGCTCGCTGGGGGAGGGGGCTCAGCCCCTTGACACCAGCTACACCAGCCGTCATCAGGTGGAGAGAGGACCCTGAGGGTGGTGGGGACAGGGCATTTTCTCAGAGGGTGGCGGGGACAGGGCATTTTCTCAGCGGTGATCTCAGGAGCCAGGGCCTCAGCAGGAGGAAAGAAAGCTGAGTTTAGGGGAGGGAGTGGAGAGGAGGGCGGCCTGAGGCCTCTGTCTGTCTGGTCTGGAAAAGCCCTGGTACCTCCAGGCTGGGCCTTGCCCCTTGCCCAAGCCAGCTGAGGCTGTCGCTCCGGGTGGGAATCAGAAGCTGATCTTGTGAGGACAGATGCTCTGTGGCCAAGGAGTGAGGCCCAGAGCAGTGTCCAGGAGCCCAGCCAAGCAGTGCCTGCCGGCAGCTGGACGCCCATTCCAGGAGGCTCCCGAGGCCCAGCTGACCACAGAGAGCAGGTCCACGGAGCCCGACCACGCAGCGGTCCAGGGAGCCAGAGTGACCGGCCGCCCCTGGCTTATTTCCAGTAGGTGTGTGAAGGAGGCCTGACCGGTTCAAGTGCCCGCTGGGGACCGTGGTCCAGGCCCTGCTGGGGCTGGCGGCAGCTCTGAGGATGCTCCAGGCCCACTGAGGAGAGGGCAGAACAAGCACAGAGTCAGCCAGCGGGCAGCGCCGGACGACCAGCCCCGGAGAAGGCGCTCACGCAGGGCGGAGCTGTGACCCCACTGTCGCGCACCTTAGGGACGTGGATGTTTGGAAGGGGCTGCTTGAGGCTGCGAGGGGCCTGCAGGGTCTTCGCAGGTGTTTGCAGGTTCTGGACGGTCCGGCCAGCACACGGCTCTGCAGGGCTCAGAGGACAGAGGACAACCACCATTTCAGTGGGCAGCCAAAAAGTGGGAGACACCCGGGTCCCCAAGTGGTTGGGGGAACTTAGGGCTGGGTGGCCAAGGGGCGCTGACAAGACCCCCATAATGGGCCAAACGGTGTTCCCCAAAAAGAGCTGAAGTCCTAACACCCAGTTCCTCAGGTCCCCCTTATTGGAAATAGGGTCTGTGAAGGTGAGGCTTCAGACGAGGCCACTGGAGTCGGTGGCCTCTGTCCACCACAGCTGGTGTCCTGGTGTCCTGGTCAAGGGCAGACTCGGGCACAGCCCCACGGAGGGCAGAGATGCCCGACTCAGGAGAAGCAGCCTGAGGTACCCGAGGCCTTGCCTCAAGCTCCGTCCTCGTGCCCAGTGCCAGCCCGACAGTGAGGACGGGGATTTGAGAAAAAGGAAGAAGGTTTATTGGTCTTTTTAAAAAAACATTTATTTGGCCGGGCGCAGTGGCGCACACCTGTAATCCCAGCACTTTGGAGGCTGAGGCAGGAGGATCGCGAGTTCAAAGCCAGCCTCAGCAATGGCAAGGCACTTGGCAACTCAGTGAGACCCTGTCTCTAATAAAATACAAAAAAGGGCTGGGGATGTGGCCCAGTGGTCGAGTGCCCCTGAGTTCAATCCCTGGTACCAAAAGAAAAAAAAAAAAAAAAAAAAATTATTTATTTGCTTTAGTTGTACACAATGGGTTTTTTATTTGTGCGTGGATGCTAAGGATCAAATCGGGGGCTGTGCACGTGCTAGGTGAGTGCTCTACCGCTGAGCCACAACCCCAGCCCCCAAAGGTTTATTGTTTTGCTAGCAAAGGAGAAAAATAGGGGACTCCTGTCTCAGAGGCTGTGAATCTGCCCCTCACAGGAGCAGAAGCCTTCTAAAGAGGTGACTCAAAGGCTATCCTCCACTGCTCTCTGTCGGAGTTGTGATTCACTTGTTAATTTGGGAGAGAGTCATTTCTGAGATCTTCTGGGGCCATCCCCAAAGTCTGGATTACTTGGTTCCCAGGGAGGGTGTGTGTGCTCAGGGACAGGTAACTCTGCCTAGGATGGGGAAGAAAGGTGAGCTTGTTTCCCCAGAGACTGGTGGGGGGGGGGGGGGGGGGATTAGGGAGGAGCAGGGAGAGAGGAAGAGAAAAGAAACAGGTCCATTAAAAACCAGTTGCTGCTGCTGGGCGCGGTGGCGCACGCCTGTAATCCCAGCACTTGGGAGGCCGAGGCAGGAGGATCACGAGTTCAAAGCCAGCCTCAGCAATGGCGAGGCACTTAGCAACTCAGTGAGACCCTGTCTCTAATAAAATACAAAAAAGGGCTGGGGATGTGGCCCAGTGGTCGAGTGTCCCTGAGTTCAATCCCTGATACAAAAAAAAAAAAAAAAAAAAACAGTTGCAGTGGCAGAGCCGCAGGGCTAAGTCCAAGCATAAGGTGGACACTGTTTCAAAACTGGCTCCCATGGTGACGAAGGTCATGAGACCTGGGATCTGCAGGGCGGTCAGCACTCAGCCCGGGAGACCAGAGGCCCAGGCACAGGGGTCTGACCTCCCGAAGAGGAGGCTGTTTTAGTGGGAAGACCAGCAGGCTCGGGACCCAGGAGCGGCAGGTAGGAGGGTTCTTGCCACATGGGGAGGCAGCTGCCGGCCTTTCCGGCCTCCCACTGCCCCCACCAGCCCATCCCTCCCACCCCCCACCACGTGAGAGTCTCCATGGTACTCGGTACTCGTCTGGTGACCTGGGTGTCACTCTCACGGACACACCCAGCGTTGTGCGTGACTGAGCGCCCTGTGGCCCAGCCGGGCTGACGCCCGCGTCGCCCACAGCCCCGCGAGCTCGCTGGCCCCTGCAGCGGGCGGCTCCAGCCTGGTCCCCTCACCCACTCACGCCCAGCGTCGGGGTTGCCCACTTTGCTCCTGAGCATGACATAGCTGGGCTTGACCAGGGTCTGGGGAAGGCAGGCGCTCGGTCTTGTGTTTGGACACAGGGAAGGTCCTGGGCCTGTGGCACAGCCCTCCACCAGCGTGCCCTCTCAGCGCCACAAACCCGCGGCTCCACCGCGCTGCCCCGGAAGTCCCCAGTCCAGCGTTGGCAGGATCCCACGCCCTCAGCCCTCGGAGACTGGTGGGGGGATGCTCCCTGCCTCTCCCAGCGTCCAGGGCCTCCCAGAAGCTGTGGCTACGCGTCCCTCCGTAGCAGGCTCCACTTCAGGCTTTGACGTAGCCCTGCCGCTCTGCCACTGCAACTGAGTTTTAATGGACTGTTTCTTCCTCTTCTCTCCCTGCTCCTCCCTAGTCTCTCCCCATTCCTAATCTCAGGGGAAACAAGGTCACCTTTCTTCCCCATCCCAGGCAGAGTTGCCTGTCCCTCAGCACACACCCTCCCTGGGAACCAAGTAATGCAGACTTGGGGACGGTGCAGAAGATCTCGGAAATGACTGTCTCCACGGAAATCTTTGATAAAAGGCAAAAGATTTATACAGTCTGAAGAGAAACCAGAATATTTCAGTTGGTAGAGAGGTTGCCTTGCATGCACAAGGCCCTGGGTTCAATCCCTGGCACCACACACACACACACACACACACACACACACACACACGAATATCTCCCAAATTAACAAGTGAATTACAACTCCAACAGAGAGCGCGTGGTATGTAGTCTTTGAGACACCTCTTTAACAGCCCCTGTTTCTGCTGATGAGCAGAATCACAGCCTCTGGGACAGGAGTCCCTGTGCATCTCCTTTGCTAGCAAAGCAATAAACCTTCTTTTCCCTTTTTCTCAAAACTGTGTCCTTGTTATTGGATTGGCATCAGGAACAAGGACCAAGCTTTCGGCAATAGTTTTAGGTATAAATGTTAGTAACCTAGGATGGTCCAACTTAGTTTTTTCTAGGATGGTCTAATTTAGTTTTTCTTTTTTTCTGGGGGTGGGGATATCAGGGATTGAATTCAGGGGCACTCGACCACTGAGTCACATCCCCAGCCCTATTTTGTATTTCATTTAGAGACAGTGTCTCTCTCACTGAGTTGGTTAGTGCCTCGCCATTGCTGAGGCTGCCTTTGAACTCGTGATCCTCCTGCCTCAGCTTCCCGAGCCACTGGGATCGCAGGCGTGTGCGACCACACCCAGCCCAACTTAGTTTTTCGACCTTACCCTAACCTTCCCAGAGTTGAATAAAGTCCAGGGGATATTCAATGCTTTATTAGAAACAGGCTGTGGGTCACATGACGTGGTCAGCTATAGGCTAACAAAAGTGTTCTGAGTGCATTTAAAGGAGGTGAGCGGGCGCGGTGGCGCATGCCTGTAATCCCAGCACTTTGGGAGGCTGAGGCAGGAGGATCGCGAGTTCAAAGCCAGCCTCAGCAATGGCGAGGCACTTAGCAACTCAGTGAGACCCTGTCTCTAAATAAAATACAAAAAAAGGGCTGGGAATGTGGCCCAGTGGTCGAGTGCCCCTGAGTTCAATCCCTGGTATCACAAAAAAAAAAAAAAAAAAGGAGGCGAGGCCAAGCCAGGTGGTGGGCAGGTCGGGGGCCCTGCCCGGGGGAACCCCCTGCCCGCCCAGGAGCATCTCTGTGTGTGTCCATGCGTACATGTGGGAGCAATGTAGGCCCAGGTGTGGCGTCTCCTCTGGGTCCCGTTTCTCTGAAGGCCACAGGAACACGTGGTCGTGACGGTTCCTCTTTCACTTTGACCCGGCCAGTCTTTTGACAGGCAACGCTGCAAGACTCCTAGTTTTGCACACTGTCTTGTGTTTTTAAGTTTTCTTTCATTTTTGTAAAAGCCACTCCTAAGCCACAGCGACAAAGCCTGCTGCTCCTGTGCGAGGTCGGTCAGGTGAACAGAGAGGGAGCTGCTTGCCCGGGCAGGTCCCCTGACGAAAAGAGGCAGAAAATGGCAAGATCAGTGCCTTCTCCGAGGCCGCCCGTGACACGTGCTGCTAGGACAGGGTGCGGGCGGGGTCGGGAGATGGCCTCCCTGGACTGCTGGGGTGTGGACGGTCAGCTCCTCCTGCTTCCTGCCCCCAGTGCTGCTGGCCGGGGGCGCCCAGCTCAGAGGCCTGGGCAGCCTCCCCCTCCCGCCGCGGTGACTCATGCCAGGCTGACTCCAGCGTGCCCGCTGCTCTGCCACAGGGTCTCTATCACGCTGCAGATCAGACACCCACAGCCAAGACTTTTCTTCTTCAGCCGCCTGTTTGGAGAAGGGCCTCCTGGGGTTGTTTCTCCCACACAGCCGCACGCCTGGGCCAGTCCTCCCGCGGCACTCCCGCCCGGCGTCGCCTGCCACCTGTGGGCCGTGTTGGGAACTGCAGCCGAGAACGACCCCACGAAGCACCAAGCCCAGCACAGGAGCAGGGCCAGCAGGGCTGAGGGCACAGGTGACGGTGGCCGGCGTCTGCTCCGCTGGTCTTAGTCTATGCCTCAGGGGAACCTGGGGGGCCAGCCTTGCAGCACAGTGGGGACACTGCCCGCGGTCGGGTGGCCTGTGCTCGCGCCTCAGTCTCTCCCGTGGTAAGCAAGGAAGGCGAAGCCACTGCCCGGCCTCCTGGGGATCCCGGAAGCCAGCGTGGCCAAGTCTGAGGAGCGGCCCCCACCTCTGGCCCACCTCCCTCGGAGATGCTGGAAACGCTTCCTTGGCCACGAACCCCTCAGGGAGTTGTCCCATCCGGACGGCTTTTATCCCCAGAATTCCTGAGAGCCGTGGAAGCGCTGCCTCCCGCAGCTCTGACTTGTGGAACCTACGAGGTGCCGTGATAACGGCTCCCACGTCTCTCCCCTTGTTAGTTAGTTCTAGTGTCTCTGGCAGCTCTCGGGCTCCCAGCCCAGGGCCCTGGCTGTGCGGCTCGGTGCTGACTGCCCACCCCGCCCACAGTGTCCGGCACAGACCGGGAACTCGGCACATAGGAATTGTTAGGAATCTCTGAGAAATTCCTGTTTTCATTTATCCTGTGATTTTCTTGAGAAGCAATTACGTGTGTGTTGGCACATCTGTGTCCTTGTTGATGTTCTTCTTTCTGATCAATTTGTATCTTTGTTTATTCCATCGAAATCTCTTTTTTCTGTACTGGGCTCTGAACTCAGGGGCACTTTATCACTGAGCTAATCCCTACTCCCTTTTTTTTATTTATTTATTTATTTTTTTTTTGGTACCAGGAATTGAACTCAGGGACACTAGACCACTGGGCCACATCCCCAGCCCTTTTTTTGTATTTTATTAGAGACAGGATCTCACTGAGTTGCTAAGTGCTTTGCCATTGCTGAGGCTGGCTTTGAACTCGCGATCCTCCTGCCTCAGCCTCCCAAGTGCTGGGATGACAGGCGGGCACCACCGCGCCTGGCTCCTGCTCCTTTTGTTTTTTTTTTTTTTTTTTTTTTTTTTTGTGGTACCAGGGATTGAACTCAGGGGCACTCGACCACTGGGCCACATCCCCAGCCCTTTTTTGTATTTTATTTAGAGACAGGGTCTCACTGAGCTGCTAAGTGCCTCGCCATTGCTGAGGCTGGCTTTGAACTCGCGATCCTCCTGCCTCAGCCTCCCAAAGTGCTGGGATTACAGGCGTGCGCCACCGCGCCCGGCGCTCCTTTTGTTTTTGAGACAGGGTCTCACTGAGTTGCTGAGGCTGGCCTTGAACTTGCGATCCTTCTGCCTCAGTCTCCCAAGTCACGGGAATGACAGGTGGGTGCCTCCACTTCTGACAGCTCAAGGGATTGTTTTAAAGCTGCAGCTTTAAAGTTCTCAATCTTCTAGCCGGGCACAGTGGCGCATGCCTGTAATCCCAGCACTTTGGGAGGCTGAGGCAGGAGGATCGCTAGTTCAAAGCCAGCCTCAGCAATGGTGAGGCACTTAGCAACTCAGTGAGACCCTGTCTCTAAGTAAAATACAAAAAAGGACTGGGGATGTGGCCCAGTAGTCGAGTGCTCCTGAGTTCAATCTCCGGTACCACAAAAAAAAAAAAAAAAAAAAAAAAAAAAAAAAATGTTCTCAATCTTCTGACTGTTTTGTGGCTGTTTCATGGTATAAAAGCCATTCATATATATTCATATATAACTAGCAACCGAGAATATCGTTCTATACTGGCCTCTGTTGCTTAGATTTTGCTCTTGAGAATTATCCATGGACATACGCCTGGCTCAGGCTGACATAGTGGGCCGTCTTGGGGTACTGATCATGCTGGAGGCGTGGACTGTGGGGGCAAGAGCAGGCAGGTTGCTGAGGCTGGCTTTGAACTTGCAACCCTCCTGCCTCAGTGTCCCAAGTAGCTGAGATTATAGGAGTGTGCCACTGCACCCAGGCTTTGTATTAAACCTTAGTGATAACTCTCTGAGCAGTTATCATTGAGATCATTGGAAATGATAATTTGTTGGAGTTATTCTGAATTCCTTACAAGCTCCAATAAAAATCACCCTGCCAAAAAAAAAAAGAAAAAGAAAAAGAAAAAGAAAAGCTACGCATGGCTCATGATATTTCCCTTTCACTGCTACCCCACAGCCCTTCACACAAACATACGCAGTGGTCTACCCACCCCAACACCAGGCCTCCAGGGCCCTGGGAACAGCCTCTGCACGCACTCTTCAGGGGTCCTCCTGCACCAGCTGCAAACTTCAGCTCCTGAGCCCGAGAGCCTGCACCTTCTGCTTGTGCTCCTTGGGTCCTGCAAAGGTCTCTGAGATTGAAGCACAACAGAGCTGCCCTTTCAAGACAGGGAAAGGAAGATGAAGGAAAAACAAATCCCAATGTCATTTCAGTTGGTTATCCTGTCGCACAAAGCACCTTTTAGAATGGGAACGTAGGGGCAAAGGCCATGAAGTCGGGTTACGTGCCCCAAGAAGGCACATAACACAAGAGGCCCACTTCTGTTAAAATATCACATAGTTTTTAAAAGCAAAAGATCGGAAACATCCTAAATCCCTGTCGAGGGGCCCGGGTTGCATTATTAGTGCTCGTTCACAGGGTGGGGGCACCATTCAGTTGTGCCAAACAGGAGGAGGGTGATGTCTACACCCAGCTCTGGAGTCACCCAGAGACCTCTGTGAACCGAGCAGGAGGGAACCGCACATTGTGTGTTAGCACGTGCAGAGGATAGGTAGGAAGGAGAAGTCCCCCTGCCCGCCCGCCTGCCGGCCTGCCTGTCCTCTGTCTCCATCCAGCCATCCTCCATTTACCTATGATCTATCTTTCTTGTATCATCTCCCTTCTACCTATCACCTATCTTCCCTCTATCTATCCTTCATCTATCTTCTATCATCTGTCTACCGCCACCCATCTGTCATCCATCCACCTACTTACCAATCATCTGCCTATCTCCCCATCTCTCTGTGTCCGCCTGTATTTTAACAATAAGGATGAATGTCGACACCACGGTACACTCTAGAGGGTCACTACGGGGAGCAGGTGGTAGGTCTGGGACGGAAACACAACTTCTTCCAAGGTATCTTGTTCTATGGATTCGAATTTGGAATCATGCACATTTGTTACAGACTTACTAAACAAAAGTGACTTTCAAGAAGCAAACCAGAATAAAGTAAGGCAAGGGAACCAAATGGGTATCCCTGGTGGCTTCACCAGCAGAGGGGCTGTTTCAGCTTAAACCATGGGAACGTGAAAGTCACCCCTGGGCAGTACACCAAGGGCAAAGAGAACCAGGAAATGAGAGCGCAGGCCCGCTCTTCCCTCTCTTGCTTCATGGTGGAGAACTTCATGCAGATACAACAAGCGACACCCAGGGAGGAGAGGGCCGTCCCCAGAACGAAGGCCAACCCCTCGTCCAGAACGTGCCCGGGGCCTTCAGGTGCCTCTTCCCCTTCCCCACACTGGCCGGCCACTTCTATCCCTGGCAATGGTGAGGCTGCCGTGATTGTTAAAGTTATCACTGCTGATCTCAGAGGCCAGCAAAGCAGTCGCTCTTCTACAACAGCCATTTTAAAGGGGATGAAGTTGAGGCTGCGTAGCATGAGGAGCCCTGGGCTCTGAGAACAGCAGGGTGCGGTGATCGGGGCTGCACTGCCTGCTGGGGACTTGCTGGGACAGCAGGCCAAGGACATCCTCCTCTCTCTCTCTCTCTCTCACACACACACACACACACACACACACACACACCACATACAGCACACAACACACAACAACATACAGTAACCACGCAAGGTCCTGCTAATTGGATGTGTATGTCAAAACATCATATTATACACCTTAAGTACAACATGGCATTTTTATCTGATAAAAATCAGATAAATCATTTTGCTGATAAAGATAGAAAGGATCACAAATAGTTAAAAATAACTATATTTGGGAGAAAAAAAGAAACAAAAATTTAAAAAGAGAAGTTAGGAAACAAGAGTAGCTCAGAGCTACACACGCAGCCAGTAAAACAAGTTCTTCAGAATCAGGGTTCCCGTGCTTCCTCAATCCACTCGTGTTCTTTTTTATTTTATTTTTGGTACTAGGGATTGAACCCTTAAACACTGAGCCACATCCACAGTCCTTTTTATTTTTGATTTAGATACAGGGTCTCACTGAGTTGCTTAGGGCTTCGCTAAGTTGCTGAGGCTGACTTTGAACACGCAATCCTCCTGCCTCAGCCTCCTGCACCACTGGGGTTACAGGTGTGCACCACTGCACCCGGCCTCGCTCATGCTCCGACTCACGATGAAGGCCAGGATGCCCCTGTCCATGCGAGGGACACTGCCCTCACCGCTCAGGCACATCATTGACAGCAGCAGGAGCTCGGACGAAGGGGACTTTGACTAGTGTAGATTTTGTTCGAGCACCCCTCTGCTTTGTGACTGCCCGCTGTAACTTTTATTTATTTTTTCAATATTTATTTATTTGCTTTTAGTTGCACACAATGCGTTTATTTGTACGTGGTGCTGAGGATCGAACCCGGGCCGCGCACGTGCTAGGCGAGCGCTCTACCGCTGAGCCACAACCCCAGCCCCGCGTCTGTAACTTTTAAACAAAATACAGCATTACATAAATGCATTCATAATTTACTGAAAGAAAGGTCAACATTCTTCATCAGAACGTGGCTCAGCCTGAGACCTGTCCAGTGGGCAGCGGGGAGGGAAGGCTGGCCGCGGAGCAGGGAGGATCCGGAGGTTTCCACGAAGCTCCGACCTCAGAGGGCTCCCCCAGCCGCTGCCTCCACACCGTGTGCTTGTGGCACGGCTCTGCGCTCATGTGCGTGTGCACGCGTGTGCAGGTGGGTGCGTGTGTGTGTGTGCACACATGAGACGCGCACACATGCAGGAACCTGGGGAGCCCCGCACTCCGCCACAGCAGGGGAGCCTGAAGCTACGGGACCTCCCAGCGTGGCTGGCACCCCCAGCTCCGCCTCTCCCTCTCCCCGGAACACATGAGGGTGGGTGCATCCCCCGCCCGCCCGTCCACCGGGAAGGAGCCCTGCACGTTCCCTGTGCTGGTGTTCGGGGTCCCTCGGGCAGTGACAGTGAAGGCAGAGGCCTGAGCCCTGCCCATATCCAGGAGACTTCAGGGCTTCCCGTGCCTCGAGGAAACTTCCCACAGGAGAGGCAGGGGGCAGGCGGGGTGCAGAGGAAGCAGGGGCAGCTCAGAGACTGCAGTGCGCCCCTCCTCCACAGAAGATCCTAACTCAGCTTCTCCAGAAATCGTCACCACGGCTGATTCTAGGACTGTCAGCAAGAGTCTCTACAGAAGAGTTCAGTGTAGGTGAACTTCCTGTGTTCCTGTTGCTCTATTGCTTGGCCACTGGCCTGGAAGTAATCAGCACCCCAGGTGCAGGACGCCCCTTTACTTGTTTTTCACAAACATGTGTCCAGTGTAGCAGTTTGTAGAAGTGTGTCTGCAAATGCAAAGTGTGGTAATAAGAAGGGCAAATTCTTTAACGAGGCCTCTGGCCTTGAGCTGGAGCTTCACAGAGATGTCTACATGTCTAAGATAAGAGAAGTGACCAACTGGGCTCCATGGTAACAGCTGGCCGGGGAGGAAAGAAAGGGGAGAAGGAGCTCTCCCCTTCTCAGGGGTTGTCCTGGAAGGGTCAACTTGCCCAGAACAGTGAAAGAAAAAGCTGCTTTTACGTGAACTTCTGCTGACTGTGAACTTCTGAGCCCCTCCCCTTACATGCTGGATATAAAGTTCTGAAACTACCTGAACTCGGGGTTCAGGGGATTAATTGATTACAGCGAGAGCTGTGCCCTCTGAACCCAGCTGCAGCCAAATAGAACGGTTTCCTGCTGTCTTCGGTGCCCTGCCTCATCTGTCCCTACAAGAGGATGAGGTGCTCAGAAGAGAGACCTGCATATGATTCCCAGAGGAATGGGGAGCTGCAGCAGGGGGTCAGAGCATGATAGGGAACAGAGGACAGATGTCTGGAAAGGACTCCAAGGGACCAAAACGTGACAGCCAAAGCTGAACATTTTAAAAAGCCAAGGAGATCTTCTGGAAATTCCCACAAACAGTAAAAAAAAAATTGAAGAAGAAAAGTAAAGTCGGTCCACAGAGGAGGTTCCCACACCCATGTCAACAGAAACCCCAAAGGCAGAGAACAGGGAGAATGCAAAGGGGGAATTGTCAGAGAAAGGACAGAGGGAGGCGTCCAGGGACACGGGTCTTTCCTTTCCTCTGTGGATGTGTCAGCTGATACAACACGCTGGTGCACAGGCGGTGGGCAGTGGGGCCATCTTCCCTCAGTGCACCCACCACGCGGCCCAGCACCACAGGGCAGCACCCAGCCCACCCCCACTGCTTGATGCCGCAGCCTCAGGCTCTCCAGGGGAGACCCCTGCAGGACCTCGTGTCGTGTCCCCCCACCCGTCTCCCTGTCCCCAGCCCTGCCCCCCTGCTTCCCAGCCTTGGACTCCCTGCCTACCCCCCTGCAGCTGGCCCGTGCACCTCGACACCCAGACCATGACGTGGACGGGGCGCAGCTCTTCTCCCTGTCTCGGGAGCCCAAGCTAGCCACGCCTGCGTCAGCCACGCCAGAGAGAGCAGCACGGAGAGGCCTGAGCCCGCGGCTCCATCAGGAGGCAGAAACGGGAGGAGAGGTGCTTTGGGCCACAACCGGGGGGGGGGGGGGGGGGGGGGGAGCCAGGTCCTGGAGCTTTCCAAGGCAGCCCGGGGGTCAGCTGGGCTGGTCTGCCCACGTGCGCGCAGCGCCTCCCACAGGGGGTCCTGGCATCACTTGGTCACTCCCTGGTGGGTGCGAAGCTTTCAGTGTATTGAGGAACAATAAGATGTGCAGACCGTAAGCGTCTGGTGGGACTAGTCTTGACCACTTACTCGCCTGCGTCACGGCCCTCTGGTCCAGGCTATGGGCGTTCCCAGGGCCCTCCCGGTCAGTTCCCGCCGTCTCACCCCTGTGGTGGGACTCTTCCTGCTGGTCCTCACAGATCCTCTGGAGGGGATGCCACGGTGTGTGCCTTTCTGTGCCTGGCTTCTTTTGCTCCACGTGCTTTTGAGATTCCCTTTATTTCTGGGGAATATTCCGTTCTCTGAGTACCCCAATACTTGTCTTGTCCACTCTCCCACTGATGGAAGTCTGGGCTGTTTCCAGGTTTTTACTCTTGTGAATGAAGCTGCAGCCAACACCTCTGCACAAGTCTCTGTGTGGACACGTTTCCGCCTCTCAGGGGACGACCAGGGGTGGCGCTGCTCCGGTCCGGGTCGGGGAGAGACGCTGGGGGACCGTTCTCCGTGGGGTCGAGCATTTGCACCTCACTCCCATGAGCTTGCAGACATACGTAAGATTGTCTTTTTAAAAAAATTAATAGGTTTTACTGTTTGAGAGCAGTTTGGGGCTTACAGAAAGATCAGGCAGGAAGCACATATCCACTCTCCTCTCCCGCCTCCCAGTGTCTGTTATTTGCCTCTGGTGTGAAGGCGGCACCTTTGCTACCACTGATGGACCCAAACTGAGACACATTATTAATTAATGGTTTAAAAGATAATTTTTAATGAACCAAACTAACTTTTTTTTTTTTTTTTTTTTTTTTGGTAATGGGGATTGAGCTCAGGGGCACTTAACCACTGAGCCGCATCCCCAGCCCTTCTTTTGTATTTAATTTAGAAACTTAGAGACAGGGTCTCAGTGAGTTGCTTAGGATCTCACTAAGTTGCTGAGGCTGGCTTTGAACTCCAGACGCTCCTGCCTCAGCCTCCCGAGCTGCTGGATTTCAGGTGTGCACCACTGCGCCCAGCACATTAATATTTATATGAAGTAAACATTTCAAATATGTGAATGATCAAAACAAAAAAGCCTCCTACTTTTCCACATCATTAGGTACATTTTCAAATATGCTTTCAGTGGAGATAACTTGTCTGGTGCTGGCCAGTTTCCATAGGCAAAGCCACAGAACGCAGACAGGGCAGAGGTGTGTGCGTGAGTGGCGAGGCCCAGGCCCCGGCTGGGTAAACACTGGCAGGCGCCACCCGGGAGGAGGAAGCCACTCCGAGGCTGGTGCCTTGAGAGACGGGTGCCCCTGGGTCTGAGGCCCTTAAACACCAACAAAACCCTCCGTGTTCTGGAAGGGCTCCTGGGGAGGGCAGGCCACAGTGCCCTCCAGAGGGAGCGCTCCAGGGGCTCCAGCTGCCCCATGTCCCTGCGGCTCTGAGGACAGCACCTGGGACGGGGACGTGTCCTGCACGTGCTGAAGGCATTACTGTTTACAAGGCACGCTAGCAGTGGAAGAAAGGTCACTAACTCAGCGATACGTGCAGCCTTTATCTAGGGAGAACTCTGCTCACGCCAACTTACGGCCAGAACGCAGAGCCTGCGTGAGCCACGGCAGGACTGCAGCGTCGGAGCCCCGAAGGCGGCATTCCTGAGCTCACAGGCTGTGAACGGGCTGGGCTCGACTTAGAAACACAGGCAGCCGCGGAGCAGCCCAGCTCTCCACATGGGCAAGCCCCGCTTCATACTTGAATTTCTAAAACGGGTTCAGACTTGAGGCCATGGGCAGACTGCAGTTCCAAATTCCCCTGGGAAACTGAGAAACTGATCATCACAGAAAGGCAGCTGAAATTTGATACAGAGGAACGTTCTCAGACCATAAAAACCACAGAGATACACAACGAAGAAGAGCTGCTGACAGGGGCCCATGTGCAGACTGCATCAACTGGAACATACTATTCATGAAGATTAGGAAAGTAGACCTATAGTGGTAGCGGGGACTCCTGTCCTTGGCCTTAGCATTGTGCTCTTAAGAAGCTTACGTAAGGGCCAGGAGAGGTGGTGCACACCTGTAATCCCAGCAGCTTGGGAGGCTGAGGCAGGAGGACTGCAAGGTCAAAGCCAGCCTCAGCAAAAGTGAGGCACTAAGCAACTCAGTGAGACCCTGTCTCTAAATAAAGTACAAAATAGGGCTGGGGATGTGTCAGTGGTCAGGTGCGCCTGAGTTCAATCCCATGTAGCCCTTCCAAGAAAAGCATGCAAGGGCTCTATTTCTTTTTTAATATTTATTTTTTAGTTGTAGTTGGACACAATACCTTTATTATTTATTTATTTATTGTTTTGTGATGCTGAGGCTTGAACTCAGGGCCTCGCAGGTGCTAGGTGAGCACTCTACTGCTGAGCCACAAACCCCAGCCCCAGGGCTCTATTTCTGAGTAATGCTCTTTGCCATCAAGTCATGGGAAAGGGGTTCAGATATCTCAGTGATGTTCTGCAAATTTTATTGCTGAGGGTGGTTTAATTTTTTTTTTTTAAAACTGGGAATTCCTCATTCTATCACTGGACCACATCCTCAGCCCTTTTTAATTATTATTATTATTATTTTTTTTTTAAATTTTGAGACAGGGTCTTCCTAAGTTGCTAAGGCTGGCCTTGAACTTGCGATCCTCGTGCCTCCTCCTCCAGAGTGGCTGGGATTATGGGTGTGGGCCACTGCACCTGGCCATTGCTGAGGATGGAACAGTCAAGACCTTCCACAATGTCTCGGTGGACTCAGGCTGTGCAAATGAGGTAAAAAGAATTTGGAGGGGTTTTTTTTTGTTTCTTCTTCTCTTTCCACATTTTTTTATAGTTGTCCCTAATGGTGGGATCTGCTGTTACATGCTCCTACATACTCATAATCTAACACATAATTTGGCCAATGTCACTCCCCAGCACTGCCCTCCTCCCTCGTGGCTCCTGCGCCCTGGTCCCTTCCTTCACTGACCTCCCTTTGATTTTCATGAGAGCCACCTTTCTTTTTCCTCTCTAGCTTCCACAGATGAGAGAAAGCATATGACCCTTGACCTTCTGAGTTTGACTGATTTCACTTAACATAACGCTCTCAAGTTCCATCCATTTTCCTGCAAATGACATAATTTCATTTTTTCTTGTGGCGGAATCAAACTCCATTGTGTATACAGGCCACATTTTCTTTATCCATTCGTGCACTGAGGGGCCATCTAGGCTGGTTCTGGTTCCACAATTTGGCTACTGTGAATTGTGTTGCTATGAACATGCATCTACCACTGTACTAAGATGACTTTAATTCTTCACAGTGAATACCAAGGAGCGGCATACCTGGGTCATATGGTGGTTCCATGCCTAGTCTTTTGAGGAAACTCCATACTGATTTCCATAATGACGGTACTAATTTACAGTCCCACCAATAGTGTAAAAGTGTTCTTTCCTCAACCTCCTCTCCAGCATTTATTATCGGTTGTGTTCTTGATGACTGCCATTCTGACTGCAGTGAAATGAAATCTCAGTGTGATTTTGATGTGCATTTCTCTAATTGCTAATGATGTTGGGCATTTTTTTTTGTTGTCGCCGGAAAGGGATTGCAGCCTGGAACGGCAGCGCCGCGGGAAGGAGTCCGGAGACAAGATGGAGACGAAAATATTCTTTAATCTTTCTGTCTCTGTCTCTTGTAATTTCTAACACCACATACACACTCTCACAAGAAACCAAGGCACCTACTCTTACAAGAAACTACAATATATCTATACAATAGCGATAACCCTGTCTTTTCTCTCTCTGGTCTCTTCCCATGTGCCCGAGCAGCAATGGCGCTAGCTCGATCTGCTGAGTC
Organism: Tamias sibiricus; assembly: GCA_025594165.1. NCBI lineage: Eukaryota > Metazoa > Chordata > Mammalia > Rodentia > Sciuridae > Tamias > Tamias sibiricus. The sequence goes on along the minus strand of CM046668.1, from coordinate 4,085,508 downwards.
ACCGTTCAAATCTCTCGAGATCCTCGACCAAGTCCCGCGAGATCCTGTGAGACTACGGAAGGCGGAAATGCCCACAAATGTCTATGGCCCATAGTCAACCACAATCTTAGCTCTCTCCCCAAACAGGGCTCCTGCATTTTTTCATATAGTTGGTCGCCATTTGTATTTCTTCTTCTGAGAAATGTCTGTTTAATTCATTTTCACATTTATTAACTGGGTCATTTGTTTTTTAGTGTAAAGTATTTTGCGTTCTTTATACATGCTGGATATTAATCCTCTGTCAGAGAGTAGCTAGCAGAGAGTTTCTCCCACTCTGTGGGTTCTCTCTTCACATCCCTAAATGTTTCCTTTGTTGTGCGGAAGCTTTTTTATTTGATGCCATCCCACGTATTAACCCTTGGCTTTTTTTCCCCTGAGCATTAGGGGTCCAGAATTTGGAGTTTTTAAGTCACTAGATTCCAACCATACACACAGCTCTTGCAAGAAGGACTCTTCAATGAAGATATGCAAAACAGCCCTTTGGGGCTTAAAGCCAATATTTGAAATCCCTGGAGGTTCAGAGAGCCAGGAAGGAGAAAGTGTCTGGAGAAAGCCACAGAAGATCAGAGCCGCCAAGGAGTGAGCGTGAGTCTGTGGAAGGCAGGCAGACAGAGGCTCTCATCAGCTCCTCTTCATCTTGTGCTTGACAAAGAGAGAGCGAGAGCAGGTATCTCAATTATCCAACCTGAGGGTGCTGGGCAGACATGCCAGGTAATTGTGTGCAGTTGCAAAATCTCTTTCACTTGCTTCCTTAATAAAATAAATCCTGTCTGGGGTAGATCAGCCACGTTTCTGTTTTTGGCTTGAAATCATGGTGCTCAAATTGCAGCCGAGGGCTATAAAACTTGATGTGGTCCCAAGATGAGGACAGGACTCCGGGCTCAGGTGAGTCACCACGGCGGGGTGAGCTGGCCACTCAGCGGAAGTTCTCACAGGCAGTCGGAGCCTGGAGCAGGGAGCCGGGCTTGGGCGGGTGAGTCATCAGGTAATGTACTGAGCCTTGACTCCACCTGAAGGAGCTGGGGTGGGGTGGCTGATTAGGACCAGGGTGGGAAAGCTGGGTGGTGGGCTCCCCAATGACTTTACCACTGAGCTACATTCCCAGTCCCTTTTATTTTGAAGCAAGATTTTGCTAAGTGCTTACAGGGACCTTCCAAGTTACTGAGGCTGGCTTTAAACTCACAACCCTCCTGCCTCAGCCTCCAAGCCACTGGGATTACAGGCATGAGCCACCTTGCCCAGTTTACACTGATGTTATTCTTTCCTGGAGGGGATTATATGGCCTGAGTAGGGGCTAGCAACCTCTCACAGTTCACAATTTCTCCAAAGCACTGACAGAGATCCAAACACAAGGAGAAGAAATGCAATTCCACAGCGTGAAACTATAGATTAAGTCAATGCATCGTGGCGATGATTTACTGGCAACGACACCTAGTATTTTATAATGAGCCCTAATCATCTAAGACGAGATGATGGCCATCCAAGGGGCCCCTGGGGGACTAGCTGAGGCACTAGCCTGCCCTAGTGACAGTTGACGCCTGGACGATTTCTCTTGTCCTGTACTAATGGGCTGGGTGTTCAAATATAAATAACTTCAATCACCTGATTTACTGATGCTCACAAGATGTCCACAGGAGCTGAAAATCTAATAACATGTTTCTCTTTTCAGCATCTAAAGAATGAAAAAAATTAATGTCCAACCCACCAAAAATTAACCACGTGCTGAGAACAGGGCTTTGCTGGGAGTGTGGGGGCAAGAGCAGGAGGCTGCGGTCCCGATGCACAGTCCCCAGAGGGTCACGTGGGGAAGCCCAGTCCCTGGCATGATGGTGCCGAGAGGTGGACGTTTAGGAGGCAGAGCCTGGTGGGAGGTGACTGGTCAGGCCGTCCTGGTGAGGGGTCCGACCTGGTGAGGGGGTCTGGCTCCCACAGAGGTGGATGAACTCTTCCCCGCGAGGCAGGTTGCCATGGAGCCCGCAACCCCACCTTGTCTCCCGCTGCGCCTCTTGCAATGTGTCTCAGGCTCCAGCCACGGTGCTGCGCAGCCAGCGGCCCGGCCAGTGAGGGCCATGCCGTGTGGGCTTTCCAGCCACCAGAATCACGCGCTTTGCAAATAGCCTCTTTTCTCTATAGAGTACCCAGCCTTGGGTATTTTGTTATAGCAATAAAAACAAAGACAATGAGGCAGGCTGTGTGCCCTCACCCCACACACACACTGCGATCTTGGCTGGAATTTCCATTGTTTCTTTTATTTCATCCATCAAGGGTCTTTGTTAGACCATTACAGGTAGGATGCTAGAGAGTGGTCAGTGGACTGAGAGGTGTGGCACAGCCTGGGGAATATGGTTGTTGAAAACCAAATAGGGTAGAGTGATACTTCCCCACCTTCTATGCTAGAGTGCCAACGCGTTCCTGAGGGTCTTCAGAACGCACTACGGACGTAGGTACAAGGCATATGACGGGGACAAATGAAAGTCTCTTTTACCTGCCACTTCTATTGTCTGGTCATTTAACAGAATGAAGATCACAGGATGAGGCCCGGCACAGTGGCGCACGCCTGTAATCCCAGCACTTGGGAGGCTGAGGCAGGAGGATCACGAGTTCAAAGCCAGCCTCAGCCATGGCGAGGCACTTAGCAACTCAGTGAGACCCTGTCTCTAATAAAATACATAAAAGGGCTGGGGATGTGGCCCAGTGGTCGAGTGCCCCTGAGTTCAATCCCTGGTACCAAAAAAAAAAAAAAAAAAAATCACATGATGAGAAGAAAGAACTACTCTCTACTGAACATCACATGGCGTTCATCATTAAGACAGTGTGGAGGGGCTGGGGTTGTGGCTCAGCGGCAGAGCGCTCGCCTCTCACGTGCGCGGCCCGGGTTCGATCCTCAGCACCACGTAAACATAAATGCATTGCATTGTGTATAACTAAAGTAAATAAATAAATATATTTAAAAAAAAAAAAAAAGACAGTGTGGACAGCAAGAGGCCTGCATGTCCCCCTGTGCTAACAAGGGACACAGTTACCTAGAGAACACAGTGGAAGGATTCATTAATGATCTTGTTAATACAGTTGAATCCTTGGAGCTCAGGATTTCCAGTCTTGTTATAACCTAGAAACTTCCAGTGCGAATTCCTGGAGGGTCTAATAAATTCAGTTACTTCAGAGCTTTGGTTTCCAAGGAAGAAGGTTCTCCTCCAGCACTTAGAACATGCATGGTGCTGGGCTGGGGCTGGGGCTCGGTGGTGGAGCACTTGCCTAGCATGTGTGAGGCACCGGCTTGGATTCTCAGCACCACATAAAAAATAAATGAATAAAATACAGGTCCATCGATGTCTATAAATAAATAAATAAAAGAAAACACATGGTGAAGGTGGATATGTGGCACAAGCCTGTGGTCCCAGTGACTTGGGAGGCTGAAGCAGGAGGATCGCAAGTTCGAGGCCAGCCTAAGAAACTTAGCAAGATGCTGTCTCAAAATAAAATAAAAAGGGTTGGGGATGTAGCTCCATGGTAGAGCACCCCTGGGTTCAATCCCCAGTACCAGAAAAAAGTAAAAAGGTTATAAATAAAGATGCCGAGAGTCCTTCCTCTCCATCCATCTGAGCTGGCAAATGCTTTTTCTTATTTCCTCAATCCATGATCTTAGACTGAAAATTTTGCTTTTAGGGTACTGCGTGGATAATTTTACCACCTGACAACACTAGTTACATGGAAAACATAAACAACCGTTCATGACGAACCTTCTTCACTTAAACACTGATCACCTCTGACGGCTGTTACAGGCATGGAAAGCCGAACGGCACGGCGCTGGGATGGCTGTGTGTAATGCTCCTGTTGATGTGGCTGGGTTTAAATCCCCCACCTCGCTACGTAGTCTCTGTTGGTCCCACCTGTGCTTTGTTCCCCTCTCCCTCTTTGGTGGCTTTCTTTGGCATTGTGAGAGGGCTGTGTAGGATACACAGTGTCACCTTTGTTGACTGCTTAGCCAGACCTCCCTGTTGTCTGGGTCTAGTTGTTGCTTTAGGCTTTACGCACCCGACTTTAACTTACCACAATCTGTCTCCAGTGACGTTCTACCACCTCGGGCCAAGTACAAGGACCTTACAACAGAAGACCCCATTTCCTCCTCCTGGCCCATGGTGTGGTCCCTTTCCCCTTTCTCCTTCTCTTTCCTCTTCCTCCGTCCTTTCTTCCTCCCTTTCTGGGGATGGAACCCGGGGGGGGGGGGGGGCTGTTCTACCACCAAGTTACATGTTTTTGTTTTATTTTGTGACAGGGCCTCACTAAGTTGCCTGGGCTGGCCTTGAACTTGCACTCCTTCTGCCTCAGCCTCCTGAGTCACCGGGATCACAGGCCTGTGCCATTGCGCCCAACGGTCATCACACATTTTGTATCTACACATACAGTCGTGCGTTACTTGATGGCAGGAGTGTGTTCTGAGATACGCATCCTGAGGTGGTTCTGTCATTGCACAAACATCATAGAGTGTATTTACACAAACTGAGAAGGGACAGTGTCTCTAGGTGATATGATCTCACGGAACCACTGTCACAAACGTGGTCTATTGTGCAGTATGTGACTGTATTATACACCCCACGGTATAAGGGTTTTATCTTTGCTTTAAGCAGTTGATTATCTATTAAATACATATGATTAGTAAGAAAGTTAGGTTTTCCATATTTATGCACCTAGGCACCACTTGCACTGCTCCCCAGGCTCTGTGTAGATCTACATCTCACTTGGCAGCGCCTTCAGGTCTTCTGCTGTTAAAAGTTTCAGCCTTTTTGTGTCTAGGAAAGTCATTATTTGGTCTTCTATTTATTTGAAAGATACTTGTGCTGGGTATAGAATTCACTCTGTTACTCCATCGTCTCCTGACTTGCATTATTCTTGATGTGACGTTGGCTGTTGTCACTGTCATTGTTCTTTTGTGCATGCCATGTCGTTTCTCAAGACCAGTCCAGATTTTTTTTTTTTAATCACTGGCTTTAAGCAATTTATCACATGTTCTCTTTATTATTCTCATGCTTGGGGTCCATTGAGTTTCTTGAACATATAAGTTTACAGTTTTTATCACTTTGGAACAAGTTTGCTCACTACTCTTTCATATTTTTCTTCTCACCCCTTTCCTGTCAGAGAATTCTAGTAACACATATTCAGCTGGTTAAAGTTGCCCTGGGCTAATTGATGCCTTGCTTATTTCCTCCCAGCCCTCTCTGTGTATTTAATTTGGATAGCTTTATTGTTCTAAGTTCACTTATCTTTTCTTCTGCCATATCTGATCTGCTGTTAATACTATCCACTCTATTTTTCATATTCTCACTGAAGTTTTCATCTCTAGGAGTTCACTTAGGTTTTTCTTAAATGTCTTCTATGACTTTAACATGTTCAATTTTTCCTTTAGCTTTTAAACCTATGAACAATAGAATCACTCTCTTAATACCATTGTCTACCAACCAATTCTACCATTTTCAAGTTTTTTTTTTAATTAATTTTGCACTTCTCTATTGGTCATGTTTTCTCGATTCTCTCCTGACTTTTTTTTAGTGTGGGAGGGTAGTAGGATTGAACCCAGGGACACTTGGCCACTGAGCTATATCCAAAGCCCTTTAAAAATATATTTTATTTAGAGATAGGGTCTCTCTGCATCACTAAATTACTGAGGCTGGCTTTGAACTCACAATTCTCCTACCTTAGCCTCCTGAGCCACTGGGATTACAAGTGTGTGCCACCATGCCCAGCTCCTCTCCTGATAATTTTTAATTGGATGCCATTCTGAATTTTATAGTGTTGATCACTGGAGGTTTTTGTATTCTCAAAAAAAAATATTCTTGAATTTTGTTCTGGGACTCAGTTAAGTGTCTTAGATGAAGCTTTATTTTTTCCTTTTTTCTTTAAAATTGCATACTTGCAGACCTCAGAACAGGGAAAGAATATGGAATATCCATGTTTTGGATAGGCAGAATTAATATTGTCAAAATGACCACTTTGAGTAAGCAATATACAGATTCAATTCATTACGCATCAAAATATCAATGACATTCTTCACAGAACTAGAAAAAAGTCCTTAAATTGATTAGGAAGGCTCAGAGACCCAGAATAGCCAAGGCAATTCTGAGTAAGAAAAGTGATGCAGGGGACATCATAATACCTGATCTCAAATTTTACCACAGAGCTATAGTAACAAAAACACTGTGGTATTGGCATCTAAGTAGACAAGAAGACCAATGGAATAGAATAGAAAACACAGAGACAAACTTACATGCTATAGCCACCTGAAACTTAATAAAGGAACCAAAATTCTATTGGAAAAAAGATGGTGTTTTTAAACAAATGGTACTAGGAAAATAGGTTATCTCCACATGGAAGAATGAAATGAGATTCTTACCTTCCTCCTGGCAAGAAAGTCAAGTCAAAATGCATCGGAGACTTAGGAATAAGACCAGAAACCTTGCAAATGCTAGATGAAAACCCAGGGTCAACACTCCATCACATATATACAGGCATCAACTTCCTCAAAAAGGCCCCAAAATCTCAACAAATAAAACCAAGAATCAAGCCAGGTGTGGTGGCGCACTCCTGTAATCCCAGCACTTGGGAGGCTGAGGCAGAAGGATCACAAATTCAAAACCAGCCTCAGCAAGGCCAGGCACTTAGCAACTCAGTGAGACCCTGTTTCTAATAAATACAAAAAAGGGCTGGGGAGGTGGCCCAGTGGTCGAGTGCCCCTGAATTCAATCCCCGGTACCAAAAAAACAAACAACAAGAACAACAACAAAAACACCCAAGAATCAATACATGGGATGTCATCAAATTAAAAAGCTCCTGCACAGCAAAGGAAATGATTAAGAAAGAGAAGAGAGGGCTGGGGTTGTGGCTCAGTGGTAGAGCACTTATTAGCATGTGTGAGGCACTGGGTTCGATCCTCAGCACAATGTAAAAAAATAAATAAAATAAAGATATTGTGTCCACCTATAACTAAAAAATAAGTATTAAAAAAAGAAAGAAAGAAAGAAAGAGAAGAGAGCCTATGGAATGGGAGAAAATCTTTGCCAGCCGCTCCTTGAAAGGGGGTTAATATCCAGAATATATAAAGAACTCGAAAAACTCAATGCCAAAATACAAATAACCCAATCACTAAATAAGCAAAAGAACTCAACAGAAATCTCTCAAAAGAAGAAACACAAATGGCACACATATATATACATATATATATATGAAAAAATGTTCATCATCTCTAGCAATCAGAAAAATGTAAATCAAAACTACACCGAGATTTCATTTCACTCCAGTCAGAATGGCAGTTACCCAGAATATAAATAATAACAACTGTTGGTGAAGATGTGGGGTAAGGTACACTTAGAACATTGTTGGTGGGGCTTCGAATTAGTACAACTGCTTTGGAAAACAATGTGAAGTTTCCTCAAAATAGTAAGAATGGACCCACCATGTGACCCAGCCTACTCCCTCTTCTTGGTATTAATTCAAAAGAACTAAGTGGCAACACAGCCACGTCAATCTTTATAGCAGCGCAATTCACAATGACCAAATTATGGAATCTGCCCAGATGCCTGTCAACAGATGAAAGGATTGAAAAATCTGGTATATACACAATGGAGTTTCACTGAGCCATAGAGAAGAATGAAATAATGGCATTTGCTGGTAAAGGGATGGAGATGGAGAGAATCGTGCTAAGTGAAATAAGCCAGACTCCGAAAGTCTAGGGTGGAATGTTTTCCTCTCTCGTGGAAGCTGGAGCAAAATAAGGGAAGGAAGGCAGTGGGGAGGGGGTCGGATTTCATGAAGACACAGGGGAGGGCAGTGGAGTAGAAGGAGAAGGGGCGGGGAGGGGTGAGCCAGGGGAAAAATGAGGAATGCATCTAACAGAATCACGTCACGTACATACGTACATGTACCAAAGGGAATTCCACCTTTATGCACACGTAGAAAGTGCCGATCAAAAATAGATAAATAAGGGAGTGAAAGGGAGGTCAGTAGAGCAGGGGAGGAAAGGGGTACTGGGGATTGACATCAAATTCCTTGTGTGTACAGTTGTGTCAAAAGGAACCCAAATGCTAGTGTAAATATAATGCTCTAATAAAAAACTGCAACCTTGTAAAGTGACTTATATGATGGGATTTTCCTTTTTTTTTTTTTTTTTTCTTGGTGCCAGGGATTGAACTCAGGGGCACTCGACCACTGAGCCACATCCCCAGCCCTACTTTGTATTTTATTAGAGACAGGGTCTCACTGAGTTGCTTAGCACCTTGCTTTTGCTGAGGCTGGCTTTGAACTTGCGATGCTCCTGCCTCAACTTCTTGAGCCACTGGGATTACAGGGTGTGCCACCGCGCCTGGCCATGGGATATTCCTTTTTATTATACTTTGATATTTTAAATACAAACATAAAATTGCACATGATTGTTCAATGCCCGTATACCAGGTGTAATGACCAGATCAGAATAATCAGCAATTCCACATCATTGCTTCTTTGTGTTTGGAGCGTCTTAGCTCCTTGCAGTCCTGTCACATTAGGTGGAATCCGACCAGTGTAGGGCTAACCTCCCCTAATGTCCAGACAGACTTTCTGAGAACCCCATCCAACCTGAGGAGGCTCAGGAGGCTGACTCCGCAAGGTGGGTGTGGGCGCTCTCCTCCACGTGTGCGCAGTCAGTCCTCAGCTGAGTCCGGGGCCTCTGCTGGTCTCTGCTGCTGGTCCTGAGCTGCCGCGTCCTCTACCGTACTCTGCCCTGGAGCGAGGCTGCCTGGCCCTGGACTCCGCCTTGGTCCCTCAGCTGGGCTCCTCTCTGCACCAAGATTGGACTTGCTCCAGGTCCCAGGTCCCACTGTCCTTCCCGCCTGATGGCCACACCTTTTTTTTTTTTTTTTTTTTTTTTTTTTGGTGCCAGGGATTGAACTCAGGGGTACTCGTCCTCTGGGTCACATCCCCAGCCCTTTTTTGTATTCTATTAGAGACAGGGTCTCACTGAGTTGCTAAGTGCCTCGCCATTGCTGAGGCTGGCTTTGAACTCGCGATCCTCCTGCCTCAGCCTCCCAAGTGCTGGGATTACAGGCGTGCGCCACCGCGCCCGGCTGGCCACATCTTGAGTATCATTTTTTCCATATATTTCGTCTAGACTCCAGCTGTTTCACATGCAAGATCAGTCCAGTCCTTTCCCTGTCTTAGCCAGAAACACGAGATCAGAGGACTGGGTTGACACGTGACCCTCCAGAGTCCTTCTTTCCTTCTGGCATGACAACCGGCAGCGTGAAATGGGTTGTTCTGAGTGGCTGTCATGACACAGCTCCTAGTAGTCACATAGCTTGAAGCAAGAGAGAAATATTTATTGTTTTAAGCTGCTAAGATTTTAGGGTTGTTTGTTACTGAAAAAATGAACTAGTTTACTCTGACGAAACGTGTTGTCGCCTGAAGCGATGGCCACTTGGAGCAACGAAGCCGTGGGAAGAAGTTCAGAGGCGAACTGGAAACAAACAGCTTTTTATTCTGATAACTTTTCTCTCTGGCTCTAACAACGACTAACATGCACCACACACCACCAAAATGGCGCAGACCCGATCAGCAATCTCGGCTCAAGTCACTCGAGATCCCGGGCCAAGTCCCGCGAGATCCTGGGCCAAGTCCCATGAGACTACAGAAGGCGACAATGCCCAAATCTCCATGGCCCATAGTCAACCGCAATTCAAGCCATCTCCCCAAACAGGGCTCCTACATTTCTCCCCTTTTGTTTTAAAAGAGGGGATGCTCTAGGACGTCTATGTGCAACCAACATTCTTACCCGTCATCGGATAATCAAGGCTGTGCCCTTGACTCCTGTCTTAGGTTGATATGTCGGCCACATGAGACTGTCCCGTGCGACTGTGCCTGTCTTAGGTTGTCCCCCTCTGGGGATCTTACCCGTCATTGGCTAACCAGCCATCCAATGGAGCCCTTTAGGATCGACTGTGTATGATGACTAACAGCCGTCCAATTGTGAGGAGATGCTGTGGCTTTAAGGCGACAAGCCTTTTGGTGACAAGCCAAATTGCATAGCATATCAAATTGTTTAAACAAATCAGCTGCCCTGAGTTCCATCAAGTAACACACTGAATTCTCTAGACAAATACCCGCAAGGCATTGTCCCGTAAAGTCCCAAACAATGAAAGATCAAAATGTCCATTTGTTATAACACGTTGATGTAGGAGGCCCCATGCATGTAGAGCAGAGGCCACACTGTTGGTGAGGTTGTTTGATGCTTGAGCAGCAGGGATGCTTGCGGCGACCGCGATCCCTGCAGCTGTAGCAGCAGACGTCTTTTTTATGTCTAGACAATGCCACCGGCAAATCTCAGGGCCCGCTACCTAGAAACTCAAGCATCAATTATTAAACACTTTTTTCTATATCCTCCTCACTGAGAACAGAGTCAGGTATATCAAGGAGTCTTTGCATAGCTTCTATCACTTGGGATTCAGTTATATTCGAACCCATCTTTAGAGACCTTTCAGTTCTTACCTGTCCGCTCCAAAGTCCCCGTACAGGCCGCCACCTGTTGCCGCCTGAAGCAATGGCCGCTTGGAGCAACGAAGCCGCGGGAAGAAGTTCAGAGGTGAACTGGAAACAAACAGCTTTTTATTCTGATAACTTTTCTCTCTGGCTCTAACAACGACTAACACGCGCCACACACACCACCAAAAATGGCGCTGACCCGATCAGCAATCTCGGCTCAAGTCACTCGAGATCCCGGGCCAAGTCCCGCGAGATCCCGGGCCACGTCCCGTGAGACTACGGAAGGCGGCAATGCCCACATCTCCATGGCCCATAGTCAACCGCAATTTAAGCCATCTCCCCAAACAGGGCTCCTGCAGAAACGGGATCTTTCGAGAAAGGAGACAGAGTAAGACGACACGGTGTACGTGTGAAGCAGACAGCACAGTGTGTGGGACAAGGCAGGTGCTGGGAGGCTCACACAGGGAGACTGTGCCTGGCCCCTGGTCAGTCCCGCCTCTGCCCGATAACCTCCCTGTTCAGGGACATGCTGACACGATTGTGACATCTTCCTTAGGATGAGTGAGAAGGGCATCCTCATCATTTATAAAAGGAAAAAGCACAGCATTTCCCCCTCTTTTCTAAGGAATAGATGTAACACAAACATGGCGCTGGAGTGGCTAACTCTGTCTCTCTATATTCCTACTACTTTGCTTCCCGCCTATGTGGCCACTAGGTCTAATGCATTAATCATTAAGCATGAAACTGACCACACTAAATTACTCTGTGGAATCTAAGTCAGGAGCTCAATAACAAATTCTTAAGCATACTAGTATAACAGGTTTTTATAATTAGACATTAGGCTTATAAGTAACAATTAAACTTTTGGCTCTTGCTATGCCCGCTGTTCAACTTTTCCTTGTTATAGTAATAAGGCTTTAAGTGTCTTCTTGTGATTGATAAGAACTCCTTTTATTTTTAAGTAGTTTAGGATATTAGTTTAGGATATAAGTTTTCCATGGTAGAGACCCCTTAGATCTGACATTTGATCAAGGGAATAACACCTGTTAGCCTGACTTATGAATAATAACTATACTTCCTTCTTCCTAAGTTTAAAACAAAGTAATTATAGGAAACAATAGGAACCTAATAAGTTGAGTACAGTTAAAGTTTAAGTAAGATGTATTAGGGCGATCAAGCTCTGAGTGGACTTATGGGGTTACAAAAATATACGATTATTCTTGACATTTAAGATTGATCAATGTATGCTTTTCTTACATCTTTGGATAAGATGAATCAGTAATATGTACTTAGAACAATTTCCTGTTTCCCTCAGAATGTATAACTCTGAAATTCTTTAATGTAACTTCAAAAGCTGTAATGTAAAATGCTGTGCTTTCTGAGCTATAAAAACTGGGAAAGAAAGTAAAAGTTAGAGTGAAGCCTCCAGACCTGTGTGCTGTGTGCTCCTCTCCACCTCGCCGACTCTTCACCTTGCACCCCAATTTGAACCCCGTGTCGAAGCTGGACTTCGGCACACGATAAAGAAAAACAGCACGGTCCCCTCCCTCCTGGAGCTTGCGTGAGAGCAGGGAGGGCGGAGAGAAGCCGGCGAGCTCCCCAGTAAATACCGTCCCTGCCAACTGGAGAACATGCAGGGAGCCATCAGAGCGGGAACTGTGAGCTTCTAGAGGGTTCTGGAAGGCTGCTGAGGAAGTGACGTCTGGGCTGAGATCTGAGGGACAGCAGCCATTCACCCGGGGAGGGGCAGGTGCGGAGCCCGGGCTGTGGAGGGTCCTGGTGGGCGGCAGACAGCTCCCAGGCTCCAGCGCCCCCGCAGAGCCTCTGCAGCCCTGGGGCCCACAGGACCTGGTGCTGCGCAGGGGGCGCTCGGGAACCCATGAGTACCCAGGCGTGGCGTGTGGGTGACAGTACGGGACACCGGCCTGTCCAAGGGTGGCTGGGGCAAAGCATGAAGGCTCCCGGGGCAGGAGTGGAAGCTGGACGGTCACTTACAGAGTGTCGCTGGCCACCGAACCAGGGGGTTCTGGAGGGTGCTATCAGAAACGCTCAGGACGTCAGCGTGGGAAGCAGGTCCAGGTGACGCTGGGTGCTGAGCTTGCACGATTAGGGCTGGTGGCTGAGTGTGGGGACAGAGAGCAGGGCCAGGCCTGGGGCAGCGGGAGGCCGAGTGAGACTGTCCCCTCCGTGCGTGGGCTGTGTCCAGTGGGGCTGTGTTTGAGGCGGGGGGAGACTGGAGCTCAACCTCACAAGGAAGTGGCCGAGCCCAGGCACAGTGCTCGCGAGCAGCCTGTGGCCCTCGAGGTCAGCTCCTCCTTCCTGCCAGATCTGGGTCTAAGACTCAGAGAAGCAAGCAGCTCAAGCCTGGGCCGAGCTGCTGTGAAAGTGGCCACCAGCCCCAGAGGCCTGGCACCGCACACGGTGGGAAGGAGCCAGTTCCCAGGTCCCACTTCCCAGGGGCGAATCTGAGACGCAGGGTGGGTCCGTGCAGCAGCAAGAGGCGCCCTTCCTCGTGGAGGGCCACCAGCCGGGAGGGAGGCGCAGGCTGCAGGGTCGAGGCAGCTGGTCACACAGTGCCTTGCTTTCAGGACACTGGCAATGCCGGCTGCCTGTAGCTGGGGGCCTTGGGGACAGGGGGACTGGCCTCTGTTCAAGGACTGGGACACAGGTTTGGGTGGAAGGTCCCAGGCAACCCCTGCTCATGAAACCCTAGACCACTTCTGGACAGTGCTGCAGGAGCCCTGTTTGGGGAGATGGATTAAATTGTGGTTGACTACGGGCCATGGAGATTTGGGCATTGCCGCCTTCCGTAGTCTCACGGGACTTGGCCCGGGATCTCGCGGGACTTGAGCGAGATTGCTGATCGGGTCTGCGCCATTTTTTGGTGGTGTGTGTGGTGCGTGTTAGTCGTTGTTAGAGCCAGAGAGAAAAGTTATCAGAATAAAAAGCTGTTTGTTTCCAGTTCGCCTCTGAACAACTTCCCGCGGCTTCGTTGCTCCAAGCGGCCATCGCTTCAGGCGGCAACGCAGTGCTGCCGACGCACTGCCTCACCAGGGCGTTTGTCTGTCCCTGTCCTGGATCTAGGGCCCCTTTGTGCCGACACACTTGAACCAGATGTGGGGACTGCCGAGCGGAGCGTGGCCGCACCAGCTTCCCTCTGGCTGTGGCCCTGCTGTGTGGGGTGGTGTCCACAGACTGGGACTGCTGTGCTTCCTCACTGCCGCGGCTGGTGGCAGCGCAGGCTGCCCACAGTCTGTGCCCCAAGCTGAGACGCGGGGTGCCAGTGGTCAGGAGTGGACACCAATCACTGGTTTTCTCCTGGGAGGGCTCTAAAAGCTCCCTGTGCAGCCCGTGGCCTGGTCCATGCGAGGAGGGTCTCCATTGGCAGGCGTTCAGTGAGGGAACCCCATCTACCACTGGGACAGCGGCCCCTAGCCACCCAGAACCCCCACGGTGCTCTCCGTACCTCCTCCCCAGGACGGCAGTTAAGGTGCTGCCTAACTGACAACCTGGAACACGATTTAATCTTTGATCAACAGGACAGCAGGTCCAAAGAAATGCCTTGGTCAAGGGTCCCTTCTTCCTACGCGTCTTTTTGTGCCTGTCCCCCCAACCAGGCTTTGCAAGAGGCCACACAGGCTCTTGGGCGTCTCTTTCTGGAACCCCGATGGCTTCCCAGGGAGCATCTCAGGACATGCTCTGAGCCGTCCAGACACTTGTGGTCCAGAACTGGAGGAAAGTGAATATGTCACCCGGGTAGGAGTCAGCACGTCACTGTGGGTGGCAGGCAAGAAGAGGCCAGCAATGGAGAACACAGGTCACAGCACCTTTATTTACCACTGTACCAATGATGTGACATGAAAGACACTCAGCCTCTCAGGACAGTCAGCGCCTCCGAAACCCAGCGAGAAGTCCCGCATGCTGCCTGCAGCTGGGAAGCCACGGGCCTCTGCCTTCGGACAGGGAAAGGGAGAGCCAGGCAAGGCACTGGCTCTGCCCTGCACCCGCCACCCCGCGCGTGGCTCTGAGCTGGACACAGGGTGGGGCACGCGCACAGCATTTTCCTGAGAGAACACATCACACCCTGGAGCTGCGCCAGAGGCCGGGCCCTCACGCAGAGCACAGGACACACGGCAGGCCGCTGACCCTGCGCTCTGCCTGCAAGAGGCAGGCCAGCTCCGCCAGTTCACAGGGCAAAAGCAAGTTCTCACGATTTATCAAGTCACTGTCACCGAGATGGAGCAGCGGCGCTTGCTGGCCGCGTGGCCTCTTCCTTTAGACGCACCTGTACACGTTGGGTCACTTAAAGAGTCACACACTCTGGATAACAAGGGCGCATGGGCAGAGAAGTGGCCCTCGAGGACTCTTGGGCTGAGCAGGCCCTTTTGTTTGCTATCCAGTTTCTCGTGAGATTCACAGCAATTGCTTTAGGACAACTGGCTTGCTCAGACGTGACCATCAAGATCACGTGTCCACAGAAGCCTGGGAGACAGTCTGGCCTGTGTGAGTGCCCACCCGCCACCCCAGGAAGCATGCTGCCTCTGTGTCCCAGCAAACAGTGGCAGCACACACGCCACGTGGCCTAAACCAGGTTCTTTAGAAAATTTGACACAACTCCTTTAAAATTAGAAAAGAAAAAACAGCAATTGAGAAGGCCTTTCTTTCACAGGAAGCAGGATGAGGGACAGGTGCCCACGTGGGTCGATCACCAGCCCTCGCCCGCCCGAGAGTCTCTGCAAACGCAGAGACTGGCACTGATGTTTAGGAAAGAGCTCAGGAACCCTGGCTCTCCTGGCGAGCCCACGGCGGCTGGACTTGTGCTTCGAGAATGGAGACTGCTTCAGGAAACAAGTCACCCTCGCCCGGGGACAAGGCTGCCTTAGGTGAAGCAGTCTGTTATACATATAAATAACAAAAAATAATTATCATAAATTAAGAATTCAAACGCTCTCCCACCATGGACTCTGCTGGGGCAAGACAGCGCAGGTGAGCCCGGCAGGGCGGGGCCAGGGCCTGGCACGCCCACCGGCCGGGCTCCAGAGGGCACGTATTGCACAAAACCAGCTCCAGCCGTCCTCGGAAGCCTGCTGCTGGGAATGAAGTGAAGCCGCGAATGCTCCGCGCTGCCCGACAAACCCTGCGCTGCGCCCTAGAGCTGGTCACCTGGCCTCACTCCCCATGCCCAGTCACCAGGGTCCCTTCAGGTGGCCTCCCAGGTCACAGTAGGGAGGCTGACCCTCGCGGATAGTGCTGAAGACAGCAGGAGAGGGACCAAGCTCCTCTCCCGCCGCCTGCGTGTCCCACACTGCTGGCTGCGCACAGCAGGACGGCCAGCCGGGCCCTTCACTCCGGGGGTGGCATGCGCGTGTGACATACGTGTCCCACACTGCTGGCTATGAGAGCACTCCCCGCGTCTGCTGTGGCCTAGCCTCACTGCCCCACTCCCGCCTGCAGGAGCCGTGTCCTGTTTCTGGAACACGGGCCCCTGTGAAGAGCCAGCGCTCCACAGCGTACAGGAAGTCGGTCTTTGAACACGTCAGCCTTTGGAATTGAGGTTCACACAGAAAGAAAACACGGATCTCTTCCCTGCCCTCTGTTCAGGGCTGTGGCTGCACTTCAGCCACAATAAATACTTTTGGATGGCAGAGAACCCTGAGACGGCTCCCGAGGAGCCTCTGGAGTGAGCCCGAGGCCCACCCTCGGCACGGGCCGCGAGTGCCTTGGCACCGGGCAGCCGTGCAGAATCGGACGTGGACGGTCCTACAGTGCAATCGACTTTAGCATCTTAAAATAAAGTTAGGAAAACAATATTGGCCACAACAGGGTCTTGAAAACATACGTTTGAAATAAAATAAAAAAGAAAATGAAAAACCGTATGAAAATTGATTGATGGGCATTCCCGACATGCCTTTTGTGCCTAGGTGGGTGGCCTCGCGTGACCCCCTTGCCTGTGATGGACTCGAAGGCCAGGGTCACGTGCCACTGTGGCACATCTCACACGTGGCCTCAGTCCACAGCCGTGGGGCAAACTGGACTCGAGCCATGTTTTGAAAAGAAGTTACTTTAACCTCTATCTGCTCACTTGCTAAAAAAAATTAAAAACCCCAGGAGGGAGGAGAAAACCGTGCTCACTGCTGTGTCACCCCACTGTGCGTCTACGACAACAACTGAGCTCCAAAGAAACAGACACGAACGGCTTGTGCTCCTCGTGACAATCGTCTTGGGAACCTGCTTCTTTCCAGCCCCTTCCCCGCCCTGCTGGTCGCGGCTCTGAGGCCGGGCGGCAGGACCTTGGTAAGGCATTCCTGGCACCGACAGAGCTTCAGACTCTGCCTGCCGGGTCGTTCCTGGTGCTGAGCGGACACCTCGCGGCCATCGGGAACTTGGAGATGGCTCCGCAGAGCTGCGCCAGCCCGACTCGCGAGGCACCCGCGCGCGCCTTGGCTCTGTTTGGCATCCAGCACGCGGATCTCAACCCCCGCCCCCTGGCTCTGTGCCAGCTGCGGGCTCAGTAGCTGTACATCTGCGGCTGCTCGGCCTGCACCTGGGGCTGCGCGGCCTGCTGCGGGGGCGCCGGCGGCTGGGGCGGGGGCAGCACGTCTGTCTGGGGCACCGCCCGCCACGTGAGCGGGTGCTGCTCACTGAGCTGGCTCCCCAGGGGCGTGATGGAGTTGACCAGGGTGGTCAGGTTGATGAAGTGGGCCACGGACTGCGGGCTGGAGGCCTCGGGCGGCGGGTGGCCCTGGACCTCGTGCTGGCGGTTGTGCAGCATGGCGGAGCCACTGACGGTGTCGAAGGTCACGGTCAGGATCGAGTTGTCCAGCTGCAACTGGCGTTCGGGGGTGGTGGTGGGTGCCCCACCGCCACGGGCTGCAGATTGGTGAACTGGGTCCCAGCTGCAGTGGTGATGGGGGTCACGGTGATGTTGGTCAGGCCAACGGAACTTGACGGGGCAGTCACATTGGGGTCCCCCAGGGTCACCACCACCTGGAAGAGAGACACAGAGCAAGAGACGGTGAGTTGTTGCTGCAGAGGGAGGGTGGCGGGCGCGGGGTCACACTGGGCTGTCACACCCTCCTGGCTAAGGACAGCTCAACAGCTGTAGTGAAGGGAGAGCCCCTGTCCTGGAAGAATCATTCCCAGCTGGAAAGAGAAACAAGGAGGGACGCACTCTGGCTGCAGTGTCACGGTCACACTGGGCTGTCACACCCTCCTGGCTAAGGACAGAAGCAGCAACAGCTGTAGTGAAGGGAAAGCCAAGTTAATTTTGTCCTGGAAAAATCATTTCCAGCTGGGGAAAGAGAAACAAGGGGGGACAAACAACGGTCACCCACCGAGGGGACAGGAGAGAGCACCGGGCAGACCGCAGCAGCAAGGCTACAAAGGGGACAGGAGAGAGCAGCAGGCGGGAGCGCCCTGACAAAGGGGAGGAGGAGGCGGGCTGACCCCGCAGCCCACCGCCCTGCTGCCCAGCCGACCCTCTGCTGTGGTTGGGTCTGGAGCATCCCCCAGAGACAGCCAGGTCTGCTGCCCCCTGGTGGCGCTGTGTGGAAGTGGCGGGGACTTCAGGAGGACAGCCTGGTCGCAGGAAGCAGGTCACCAAGGAGTCTGCCCTTTGGAAGGTACTTTTGTCCCCACAGCCCCACCTCTGCTTCCCTGCAGCTATGAGGTGACAGCTTGCCCCCTGCACTCCCACCATGATGCCCTGCTGGGACATTCTTCCTCGTCACTGGCCAGAGCCATGTGGCCAAGCGGCCATGCACTAAAACCTGAGACCGCGAGCCAACACAGATCGTCCCTCCTTCAAGTTGATTTTCTTGGGCGTCTTGTCACGGTGATGGAAAGCTGGCACGATGCCCTGACTGCAAGGCTAGAAGGAGAGTGAGCCACCTGCGGGCCAGCAGCCGGGAGGAGGCAGCTCTCCTCCCGCACAGCAGAGGGCAGCCGAGTGCAGGGGTCCGCATGCTCTCCAAAGTGGGAGGTGGGAGAGCCAGGAGGGACCAGCCTCAGGAACAAAGGCAGAGCAGGCAGAGCCGACCAGAGACAGCGGGAGGGCGCGGTGGCCCTTCCTGCCGCTCCTCCACCCTCTGCAGCCGGCCCCCGACTGGCCGGAAATGCCTACGCCTGCCCCTCACAGCCGAGGGACGCTGCAGGCCTGGAGTCTCCCCACGCTGGAATCCCCAGCCAGGGGACGTCCACTTCACACACTGGGACGTCAGGTGGCTGTTGACAGTGACCAGTGTGCTGTGGGGGTCAGAGCCTGGCGTGCTGCAGGAAACACGGCCTATGTGGACAGCAGGACTCGGGACAGACCTGGCCCTCGAGGAGCCCCTGTGTGCAGGCGCGCGCTGTGGAGGGGCTGCATCCTGCACGTGCAGACCCCCGAGCTCGGGGCAGCAACCGGCCCCCGATTTGAACAGAGGAGCCGCGGACCTGCTGGATGCTCTGCACTGCGGAGCTGGTCTCGTCGCCCACGCTGCCCGTGAACTCGGCCTCCTTTTCCGTGTACTCGCTGAAGGCGGTGTCCTCGGGCGCCGGCGCCCCCGCCTCCTCCTCGGGCTTCTGCTTCCTCCTGTGGCTGCGCTTGGCAGCCTTCCCGGGCTTCCCTTCGGCCAGTTCTTCCTGCTCCAGGTTCAGCTCGGGCTGTGGGAAGACCAGGTTCAGTGACGACGGGCCAAGTCAGCCCCGCACCGTCCGCACGCGGCAGGCCAGGGCAGGGCTCTCAGCCAACAGAAGCCTCCAGGTCAGAACCCTCTCCCCAGGGCTGAAGCCGACCCACTGCAGGAAACGGCCTGCCCACGACAACTGTGTGCACGGCTCCCTGGGGACACCAAGGCACTCCCGCGGTCCCATCCCACACGCCTCTGCAGGGGTGGAGGGCGGGACAGGCCCTGGCCAGGTCCTCCACCCGGCCACTCCTCCCTGGGCAGCCAGGGCAGGGGCCTGGTGGGGCTCTCCACGTGGTCCCAGGGCTCCTCCCCTTGACCCGTGTCCCCAACGCAGACAGACCGGCGCAGCCTGCCGAGCTGCCGTGGCTCAGGGCAAGGTGGCTCGTGGGCTTCTGGTCGGGACGTGGCTCCCACCCCCTCTCTGGACCCAACGGCCTCATCCACGCTGCACTTGGGACCTGGGGCACAGCACCCTGGTGCCAATGCGACTGCCACCCACAGCCCTGTGCCCGCAGGGGCCTCGTGCGGCTCACCTGGACGATGCCGATGGAGGAGGCGTCGATGGTGGTGGTCTCAGGCAGGTGGTCCAGGTCGTCGATCCGCACTGCGAGCACCTGCAGGGCGCGGGGGGGGGGCAGTGAGCAGGGACACCGAACCACACGGTGGTGGCCCCAGTGACACCTGCGGACCCAGCACCGGGCAGGCCCCTGCAGCAGGGGGCACTCGCTGTGCCCTCGGAGGAGGTGCTCTCTGCGCAGGGTGGCTTTGGAACCCTCGGCACCCGGCCCAGGTGGGCCCCTGCCCAGCCCTGTTCAGTCCCCGCCGGCTCCCGCAGCGGGCCCCAGGTGCCTTCTCCTGTGTCGGCACAGCCACGCTGGCACCGCGTCCTCCCTCTGCTGCCCCGTGGCGGGGTGCTCAGCCAGCGAGGCCCCAGAGCCCCTGCCCTCGCGGGGGAGCGGAGCGAGTGAGGGCGGTGCAGCCCTCACCTCCACCGTCACTCTGCCTCCGTCAGCCCCGCTGAGCGGTGTCCTCAGCATGTGGCGCTGGCACTGGGACTTGCCCCTGCGCCCGTGGCTCTGCCACCGCTCGGTGTGGGCAGCGGTGAGTGCCACACCACCAGCCTGCCCGTGCGCACGGTCGTCAGGTCACCTCTGATAGCTGCACCAATCAGGTCACCGGGAGGGGACGCAGCACAGAGGACGGAGGAACACGAGGCTCTGGGTGGGCTGACTGACCGACGGCGGCAGGGCGTCCCCGGCCTGGCCTCTGCACAGGCCACTGTTGCCTCGAGCCCCAAGCCAGCGCCGGGGACCCCTGGGCTCACTCCTCCAGCTCAGGGCGGCGCGGAGGCTGAGCCGTTGCATTTCTGTGCGTGACTTTCCTCCCTCAAGGTCTTCTCCCCACCACGCGCTGGCTCCCCTGGCTTTGTCACGAGGAGTCCTCATCGTGAACGCTCACGGGGGACGTCTGCTGAAGACGGTGCCGCCTCCCAGCTCACCTCTGCGTCCCCTCTGGCCTACCCAGGTCCTCAGCGGGCACAGTCAAACCTAGCAACGGCTTCTTCCTGACTTCTTCTGCCACTTTTGTCTGGAAAGCCTTCCTCTCCGTGAGGTGACGACAGTCACCTGCATTTTCTTCCTTGAAGCGCGCCTCGCTGCCTGGCCCTTCTCTGGGAGGGCTTTCGGGGGCCAGCCCACACTTCTCCAGTTTCTCCCTCTGAGCTCACTGAGCCCCCACCCTGGCACTATGAGGGGTCCCTGTTTTGCACATTGGTCACTTCAACGGGAGGAAGCTGGGAGAGGGCGGGCTGGGCGTCCAGGGGCTAGACCCCCAGGAAGAAAGCATTTAGAGCCTGGCGGGAGTCACCCTGGCCCTCCTCTGTCCCTGCCGCTCGCCCAGCACCTCTCCTTGGCAGGTGGCACAACACAAAGGGGATGTGGCCAGGCTCTGCCCCAGGAGCTCAGGGTCTCCAGCAAGCCAGGCCCGGCACCACGCGGTGGGCCCTGCAGAGGGAGGCGCCCCGGCCGCGGAGGGCGGGGCCCGGTGGCCAGCTCACCTCGGGGTGCTTGCGCCGCATGTGTCTGCTCATGGAGGCCCGGGTGGACACCTTGGTGCCACACAGCTGGCAGCTCTGCGCCTCCACCTTGTCGTGGGTGAGCTGCACGTGCTTCTGCAGCATGTACTCGGTGACGTACTTCTTGTCGCACACGGAGCACGTCCACTGCTTGCCCACTGCCCACGCGCGCACGGGGGAGGGAAGAGAGGTGCAGGTCACCCGGGGGGCCTCACCCCAGTCCTGGAGCGCCCGTGTCCGCCAGCCCACTGGTCCCCCGGCGAGAGCTGCCCGCCAGGTCAGCCCGGGAGCGCCCGGGGCCTCTCCCCCACAGTGCTGCCCACCAATAAACACCGGTGCTCAAGGACGGCTCCCGCGGGCCGCGGGCAGCTCTGAGCACCCTGCAGACGCTGGCCCAGGAGCAGCCGTGCCAGCCTCGCAGCCTGGGGCTCCTCAGCCGCACCCACCTGTGTGGATGAGCTTGTGGGTCTCCATGGTGTTCCTCTCGCTGAAGGTCTTCCCACACAGCTCGCACATGAAGTCCTTGATCCCTGTGGGAAGAGGCACGCTGAGCCCCGCAGGCGCAGGCAGCTTTGCCTCTCGGGACACACAGGCCTTGCCCTTGACACGGCCTGGCGTCTGCCTGGGGGAGGTGAACTGCCGGAGACGGTTCACAGCGAGTCTTCATTCCCAAACTCAACTCACTCCCAGAAAACTGTGGCTTTAAAAATATACCTCCTATGGTGACATTTGATATCATTATTATTATTATTTTAAATATTTATTTATTTGTTTTATTTGTACACAATGCCTTTATTTTTATGTGGTGCTGAGGATCGAACCTGGGCCGCACACGTGCTAGGCGAGTGCTCTACTGCTGAGCTACAACCTCAGCCCCAACATTTGATATTAAAAGATAAAATGCAGAAAGGCCTGTCTGAAAACACAGGTGCAGAGCAGAACCAAGTACGAAAACAGCAACAATCGCTTTTTTTTTTGGTACTGGGGATTGAACTCAGGGGCACTCGCCCACTGGGCCACATCCCCAGCCCTTTTTTGTATTTTATTAGAGACAGGGTCTCACTGAGTTGCCAAGTGCCTCGCCATTGCTGAGGCTGGCTTTGAACTCGTGATCCTCCTGCCTCAGCCTCCCAAGTGCTGGGATTACAGGCGTGGGCCACCCTGTCCAGCAGTAACAATTTCTTTAAGGGTATTGATTTATTCACACCCCACTGAATCCAGAAAGATCCCGGGCAGCACATACGAGGCATGTAAGGAGAGGTAAGTGACAGGAAATCCAGAACCCAAAGCAAGGAGAACATAAATATGCCGAGACAGCAAGACCGCCGTGCAAGCACCGCCGTCTCTACTGTCCAAGAGCACGGCCCAGGAAGACCAGCACCACAATCAAGTGGGCCAACCCGAAGGACGCAGGGATGACTCAGCGTGTGCCATCAACACGGGCGGTGCGTCCCATCAACAGAATGAAGGACAAAAAGCACATGAACATCTTAATAGATCAGAAAAATCAACTGATGAAGTTCAAAGTCCCTTCAAAATGAAACCTTGGGCAAAGCAAGTGTCAAAGGCTCCTACCCCAACACAATCAAGGCCCCCGAGACCACCCCACAGCCAACTTCATACCAAATGTGGAAAACCGAAAGAATTTCCTCCAAAACCAGGAACAAGACAAGGGTGTCCTCCCCCAGTGCGCCTATCCAACACGGCACTGGACGCTTTGGCCAGGGCAGTCAGGCCAAACAGAGGCACAGAAAGCATACGAACAGGAAGGGAGGAAACCAGGCAATGCTCTAAGGAGGAAGACCTCAAGACCCCACTAAAGACCACTAGGACTGGTGGATGAATTCAGTGAGGATGCGGGGTGTGAAATCAACATATGAAACATGTATTCACCAACAACAAACTGGCAAGAAACCATGGAAGCAATCCCATTACAACAGCTACGAGGAGGAGGGGGAGAACAAAGCCAACCAACCAAGCCAGCACGGAGGAACGAACTCAACCACGGACGTGAAGAAAACTACAAAGAACATCAACAAACACTAATGTAAGAAATTAAAAAAGAAGACACAGAAAAATGGAAAGACATCCTATGTTATGGACTGGAAGAATGGATATTGTGAAAATGTCCACCCTGCCCAAAGCCCTTACAGGTTCGCTGCAGTTCCACTGACACATCAGACATTCCTCGCAGAACTAGAAAACACAAGACGGACGGCCAGAGCCATCCTGGACAAAAGAATGAAGCTGGAGGCCTCCCACCATGGACTTCAGACACACACCGCAGGAACACGGAGAGCAAGGTGCCAGCCAAGCACACCGAGGCCAGCAGGACAGAATGACTACAGAAGTACGCCCACAGTCCACAGCCAGGTGACTTGCGACAAAGATGCCAAGAACACAGTGGAGAAGCCCTTCACACAGGGTGCTGGGAAAGCTGGGGAGGGGACGCCGCCCGGCTCGCACCCTGCACGAGCCCAACTCAGACTCCATCCAAGGCCGAAATGCGGGACCTGAAGCTGAAACTCCTCGAAAACACAGCGGAGCTGGTTCAAGACACCGGCACAGGAACCTGAGGAAGGGTGGCGTCCACACACGCGAGGAACTCCGACACTGGACCAAAGCGAGTTCAACCCACTGAGACTCAGACAAACGTCTGACCGACACCGTGTGTGAGACGTGCTCAAGGTCACGAACCACAGGGACGTGCAAACCACAGCTGCAGCGAGACAGGACCCACACCAGTTAGAAAGGCTGTCACCCAGAGGACACGGGCAAATGCCGGAGAGCATGTGAGGAAGGGGCTCCCACACTGTGGGCGTGTCTGCCCTCTGCAGTCCCTGGGGTGCCCAGCGGGTGACCCGGCCTGCGACCACGGGCCAGGCCTATCAGAGACATTGGTTGAGACCTGTCTTAGCACGAGGGCTGGGGTGGCTCCTGCCTGTGGGCTCGGAGCTGCGTGGGGCCTGGCGCTGGTGACGGGGAGGCCTGGGGCTCACTGGGGGCGGGAGGCGGCGCGGGCCTCACCCGTGTGCCGCTTGTAGTGCTTCAGCATGTTGACCTTCTGCGCGAACTTGCGGTGGCACTCCTTGCACTCGTACTCCTTGATGCCCTTGTGCAGCTTCATGTGGTGGCGCAGCGCGTGCTTGGTCTTCATGCCTGGGGACACAGGAGGCCAGGTGTGCTGGCTGGGCCTCCAGAGCCCGCTCCAGCTGCCCACTGCACCACCTGCGCGGGGACCTCAGAGGACGGGCTCCACCAGCCGCAGGACTGGCACCACCCCGGAGCCACTGGGGATGGACTGTGACACCAGCTGCGCAGACAGCCACGACTTCCCACTGGGACCCAACTGGACCAGCTGGAGAGGAAGGTGTGGGGTGACTAGGGCTTCCTGTCCATCTGGACACGGATGGGAATAAAGATGCAAGGACACCACGTGACTTAAAGGACCACTCTCAGTCCACCTTTGGCTCACTTCACCACAGCTGATTTTAGGGAGCAGAGGTGCGCCCAAACCTCACACGCCAGCCTCATGGGGAGAGGGGCACCCCCAAACAAGGTCGGGGGAGTGGAGGGTCTCCAGCAGTCCAGGATACCAGCCGGGTGTGCAACGCTGTGCCCGGAACCCCAGCAAGAGAGCCAGGGCCTTGGGGGCAGCTGCCCACGCCCTGGGGGCTCACTCACTAGGGCAGACTGTCCAGTCCCGTGGACCCCAAGCTTTAAAAGAAACCAGGCAGCATTTGCCTGTTCAGAGTTGAAAGATCTCTAGGATGAATTTTTAAGTAAAGTACAAGCAAGCACAGCATTTGCTTGTGTGAGCACTGACTGACAAGGGGACAAAATGACATCACCAAATCTGTCATTTTAAACCACCATAAACATGGTGACCCAAATACTAGCATGGCAGTCTACCCAAGCCACTGGACTTCAGGAAGGAAGTCAGGGAACACAGCATTTAACGTGTCTCAAATATCAAAATGCACACGACTTACAAACCATGGCTCTGACCACAGGCATGTCTTGCCTGGGGCTCCCCCGGCACACAGGTCCCCGCAGACCTCCCAGTAGCATGAGGACTCCAGAGGACCTGGTGTGGCCCTTGTGTCCCCCAGGAGGCACCCCTGCCACGATGGTCTGCTGCTAGCCCTTCCCAGCTCCTGGCTGCCTGAAGCAGGGCCTCCAGCCAGGTCTGACTGATTTTCTAAAAATTCCAACTTTTGAGGGGCTAGAGAGGGAAGGGGAGGTGGCAGCAGGTGAAGGGGCTGGAGAGCGTATGGCCCATCTGTGCCAGGCTGCTTTTGTCTTCTTTTTTGGGGGGGTGGGGTGGGGGTACTGGGACTTGAACCCATACACAGGTGCTTTACCACTGGGCTGCATCCCCATCCTTGTTTATTTAGTTCTGGTGGTGCTGGGGATTGAACCCAGGGCTTGTGCGTGCAAGGCAAGCACTGTACCAGCTGAGCCACACCCCAGCCTGCTCAGGATTTTTTTATTTTGACAGGGTCTTGCTAAGTTGATGAGGCTGGCCTTGAATTTGCAGTTCTCCTGTCTCAGCACCCAAAGTTGCTGGGGTATAGGACGACGCCACTCTGCTGCTTTTTCAGTAGAGAAACCTGTGTGTTATTCTTGCCCACAGCCATTCTGCAGGAGGACAAAGTGCAACTGTGACCTCGTCCATAGCCACCCTAGAGGACAGAGGACAGCCTGCAGCGGTGAGTGTGTCCATAGTCACCCTGGAGGACGGAGGACAGCCTGCAGCTGTGACCCTGCCACAGCCACCCTGGAGGACAGAGGACAGCCTGCAGCGGTGAGTGTGTCCATAGTCACCCTGGAGGACGGGGGACAGCCTTCCACTTTGAGCTTCCTGTGACCCCGTCCAGAGCCACATTGGAGGACGTAAGAGCCAACACAGGCTGGGAGAGGAGGGAGGACGGCGCCTCCTGCCCTGCTCTCTCTGCAGGGGCTTCTTCCTGCTCTACTGTTTGTCACAAGCACTATGAGGGGCTGTGTGGTGCATAGATTCTCTGGCATTTGCGTTTTCTTCACAATTCTCTGTTCAATTTTTGTAACACCCAAAAAAGGAAAACCATTCATGGAAGGCGAAATGCTAGAAGTGCCGATCACAGAGCAGGGGCACTTGGCCTGTGTGGCATCTGCATGGGCTGCCGGCAGCAGGCCGGTGGCTTCTGCAGAGTGGCTCAAGAACGGCCTGACCCCAGAGTCCTGGGAGGACTCTCAGTTTTCCTGACAGGCTGGGTCACAGTGCAGCATGCCAGGTCCTCCCTGCCTCCCGGCACTGGTCCGCGGGCCCAGCAGTGGCTTGGTACTGGCGAGCTGCCGGGGTCCCGCAAAGACCCCTGCTGGGGCAGGAGCTGCTGCACGCGCACGCGCCACGCCTCCCCTTCTTGCTAAGTGACCCACCGAAGCCGTGGGTCTCCTGGGCCCCCCCGTGGCACCGTCACGCCGTGACCTGCCAGTCCCTGCCCCACCTCCTTGGAGAGAGCAGGAGAGCGCGAGGCCCGCGCAGGCGGGGGAGGCACGCACCTTTCCCGCACTCGGCGCACAGGTACTCGCGGACGTTGTCGTGCACGCGCATGTGCTCCTTGAGCATGTCCTTCCTGGCGAAGGACTTCCCGCACTGCTCGCAGGCGTGGCTCTTCACGCCTGCAAGACAAGCAAGACAAGCTGCCTTTCAGCGGGGCCAGCAGCGCGGTGGCGCAGCGGGCCACCCCTCCCCAGGTCCTGGCCTGAGAACCCCCCTGAGCACCTGGAGGGGCCGGCCGTGAGCTCAGGGTGGCGGGGTGGGAGAAGCTGGGGACAGCAGAGCGTCCTGGGGAGGCCAGGGGCGCCAGGCTCAGGCGAGGGCGAGCCCTGGGCGGCCCCAGCCTTGCCCGCTCAGGCCACGCCGGTGGAGAGGTACCTGTGTGGATGAGCTTGTGGCGCTCCAGGTTCCCGATGCTGTTGAAGATCCGCCCACAGATCTCACAGGGGTGGATGTACCTGAAACCAGGGGGCCTCAGACGTGGCACAGCTGCAGGGCTCTCAGGGAGAGGGCCCCTCCCACACCTCTGGGCACAGGTAGGCAGAGGGGCGGCACGCGCGGACACAGCGACACACGCCTCAGCTCTGTGACGGGCGAGACTGTGCCCGTCCCTCGGAAAGTGACTGCATTTGGAGACGGGGTCTTTAAGGACGTGATGAAGGTAAAATGAGGTCACTGGGGTGGCCCTGACCCAATCTAACTGGTGTCCACAGAGGGGCCGACCCTGCGAGGACACAGGGCAGGGGACACCATCGGCAGTCCAGGAGAGAGGCCAGGCGGAGGCTGTCTGCTGCACTGGCCCCCTCTGCTGGGTGACAGGTGTCCTGAGCCAGGCCAGCCTGCAGGCGGCACGTCACCTGCTCGCTCGCCCACCACGCAGCCCTGGTGGGGTGCCACGTGCCAGAGCCGGGGCTGGCATCGGGGAGACTGAGTCACTGGGAGGCGCGGGCTTCAGGGCGTCCTCCAGCTGGGCTGAGAGCTGGGCTACTGCCCTCAAACGTCCCCCGGGAGGCGAGCTGAGCGACAAGGCCCGGGTGAGGCCCGGGGAACGGGGTGGGCTCCCCAGAGCCCTGACGCAGCCCGGGCCTGGTGGCCGAGCACCCTGCTGGGCCCCGCTGCCCGCACCCACCACGGGCCCGCGCGGGAGCCTCACTTCTGCACGTTGGGGTCCGGCAGGTTCTCGCGGTGGATGACCATGTGGGCGTGGTAGGTGGCCTTGAGGGCGAAGCGCCGGTGGCAGGTGCTGCAGCCGTAGCCCTTCTCCTTGTGCACCTCCATGATGTGCTTCAGGTACTCCTTCCCGCGGCCGAAGGTGAGCTGCGGGCAGGCCGGCCGCTGACGCCGCGCACCGGCCTCTGCCACGCCAGGCCACCAGGCCCCACGGGGACTGTCCCCGTGTGGGGAAGGGACGCCCGGGGCTGGCAGGAGTTGCACGTCCCTGGCAGGGGGCCTGCTGGGGGCTGCCACCTGCACAGCAGCTGACGAACCTCGGGGCTGGTCCCCCAAAGTGAGCTGCCTCCCTTGTAGAAGCCCCCTGAGGAGAGGGGACCTGGACTGGGCTCAGGAGCCGGGGAGGAGAGGGACGGAGGGAGCCTGTCTGTCCCACCCTGCTCAGCACTGCCCCGTGGGCAGAGGGGACCAGGTGGTGGCTCCACAGGGGAGTGAGGCCCAGCCCCACCCCTGGGCCCAGGAAACCTGGCCTTGGAGGGCAGGCCCTTCCCACGCTCACAGGCACCCCGGGTCCCGCAGCCCCACGGCCAGGAGCCACTCCGGCCACCACCCGGGGTCCCAGGGTTGGCCGCTCAGTACCTGGCACCTCTTGCAGCTGTACTTGTGGGGCTCCGAGTCCGCGCTCTCGTCGGAGTCGCCGTCGTTCTCCTCGGAGGAGATCCCGATCTTGCCGATGAACTCCTCCCGCTGGTGGTCGTCCATGAGCGCGATGTCCTGGGGACCCACAGGGGACCCACAGCGCCTCTGACACGCGGGCCAGGCTCTGCCCGAGGCGCTGCCCGAGGCACTACCCTTGCCGCCTTTGGGGACCCCTGGGCCTGCCGGGCCCGTGGCCACACGCCACATCCTGGGGTGCCCAAGGCCTGGGGTGCCTCCTCTCCTGCCCCGCCTTCTCGCTCCACCCCCAGGGCCCAGAGAATGCCACTCTGTGCCCAGGGCAGGCCTGCTGGGGCTTCCTGAGCTGCCCAGGACAGCTGTGGTCTGGGGCTCCCCGACCTGCTGGCCTTTGGCTCCAGCTGCTGTTCCCTGGTTTTCCTCTTGGGCCAGCACCAGGGCTGCCCTCCCAGGAGGGAGGGGCAGAGCACCACCCTGTGCCACCCCCGTCAGGGCCTACACTGAGGAACCGCACATCAAGTCCACAGCTGGATGGTGTCACAAGCTAACGCAGGCATGGAAGTCACTCTGAAAGACTCGTGGTGGCCACGGGGACAGTGATGGTCTAAACGTCTGCACCCCCCAATTCACGTGCTGAAGCCTCAGCCCCAAGGTGATGGTGCCAGCAGTCGGGCCTCAGAGGGGCGAGGCTGCCGGGTGCGGCCCTGCGAGTGGGGCTGGCCTCCTGCAGCAGCCCTGGAGCGCCTCGCCCTCCACCCGGCGAGCGCCCAGCAGCATGGCAGCCTGGTGGCCCTGGCCCACGGCCGGCCACACCCGTGTCACCGGGAGGCCGGCGCATGCCTGATACCTTGAAGTGGACGTGGATGTGGTCCCTGAGCACGTCCACACGGAAGAACTTGCGCCCACAGATCTCGCAGGTGTACTTCTTGTCGCCGTGGGTCAGCAGGTGCTTGTTCATGTTGCTGCGGCAGGAGAACACCTGGGGACAGAGGGCCGCGCCACGAGGGGCGTGAGGGCTGCGCCCTGGGACCCGTAGGAGACGGGCACCGACGGCCCGCAGGATGAGCCACAACTGGGCACAAGAGCACAGGGCGACCTCTTCTAGACCAAGCCCCACACTGCACGCCTGGAACACACGCTGTCCCTGGCATAGGAGCAGGTGACGCGTCATCTGGATCCTGCTCACACCACGGTCCAGAGCGAGCCCTGCCCTGGCCTGCCGTGCCTGCAGCTGCTCAAGGGCTTCCAAGGGCACCCCAGCGTCTCGCCAGCGCGGCCCCTACCGAGGGCCGGCGATCAGAAACAGCGCAGCTTTGGGAGGTGGGTGTCAGCGAGCGTGCGGGCTCCGGCACGTTCGCACTGTGTCCCTGCTGTCCTACACTCGTCCCCCAGGTCACCTCTGTGGAAGCCCCTGTGCCTGCCAGCAGAGTGGTGGACAAAGCAGGCATTCGAGGCCACCCAGGGACCACGGAGCACCTCCACCTGGATGGCCTCTCCCGGCGGGCAGGTGACAGTGCCAGTGTCTGGAGCCACCTGCCTGCCCAGCACGTGGTCACCCCCAGCTCTGCACCCTCCTCCTCTGGACCCAGACCCCAACCTACACTGTAGTTCAGGTCCACGGGGACCCCAAGGCCACACTGCACGGCTGTCCCATGAGCTGTGGCTTGGGAACAAACCAGGAGCTCTCATCTCAAACCAGGATCTCCGTCCCTTGAAAAGCCAGAAGACCCGCAGTGCTGCCACACGCTGGCAGGCGGGGACCAGCAGTGTGACGAGACCCGCGCCCGGGGCACCTGGCATGTGACGCTGCTGCAGGAGCCAGCGCCAGGTGCTTCACATGAGCCACGTGGCTGTGACAGGTCCAGGAACGCCCCTTCCTCTTGTGAGACCCAAGACCGCCGGGTGACAGCAGTGCCACCTGGGAGCCTCTCCGGGCAGCTCCACCTGCGGCACCTGCCTGCGTGTCCTCTGAGGACACAGTCGGCATCTGAGTAGCGCCCAGGGAGTGGACGTGGCGTCCAACACACAAGTGGCAGCACCCCCTTCGAACCAGGTGCTCGTCTGCAAGAAGCGGCCGGACCCCCGTGGCGGCAAGCCCAGGATGGGCTGAGTCCCAGACACCAGATCACGCCAGGGCAGCTGCTCTGGGCACCGGGGGGCACTGCCCACGTGGAGACTGTCACTTGCTGTTTGGATGTCAGGTGTCCCCAAAGCTCCTGCTGACGCGGGAAGCTCAGAGGTGGAATGGTCGCACCGGGAGAGCTGTGACGCGACCAGTCCAGCCCAGCGAGAACCTGCTGGCAACTGCAGACGGGTGGGGCGTGGCTGGAGGGGTCACTGGGGCTGCCCGGGAAGGGGCCTCTTCCCCAGCCCCCTCTGCTTCCTGACCCTGCCAAGAACCCAGTGGCTTCCTCCACTGGGCCCCCCGCCATGATGCTCCGCCTCATCCTGGGCCCAGAGCAACGGAGCCGGCCACCTCTGGGCTGAGACCGCAGAAGCTGTGAGCCCAGGTCCACTCTGCTTCTGAGTTGTTCTTATCAAAGAGCTGACCGACCAGAGCCGTCACCACAGACAGGTCACCTGCAGCCCTGCCTCAGGAGCTCTGTCACCACGAATACCACGAACGGGTCCTTTCCCTTAGAAAAGGTGGCCTGCCACTGGGCAGGGGAGACCAGCAGGACAGGCCACATAAAGCTCTGTGACCTCCCACTTCCTCTGGTGTCCAGGGCCAGGTCTTACCACAGGGACGAGAGCCAAGGAGTGGGAGCCACGGAGCAGCAAAAGGCAGAAACTCACGGCAAAGGGGACAAGGGCTGTCGAGGACAAGTGCCTTTCTCAGCCCGTCCACTGGAAACTCATCCTCAGTGGCAGAGACCCGCGTGGACAGGTCGGTTAGCCACTGCCCTGAGAGCCCCGAGACGCTTTGTCCACGCGTCCCTCATGGCCCCACGCCCGTCACAGAGCATTACCTTGCCACACACCGGGCATCCGGAAGGTTCCTTCTTGTAGCGGACCAGGCTCTCCCCGCCAGCCTCCAAGTCCTCTCTCTTCACCCGCCGCACTCCTGCAACCCCGAAACGCCCCGCCAGGAGGAGAGTGAGTGCACACGGAGCAGGTGGGACAGGAGGCAGCCCGCCCTCCCCGCTGGACGGGGGCAGGACTGCCCTCGGGGGACAGCCAGCAGTGTGAGGGGGGCCGCCACACTCCGGGGAACGAGCAGCAAACAGCAGCTCCTGGGGACGGAAGGACGCGTGTGCCGCCGCGGGACTGGCGAGGGCCTCCCACAGGCATGGCACCCAGCGCCGCAGGCCTCAGCGCGAAGCACAGTGCGCCTGCGCCACCACCTGACCGAGAGCTCGAGGCCCAGGGAGTCCTGTAGGCGTCTGCGAGCAGGCAGACTTTCTTTTATTAAAAATATACTAATTTTCACGTCTTCCAAGACGAATCAGTCAAATCAGGATCAGAACAAAAAGTCAACAGGTAATAAAATCTCTGGCTTTAAGGAAAAGTTTTTAAGACAGGGTCAAAACAGACTTTTTTGCCAGGTGTGGTAGCACATGCCTGTCTTCTCAGCAATTTGGAAGGCTGAGGCAGGAGGATTGTAAGTTTGAGGCCAGCCTTAGTAACTTAGTGAGGTCCTAAGTAACTTAGTGAGACCCTATCTCAAAATAAAAAATATAAAAAGGCTGGGGATGTAGCTTGATGGTAAAGCACACCTGGGTTCAATCCCCAGTATTAAAGAATAAACAAAACAGACTTTTGGAGGCTCACGTGAGCTGGGTACCGTGACATTTAATTGAGGTCCCAACATTTGGGAGGCTGGGGCAGGAGGGCAGCTGGGGCCCAGGGGTTCAAAATAACATTAAATTAAAATTAGAGCTCACATGAACTAGGCAGTTTCTGAATAAGAGAAAAACACATCCTCAGGTCTCGAGCCCGGGGGCAGAGCCAGCGCCTGGGCATTCGCAGAGTCTAGGGGGCTCAGGGCACAAAGGTGCCACGCACAGGTGTCCAAGGCAGGGGGTCTCTAGACCAAGGAAAGCCAGGGGACGGCCTCAAGGCCATGAGCACACGCCACAGAAGAGGGGTCTGGGTGAGGTGTGAGTTGTGACCGCAGCCCAGCCGGCCCGGACGGGGGACAAGGGGCTTCTGGCAGGAACCACGGGGGCCAGCACCTGCCAGCACTGCTCTGTGCCATGGCCCTGCTAGGAGCTGCCTGAGCAGGGTCAGGTCCACCCTGACCTCGACCCGAGGATGGGGGCCGCTGTCCCCACTGTGCAGGGGAAGCTGAGGCGTGCCGCTGGGCCACGTGGTGAGAGCCCTGCATGGCGAAGGGCCAGGGGCAGGCTGCGGTGGGCGGCAGCACAGGGAAGGGCCTGCTGAAGAGACCACGTGGGCTGCGGCCCAGCCGCGTCTGTGAACAGGCACGCGTGGACACAGGTGTGCACAAAGCGCACGCAGGCCCCGCGAGGCCTCGCCCCAGCTCCTCTCAACGAGCACGCTCGACTGCAGCTCTCCATGAAGGCCTTCTCACGCATCAGAGAGCTGCTGGCCAGCGGCTCTGCTAACGCGGCAGCTGTCCTGGGACTGCTGGAGCCGCACACTGATCCCAAGGAGGCTGCCAAGCAGCCAACACGCCATGTCCTGGGCAGGACCCCGGGAACCCTGGGGTCACCCTGGGTCCCTCCACTAGCAGCAGCTGCGCGGCACACAGGGGCCTCTTCCTGGTGGGCCTGTGTGTGGCCTGGCGACCGCTTAGGCCACCCCAGCCCATCTCGCCTGGCTCTCATCCAGCCCTGCTGCCGCCTCGTCTGTCCACACAGAACTGACCCTGCGGGCGGGTCCTTCTCTGGCCCTCACAGTCCTCTGCGAGGACAGAGCCCCAGGCCAGCTATGCTCAGTGTGCTTCCCAGGAGGCCCTGGTGACCACAGGGAGGCACAGAGTGTAAGGAATGGGGACCGCAGTGGCCTCCAGCAACGGCACCAGTGCACTCTGTGCCCTGCGCTCTGCTGAAAGCCCACTGTGCACTCGACGGCCAGCTCTTCTGACCTGCTGTCGCATCGGAAGTATCTGTGCACAATGTCATGAGAACCTTTAAGGAGATTCTTCTACTGACCACAGAGCATCAAGCCCCGCGTGCAACGGGAGCCCTGACCCCCCCAGTGCTCCCCCGCTCACTCACCATGTCACCCCCCCCTCGGGCTCTGCGTGCTGGCCGGCCTGGGGGAGCCACCGGCCAGACTGCCCGCCGGCTGCGGCCGCACACACCCCACGGCCCACGGCCCGCCCCTCCCGCCGTCCGCAGGCCCACCTTCCAGGTGCCGCCGCTGGTGGTCCAGCATGACGTCCTTGCGGTAGAACATCTTGCTGCAGACCTCGCAGGCGAACTTCTTGTCCCCGTGCTTCTTCTTGTGCTTGGAGAGGTTGCTGTTGGTGGAGAAGAATCTGAAACACATCTCACATTGGAACGTCTTGTCATCTGTCCGGAGAGCAAACAAAACACACAAGGACTTGGTGAATCACTCGGGGCCCAGGCTCAGCGCGTGCCTTGGGCTACAGAAGAGCGGGGCGGGGGCAGAGCCCGCCCGGCTGCGCGGCCTCCCACGCGGGGCACGTTGTGCGCACGCGCCCCCCAGCGCTCCGCCCCAGCACACGCCCCCAGCGCACGCCCCCAGCGCTCGGCCCCAGCCGGTGCCCTCGGCCGTGTCCACCTGCACCACCCAGACCAGGAGGCCGCCCCCTCGAGGCTCCTCCCCGCCACACAGCACCTCCAGGTTCCCCACTGTCCCACAGAGCCGCCTCCTTCCCAGGTCTCCCTCTGGTGGACACAAGCACCCCAACACCCCCCTCCCCTGCACTCTGCAAGCCCCCAGCGATACCCACACCCTGTGCCAGGGACCCTGAATCGAGTCCCTCCTCCGAGGTAGCCCATCAAACAGCGGCTCCTGCCCCCTCAGGCCCGAGCTGCCCCGTCCCACCTGTCCTGGGGCATCCTCCCTCCAGTCCTGCAGCCCACCCACAGGGGCCCCAGCTCCTCCCAGCCACCCTGCGGAGCCGCCCTCCCCCTGGGCTCTGATGCAGCAGCCCTGACGCGGGTGACACAGGTGTGTGACAGGGGTCTCTCCCTGCTCTGGAGAGACCCACCAGGCGCCAGCCCACTGGCAACTCCCACACGGCACGTGCTGCCAGGCCAGCCCGAGGCCACAGGGAGAGCTGTGAGCTCTGGTGCCCACCTGCCCTGGCCCCGCCCGCTGCACTGGAGCCTCCGTGGACCCGCGTGCAGGCGCTCCCGTGGCTGACGTCTGGGCTCGGTCATCTGCTGAGGGGCCGCCCTGGGCCCTGGGGATGCAGAGCCCACCCTGGCCTCCACCCCTAGATGCAGCAGTGCCCCCCGCCCAGGCAGCTGTGACGCCCGAGATGCCTCCAGACTACTCTGCCCTGCCCCCTGCAGTTGAGGCCTGCTGGCCGGGACCAGGGAAATCAGACCCTGGCTGGGGCTCCAGCCCCAGTCTCTGGCTTCACTCGGTAGCTCCAGTGTGCCCTAGGGAGGGAAGACCACCTGCACCCGGGGTCACGCAGCCCCACCCCCACCCCAGCAGGTAAAGGCTCAACAACAGGCCCTCTGGCTTGGGACCCGAGGGGGAGGGGGCAGCGGGGACAGCAAGGCCTCCGTGGGCTCCTTGCCTGGCAGGGCAGCAGGGCTGCAGGCCCTGCGTGAGGCCTCCGCCTCCGGCCAGGAGAAGAGGTCAGGGAGGACGCTGCGCAGCCTCCCTTCCCCACACGCCACTCACTTTCACGTCAAGCCAATCCCTCCCGAGTGACGCACGGTCTCTTTGTGGCCCTGTACTTGAAAGCTTTGCCCCCCCTTCAGGGCCTGCTGCAGGACCTGCGTGCTGTGACACGCAGCACTGTCACTGTGGTCTCCAAGGGTGCACGGAGCTCCACCGCGTTCGCCTACTGCGACTTCACGACAGCCGGCACCGCAGGGGGTGCAGCAGTGCACGCTGGGGGGTGCAGCTTGTCTTCCACTACATCTCCTTAGTGTGCATTCCCAGAAATGTGCCCACCAGGGACAAGGACGTCTGCTGGGACTTTGTGAAGAGCTACGCCTCTGTAGGCTGTTCCATTAAATTACCAAAGACCCCACACACACCTGGGCCTGCTGAGCAGCCCAGGTGAGCCTCCGTCCTGGCAGGTGCCGAGCGGCCCAGGTGAGCCTCTGCAGGAGCCCTGTTTGGGGATTGGCTTGAATTGCAGTTGACTATGAGCCGTGGAGATTTGGCCATTGTCGCCACCCGTAGTCTCACGGGATTTTGTTGCGGGATCTGGAGTGACTTGGCCGAAATTGCTGATCGGGTCAGCGCCATTTTAGTGGTGTGTTTGGCGTGAGTTAGTTGTTAGAACCAGAGAGAAAAGTTATCAGAATAAAAAGCTGTTTGTCTCCAGTTTGCTTCTGAAGTTCTTCCCGCGGCTCCGGTGCTCCGAGCGCTTCAGGCGGCAACAAGCCTCCTCTCAGCAGCGGGCTCACTGACCTGGGGGCTCGGCACCCTGGAATGTGACAGCGCTGCCCCGGGCCACAGCATTCTCTATCCCAGGCCCCTTAGCTATGGGAAGAGACCCCCACTTCACACCATTCCCTGAGCCCACAGTGGCCTCTGCTCAGTGAGGGCGGAGCTGGGCAGAGCCGTCTGGACTCCCACCACCCCTCCAGACACCCACACGGGGAGCCCAGATGGGCCCCGTGCCCAGCAACCATCCTCCCTCCAGTGACCCCTGCCAGGGAGGTCCAGGGTTAGGAGTTAGTCAATGCAGCACTGAGGACAGAGCCCTGGGGCCTGGGGAGGGTGCACCTGAGGGGGACAGTGGACTGCCAGGGAGCCACGCTCTCAGAGGACGAGGGCCCCGCTGTGCCTGGGGACAGGACTTGCACCTCTGCTGCTCCCTAGCACCCTCTTCAGGACAAAGACAGCAGTGGACACAGAAGAGACAGTGACACCAGTCACAGCACAGGGACACGGGACCCAGGGGACACAAAAGGACACCAAAGCGGACGTGCTGGGCAGTTGAGAAAGCCCACCGGCACGTTTTAAGACTTTCCCGCACCGTACAGATCTCAGCTCCATGGTGCGGGGGACGCGCGTTCCCACAGCAGGCCAAGAGCACACAGACCAGGCCACCCTTCCATTCCAGTCTCAGCTTTACCCTTGGAAACGGAGCCTCCGAGGAGGAGAGCTGCCCACGCCCACGCTGCCCACGGCTGCCCACGGCTCTGTCCTGTCTACACAACTCGGAGACAAGCGCGGGGTTCAACAGAACTCGGGGCTGACACGCAGCTACTGCTGCTCCCTGTCCTGCTCACGTGCAGAGCGACGGTTAGCAAGAGGACAGCGCCTCTCCCCGACCTGACTGGCTAGCAGCAGCGAGGGCCCGTCTGCCCACCCGGCGAGGGCAGAGCAGGGACATCAGGAGGAGGCCCGCCAGGCCTGGCACACCTGAGGAGGGGTGAGTCAGGACGCAGCAGGCTGGGCGTTCGCCCAGGAGCGTCTGGAGGCTGCACCCGCCCCAGACCAGGATGCTCCGTGGAGCGAAGCCCAGAGGAACGCGACCCGCTGCCCTGCACAGCCCGCCGCAGCAAGGAAGGCGCCGTGGCCCAGCAGAGGGACAGGCCGCGGTCTCAAAGCAGAGTCTTCAGAACAGAAGACACACACAGACAGACAGACGGGCAAGAGTGGCAGACACAGGAAGGACAGCCCAGGCTGGGGCAGCAGGGGCTCAGAGACATGGGCGGCTGGCCAGCACCTCAACGAGGGCCCACACGGAGGCGCGGACAGACAGCATGACCAACAGAACAGTGGGGTTGAGGGCTAACCTGGTAGGTCTCTAAGCCGATTGCCACCGGTCCCCCCCTCTCCCGGGTTTGCTATGAGTCCTAGAGAGAGGGAGAACACAAAGCAACAGTGACCCTCCCCTCCACGCCCCCTCTGGACTGCCCACTACTTGGGCCTCCACTGGGGGGACCTGGGGGAAGCAGGGCTCCCCCGCCAGCAGGGCACGTGGGCCTCCGGATGCAACCGGGCAGGACTGGGCGCCTGCTGGCCCCACAGCGTGTGTCCCTCGTGTTTCTACATGCACGTTTCCTGGCTGCTGTGCGCACGGCCTGAGCTGTCCCCGCAGGGAGGCCTCCTCCCCACACAGGCTCCCAAGGCACAGCGCCTCCAGCGGCCCAGACAATCACACGGCTTCACTTTCCTTTTGGAGATGGGAGACAGAGCAGGCTCAGAACCAGTGACCTGGGCAGGGAGGCAGCAGAGCCCTCTGCTGGGTGTAGCCGGGGACACAGGCGAGAGAGAGCGGAGGCTGGAAAACCGCCCCCAGGCGCGGGGCCCTCACTTCCCGTGCCCTACCCCTGCCTTCCCATTTCTCTCAGGGGCCCTGCTCCGCGGTGGCCGAGGGCATGGGGCCCAGGAACACAGAAAGGACACACATCCTCTCCGGCACTTCTGACCTATCCCCAGGGCAAGTGGCTCCTGCCCCAGGCAGCAGGACGTCAAGGTGGGCTGTGGCTGCTCAGCAGGCCTCGCTCCTGCAGTTCAGCCTCTGCCCTGTTGGACACTGGCCGCGTGGGGGGGCGGGGGACAGCGGCGCCAGCCTCACCTGTCCGGCAGTTGTGGAACTCCAGCGCGCTCTCCATGCGGAAGGTCTTCCCGCAGGTGCCGCAGCGGTACCGGTACTCGCCGTCCACCTGGCCGAGGAGACCCGTCAGCGAGGCAGGCCTGCACGTGGGGCAGAGCGCTCCCTCCTGGGCCGGCTACACCACAGCCCTCTCCCCCACTCTACCTAGGGGCAGTTTTCCCCTCTCTCGCTGTCCAGCTGCCCTGGAGGGAGAACCATGCTGGGAAACCAAGCTCCAAGCACCCACACCACGTCTGCCCACTCCTCCAGGGCAGCCGGTGGAGGCCAGGGCTGGAGGACAGGGTGCAATCGGACTCCCGGAGCCTCAGCTGGTTACAGCCTCCTTCCCCAGGCCACCAGCCCACCCACCTCGTTCCTGCTGTGCTTGTAGGAGACGTGCTGCTTCAGGCTCTCCTTGCGGCTGAACAGCTTTGCACATTCTTCACACTTAAACAGCTTGTCGCCTGAGGAACGACGGGACGCAGGGTCACTGCTTCAGGCGTTCACCACGCAGGTCGCCCGCCTCTGCTGATGCCCAGGGTGCACAGCTCCCTCTGCGCAGCGTGGGCGCGGACCCACCGGGCGGCACTCACCGTGGGAGCGCACGTGCCGGCTCAGGTTGCTGCTGTTCTGGAAGACCTTGCTGCAGATGCCGCACTGGTGCACCCGCTTGTGCTCTCCCAGCTGCCGGACCAGCTTCCGCCGGATGCCGTGTCTGCTGGACAGAACCAGGCCCCTCTTGAGGGCGACGGTGCTGCTCTGGTGGTGTGTGAACCTGCCCAACAGACAGGTGACGGGTCAAGACGGATGGAGACTCAGCGCCCAGAGAGCACAAGTCCGGGTGGCCGTCACCTTGGCGGGGCCTCCCACCAACACCTGCCGGAGACAGAGTCTGCCAGGGAGGAGGGCAGGGCCGGGCACCACCCAGCTCCGGCAGCTTGCAGGTGCGGGCCTGGACTTCAGGGCAGCACAGCGACAGACACCCCTCCTCACTCTGCCCCCACTCTGGCCATCGGATGGCCCAGAGCTCAGGTGGAGCCTGGACAG
Source organism: Tamias sibiricus (assembly GCA_025594165.1). Taxonomy (NCBI): domain Eukaryota; kingdom Metazoa; phylum Chordata; class Mammalia; order Rodentia; family Sciuridae; genus Tamias; species Tamias sibiricus. Next base: position 4,046,116 of record CM046668.1, on the reverse strand, counting down.
CACCACCTGTGTCCCAGCGGCCCTGCCTGGTCCCAGTCACAGGAGCCAGAGACGCAGATGGGGTGGGGCACACACAGCGGGAACCTTCGTGCCCTATAAAGGAGGAGTCCTGACACGTGCCATCATGGACGACCTGCAGGACAGCAGGCTAGGTCCAGGGCGACCACTGCAGGTTACTTAGGTGGACAGGGGCGCGGTGGGTGCCGCAGCAGGGAGAGGCGGGAGTCACGTTGGGTGGGGACAGGGTGTCGTTGTGGGAAGACGAGAGGTTCCGTAGAGGGACGGTGTGATGGCCACGGAGCCCTGGCGCCTCCCGCCGAGCACCTGAAGGTGGCAGGGAGGTGCGCTTCACGTTGCGTGCACTTTCCCACAGTAAGAAGTCTCAACTTCCCACAGCGGACGACCACTGAGCTCCTGAGCTCCAGAACATTCCGGTGCTTCCGAGGTTCGCCGGACTCTGACCATCAGAGCAGGGCAGCCCGTGCCCACCGGGGGAGGGGCACCTTCCCTCCAGCAGGGACGGGCAGCCGGGGGCACTCCAGCCCAGGCCTCCGGGCGGGACTCACTTGGGCACTGTGCCCACGTCGTGCGTGGGCGGGGCCAGCTTCCCCAGGACCAGCTCCACCATCCGCTCATCGGGGGCCGCGCTCACAGGCTCATCCGGCGGGACCTCGGTGATGATCTCGGCCACTTGCTCTGCACAAAGGGGACGTGACAAGCCAAGTCGTCCCCGGGACAGGGACCGAGCCCGTCAATCCCGGGAGTGTGTGTCCCCCACGGCGGCAGGCAGGCCGCCGTGGGGGACCCATCTGTTGGAGTCACTCAAGGAAAGAGACCTAGACACACGTGGGAGCCCGCAGGCCCATGCGCTTATGTGAACAGAGACAAAGTAGCTTCCGTGACCCACAAACGTGTCATCTGTGGCTTTTTTTTAAAGTTAACTGCCCCTTACTTCTATTATTATTATTATTATTATTATTATTAAGTGTTAGATGGACACAACATCTTTGTTTTTGTTTTTTAATGTGGTGCTGAGGCCCGAGCCCAGTGCCTCACACGTGCACGCCAAGTGCTCTGCCACGGAGCCCCAGCCCCAGCCCGATTTGTGATTCTCTTTTACAGCTCCGGCACTGTGATGTTATTTTTTTATTTTTTTTTTTTTTTTGTGGTACCAGGGATTGAACTCAGGGGCACTCGACCACTGGGCCACATCCCCAGCCTTTTTTTTTTGTGTTTTTATTAGAGACAGGGTCTCACTGAGTTGCTAAGTGCCTCGCCATTGCTGAGGCTGGCTTTGAACTCGCGATCCTCCTGCCTCAGCCTCCCAAAGTGCTGGGATTACAGGCGTGCGCCACCGCGCCCGGCTGTGATGTTATTTGTCTCTCTTCACACCAGCCAAACGCATTCTGTATAAACAGTGGAATCTTTTAATTTATTAAATGAGTTCTGACAGAAATTTAGAAATTTTAGAATTAGATATACCACCTTGAGAATGTCCAAGAGGCAGATAACCATTCTGTAAAAGAGTCAACCACCAAATGACCACAGCGACAGGCCCAGGCCAGAAGCAGGATGGACGGAATCTGGGTAGACCACACCCACAGTGCTGGCACAGCTCTCCAGCCTCGAGGGACGGTGGGGACACCCCCTGCCCCTGCCCGTCTTCTCCACCCGCCGGGGGAGCAAATGGCGAGGGGGGCAGAAGTGTGCCGTGAAGACCACCGCAGAGCTCATTCAACTCCGGGACTCTTCCCACGTTCCCAAGAGACCCCGGGGTGGCCCCAAGTCAGAAGAAAGAGAGTCCAGTCCAGTGGTGTGGGCGGAAGGGCTGGCCTCTGAGCACGTGCCTGTCCTCAGGTGTGAGGCCACCAGGGCCTCTGCTGCAGCCGGCAGCTCAGGCGGGGGTCACAGGAGGACGGCGGGGGCCAGAGCTCTGTGGAGGCTGCGCAGCACAGGAGGTGAGGCCTGCGCAGCGAACTCCACCAGGCCGGGCCCCCAGAGGCCACGCACAGGAAGTGGGTGAGCACATGCCGGGCATCTGCACAACGGGCAGTGCCGGCGGCCCTCGAGAGGGCCTCGGACAGACCTGATGTGGACAAGCCGCACGCCTGGACGCTCCTGGGAGAAGCTGGGGAGTCCTGCGCGGGCAACCTGACCTTCGCTCAAGACCACGGGGGGGGGGGGGGGGGAGGCCAGGGAGGTGGGAGTGTCCTCCGTCCTGATGGCAGGACGGGTCACAGGGTACACTGGGCCGTCAGGCTCCACAAGCTGTTCGTGTACAATGTATCACGGGGCAACTGCATTTCACAGGGTCGACTGAGGGGACAGGGAGGGCTCATGGTAGCAGCCCCCCACATGGCCTCTGCATGCCACGTGTGCAGGGGGACAGGTAAGTGGTCCCAGGTCAGCGTGGCCACCCCCCACCAGCATGGCCTCACCTGCTGGCTCTTTGTCCTCGACGATGACCAGGGGCTGCTCTGGCTTTGATGCTCTGGGCTTCCTCCCCCTTCGAGGCCTTTTCTTCTGCTCTTTGGTGGCCCTACTCTGGACGCTGGCACTCTCCGGCACGGCGGGTGGCTGCCCCCGGGGCGGCTCGGGCTCCTTCTCCGGGGCTGTCTCGTGCTGGCCGCCAGCAGGAAGGCTTTTTGCTTGTTCCAGGTGGCCCAGGAGATGCTCTGCAAGGAGGCCCAGCCACAGCAGCAGTTAGGAGCAGCACCGCCCTGCCCTGGTCCTGTCCCGTGAGCCCCCTGCCCGGGGACGAGGACCGCATCCCCACCACACCAGACACGGCCACGGGTCCAGCCTCCTTCCCCGTGTGCTCGGGACCGGAGTGCTTCAGACCCCGGGTGTTGTGGACTCGGGCTCAGAATCTCACAGCATTTCAGGTTCTGGATTTCAGATGAGGGTGCTCAACTTGTACTATTTTGAAAAGTAAATCACGTGAGGAAGGCAGGGCAGGCTCACCACGAAGGCAGCTTTGCACACCACGAAGGCACACGCACACGCCTGCCCAGAACACACGCACAGGGCGTTCGGATCCAGGGCACCCTCCCTGGGACGCAATCACAGGTGAGGCGTAGTTTCTTCATTTTTTAGATTTATTTTTTAGATTTGGGTGGACACAATATTTTATTTTTATGTGATGCTGAGGGTTGAACCCAGTGCCTCATGCATGCTAGACACGCGCTCTACCACTGAGCCACAACCCCAGCCCCCGATTTTCTTCGTTAAGCTTAGTTTTGTTTTCTGATTTTTCAGCAGTGAATAAGTGGTACTTACTAAAAAAGGTAGTATCTGAAGAAGATGGTTAAGAAAAACTCAACCTATAATTAAATTTTCTTTAAAAACACTGCATCTGCCGGGCGCGGTGGCACACGCCTGTAATCCTACCACTTGGGAGGCTGAGGCAGGAGGATCGTGAGTTCAAAGCCAGCCTCAGCAATGGCGAGGCACTTAGCAACTCAGTGAGACCCTGTCTTTAATAAAAAATACAAAAATGGGCTGGGGATGTGATCCAGTGGTCGAGTGCCCCTGAGTTCAATCCCCGGTACCAAAAAAAAAAAAAAAAAAAAAAAAAAGCATTGTGTACAACTAAAGCAAATAAATAAATATATATTAAAAAAAAAAAAAAACAAAAGAACCCTGCATCTAAGCAGAAGGGCTTTGCTTTGTTTTCAACCTGGGAAAGCCTGGGGGAGTGCCGCGGGAAGGTCACGGGGGAGTGCCGCGGGCAGGTCACGGAGGAGCACGGGAACAGGCAGGCAGGGAGGGCGCTCTAGTCCAAGGCGTCCACCCTGGCAAATAGAAGGCAAGTGGCTCAGAGGAGCTGAGCTGCAGGCACAGCCAGGAGGAGGGAGTGGCCAGGGGACAGGTGACCAGGCACACGCAGAACGGAGGCCCCTCTGCAGACTCGTGCCGAGGACTGGTTAGTCCCATTGAAAATCTGAACCATTCAACACTGGCACAGGCCTCAGGAGGCTGTTCCTCCTCATCTGTTCAATATTTAGAGGACCTCGCAGGAGAAGCAGGCCGAGACCCAGGCCCAGTGAAGGAAAGACAACGAGAAAGCATGCCACACTCTCAGCCCGCAGGACAAGTGGACGACGCGCCCACCTGACAGAAACCACGGAGAGGCAGGTGCGTAGCAAGGAAAACGAGGCCCTTTGCCCAACACACAGAAGGAACTGAAAGCCAGAGCCTAGCACACAACTGAGCTCAGAGGCACCCAGGGCTGCGGTTGTGGAGGCGGGCTCTCAGGTCTGCAGAGTGCCCAGGGGCAGGGAGAATGGGCTCAGGTCCACAAGCCAGGCACTGTGGCGCAAGCCTGTAATCTCAGCAACTCAGGAGGCTAAGGCAGGAGGATCACGGGTTCAAAGGCAGCCTTAGCAACTTAGCGAGGCCCTAAGCAATTCAGCGAGACCGTGTCTTTAGATAAAATATAAAAAAGGGCTGGGGATGAGGCTCAGTGGATAAGCACCTGTGAGTTCAATCCCTGGTAACACCAAAAAAAAAAAAAAAAAAAAAAAAAGAACTCAGTTCCACATGGGCTGGGAGGCGCAGGCTCAGGTGCACACAGGGCCCAGGGGCTGGGCGATGTGGGCTTCCCTCTCCCGCTTGCACCCAGGTGTGGCAGGCATTTGTGACATTTTCTGGCTGGCCATCTCTGTCAGACATCTTCCTTGTGCTCTGCACCCCGCCCTCCCCAGGAAGCCCCTCCCCACCCAGTGCTCCGGTCTGTCCCCCGCTCTGTGGCAGTGTGCGGAAGCAGCGGCCCAGGGACGTGTTTCCTGGCAGGTCGGAGCGGGCGCCTGCTGTCCAGAGCTGCGGAGTTTGGACTCTGGGGCCCAGTGCCCGTGTGGGTGGCGGGGCCTGCGCTGAGGGGTCTGCCTGCAGCGTCACTCCAGTTGTCGCCCTTCCTGGAGTCCTGGGGCCTTAATGGCCTCAACGTGCCCCTTCCCATTGAAGCGCCCGGCGAGCGAGGGCTGCTGCTGGCAGAAGCCGGCGGGAAAGGCGCCTTCCTGCCTGGCAGAGGCCCTCCTTTTCCAGTGGTCCATCCTCCGGCTTCCAGGGGAAAATGACACAGGGGTCCAAGTTGGAGCCCCCGCCCCGTGTGAAAATGCCCTTGTGCAAACCTAACCTGTGAGCAGCACCTGGCTGGGAAAGAGCTTCCGCTGGGGTGCAGCAGGGTCGCTGCTGGGTCCTGCGACACGGGGATCTGCGCCCCACCCCGCCCCCAGGGTCTTCTTTTGATCTCAAGTTTCCAGATGGCTGGCTGGGGTCTTTATTCACCAGGTGCCTCTGGACCCTCCAGCGTGGAGCCCGGGCCTCCACCCTGGGCATCTCTGGCTTCTCAGCTCCGCCGCCCTCCCCCACGCCCTGGCCGCACCACGCAGGCCTCGTGGACGTGCTCCAGGCTGCTCGCTCGCCTCAGGTCCTGCTCTCTCCACGCTCTTCCTCCTGGAGGACTCCCCCAGGCCGTGCAGCCTCCTCGGCGACCGCGGCTCTTCTCTCCTGTGACTTGCCGTCCCGAGGTCTGAGACAACACGCTGCCCTGGCCTCCAGGCTGCACAGTGGCCGCTCACACAGTGCCGCCCCTGGGCTCTGCTCTGGCTTGGCTTTCAGTTTCCAGAACAAGCCGCTCCTGTGGGTGGCCCTGGTGTCGCCTCTGGCACTGGACTTTCTCCAACGTCCGGAACACTCACATGCCAGGTGGCACGTGGGGCGTGGCTGGGCACCCCTGCAGGGTGGTCGGGGGAGTGGTCACGCGCGGGGACTCCATCTCTTCTCCTGGACTGGCCAGCTTCTCCCTAGAAATCCCCCATCCCCTCCTGGAACGTAGCCCTGGCCACCCCCTTTGCGGGAGGAGGATTCTGGAGAAAGACACGAGAGAGAAGCTAAAGGGTCTCACGTTTCAGGGCTGAGACTTGCTGAGTCCCCTGTCCTCACTGCCACTCCTGGTGTCCCCAGTCTTGTGTTCCTCTGCGCTGGCCCCTCCTGAGGGGGACCCCCAGCCTTCTGCTGGGCTGGCAGGGTGGCAATGCAGCTGAGGAAGGGGGCAGCAAGCCCGGGCCTGGGCGCGCCAGGCAGACTTGGCGGCTGCCCTGTCCTCTACTTCCAGGCACGCGGCCCTCTCCCCTGCCGACCCTCTGGAGCGCTGTGGCGGGACAGCATGTGCTTCTTGGACCTGCTGGTGTCGTGGCTCTGGTCAGCTCTGGTCACCTGCTGGCTTCCACGCTGGCCTGCTGCCTCACACTTCCCCATTCTGTCGTGGCTCCGCCACTTTAGCAGAATTGCAGAGAGCACTGAGTTAGTGCGCCCACCCAATGCTCCACACTTAGCCAGGAGACCCTCAGCGGGCTCCAGGGGCCTGAGCAGGGTCCCTCGGCGCACGGGAGAGCGGCCCTTGGGGAGGACGGGTGCATCCCTTCCCCACGCTGCTGACAACTTCCTCTAGCGTCCTGGCCTCCGCACGGCAGCCCGACTCCATCCACAACGCACGAGCCAGCCTGCCTGAAGTCAAGCCTCCTCCACGTGCAGCGAAGGATAAACACGTAGGACAAGTTCAAGTTCAAAGCGCTGGCTTGGTTTCGAGGTGAACCGGCCCCCACGAGCGCACAGCTGTGGCTGGACCCCGACGCTGTAGGACGGAGCCGCCCCTTGTCAGCAGGCGAGCCTCTCAGCACAGCCCACGGACGGCAGTGCAGCACTGTGTGGCCACGCGCGATGCGGCATCGTGGAGTCCTGTGCTCCCCGTGACGAGAGGACAGCGCTGCTGGCGCACACGCGTGGACCGTGCCCTGCAGACTGGCTCACCAGGCTCTCCGCCGGCTCGGACCTGTCCTCAGTGCTGTCCGTGGCGAGGCGACACGCAGGGCCTCACCCTCACTCTGCCCTCTGCTCCTCAGCTCCTGGGCCACCAGGTTGTCACGGGACACCCCAGAGCGGCTGCAGCAGAAAGGAAAGCCTGGGTCCTGTGGGGGCGCTGCAGGGGGTGCTGAGGTCAGCAGGGGCCAGGAGCAAGCTGGGCCGGCGGCTGCAAACCCGGCAGGTCACTGTCCACTCTGGCCTCGGGATGCTCATCTCCAATGGGGGCCACAGCAGCCACACGCTGTTGTGAGGCCCCCGAGTCGACGCAGGCAAGCCCCGGGGGCGTCCAGCCCACACAGGTCCCCTGACCATGGCCCCAATCCACGGCCCTGAGACGCCCGCTGGTAGAACTCTACTGCCAAAGTGCAAGTGTGACACGGAGAAGTCGTGAGCTGAGCGACCCCATCTCATGCACACCGCCCTGCTTGCTGTGGTCCCCGCGGCCGCACCCTGTCCCCCTCAGACGGCACCTCCCAGGAAGCTCCGAGGCAGCCCACTGCCCCCACCTGCGACAAACAACAGGCTTCTCACAAGCCCAGTGTGCAACACGCCACGGCCGAGGTTAGGAGGCCATCCCAGGACACGGGACCAGAGCACCAGAGCCAGCGGCGTCTGTCCCTAAGAGATGGCGAGCTCTTCTGGGCATCTAGAGTGCCCCAGCGGCCTTCCTGCCTGGGAGGAGGCCCCCCAGGTCCCGGCACGTGCCACCACAGGTGATGAACAAGGTCCGCCTGCACCCCCATCCGACGGCCCTGGGTCCCGTCCTCACGATCACCTCCGAGGCCCGCCTCTGAGCACATCCTACGCAGGATTCACGGTTCCGTGACCCCTGGGGACAAGGGGAAAAGTCCTCCCCGGGCAGAGGAGTGAAGAGGACCCCACGCGAGCACAGCCGGGGCCAGTCCATCCTGTCCCGGCCACTGCAACGGGCGAGGCAGCCCAGGCCAACATGCACCCTGCGGATGAAGCGGCAGCGCAGGGCAGTGGGGCACAGGCAGCCTGGGCAGCCTGCAGGGCAGCAGGGAGCCCGCCCCCACCCGCAGCCCCTCAGCAGGCGGATGTGTGGCCAGGACAGTGGGAAAGGCCGGCCTGCCTGAAGAGGGCACAGGGGGCAGACAGGACAGAGCGGGGACAGGCCGGGAGCCTGGGAAGGGGCCATGTGCATGGGGAGGCGACACGCGTCCCCACCCTGCGGCGGCCCTTACCGTTCAGGAGCTGCAACTCGAGGAAGGCGCAGGAGCACACCCTGCAGGCCCAGGGGCTGCGCTCCGGCTCCGTGGGGCCGCCGTGCTCCGGGGTGCCTGCAGCTTCAGAGACAGAGAGGACAAGAGGTGAGCAGCCGGGGCCTCACGGAGCTGTCGCGGGGCACCATGACAGTGACGCCGCGCCAGCAGCAGCAGCAGCAGCAGCAGCCCAGGTGCTGCTGGTCTCAGCTTCCTGCACACTGACCACTGCACAGGGGAGGAGCCAGGGCAGAGGGAGTCACAGCCACCCGCTGCAGGGTCTGCCCTGCCACCAAACACAGCCGCCAGCCAGGTGGGACCAGGCGCCTCCCTGTGAGACCTCAGGAATAAAATGAGCCCCCAAGAACCGCATTTCACTCCTTGCTGTCTCGGCGACTCACACAGCAGGGGACAAAGGGACCAAAGCAGCCAGACAACAGGTGCCCCAGCCCAGCACCACCCTACAGGGCCTCTGTGGTGACAGACGTGCCTGTGACTGCCGTCCAGCGGGGAGCCCGGGTGCCCTGACAGCTACCCAGGGCAGGTGGCTGGGCCCGGGCAGCCCCCAGCCCTCCCTCAGAGGTGGCAGAGCGAGGGTGAGAGCTTGGGGCACACAGCCCACCTCGCACAGGGGACCCTCCCTCAGAGCCAGGAGGGGACAGCCCTGCCCACACCGTGACCTGGCTGCTGGCCCGGGGTGGCAGCGGGTGCACTTCTGTTGTCAGCCCCAGGCCGAGCACTCTCGGGGCGGCCCAGGACACTACAGGCCTCTCCAACTCCTCTGCCCACTGCTGTGTGCCAGGCCACAAGCCACAAAACCTCTGCCACTACCAGCAAGCCGGACACACAAACGTCCCGTGTGGCTGCTGTGTCACGCGTGGCTGTGCTAAGAAGGACCATCCTCAAGTCCGACTCCCTTCACCTCGGGGTAAGGAGGAGAGTCGACGTCCACCCCTGGTGGGCAGTCACTCCTCATGGTGACAACAGTACCCTGAGCTCCCTGGGCAGGGGTCCTCAGAGCCCTAGGAGACCACTGCTTCACAGGTTGAGATGTCCAATACCTGTGAGCTCACACAGTCCTCGAGGCTCCGTGAAGAGGGCCCGCCCACAACGTGGGGAGGACAACCTAGGACCCCACCCCAGGATCCCACCTGCTTCTGCAGTGGACAGGAGATGAGCCAGACCCTGACCAGCACCACGACCGCGTGATCTGCCTCTCTAGCCGACACACAGGGCTGACAGGTCACTTGCGTGGCACCTGCCGAATCTTTCCTTGAATGTACAAACGTGTGTACACACACCTGTGTACCTAGGCATCTATGCACACACTAAAACATGCCTGTGTGTGCACCTACACACAGAGACAACACGCCTAGGCACCCACGCACACCTAAGACGCACATACCTATGCACCTGCACACCTGAAGACACACTCATGCCTATGCACCTGTGCACAACTGACACACACGCCTATGCACCCATGCACACCTATAACACATACATGCCTGTGCACATGCACACCTGAAGACACACTCACGCCTATGCACCCACACACCTACAACACACACATGCCTGTGCACATGCACACCTGAAGACACTCACGCCTATGCACCCACACACCTACAACACGCACATGCCTGTGCACATGCACACCTGAAGACACACTCACGCCTATGCACCCACACACCTACAACACGCACATGCCTGTGCACCTGCACACCTGAAGACACACTCACGCCTATGCACCCACACACCTACAACACGCACATGCCTATGCACATGCACACCTGAAGACACACTCACGCCTATGCACCCACACACCTACAACACGCACATGCCTGTGCACCTGCACACCTGAAGACACACTCACGCCTATGCACCCACACACCTACAACACGCACATGCCTGTGCACATGCACACCTGAAGACACACTCACGCCTATGCACCCACACACCTACATCACGCACATGCCTGTGCACATGCACACCTACAACATGCTCATGTCTGCGCATGCCTGACACCCACGCCTACGCACCACGTACACCTACATCACGCACGTCCTGTGCACCTGCACACACACACACACACACACTCACTCCTGCACACACTTGTACCTGCACACACACCAACACACTCATGCGCACACAGTCCCCGAGGCAGGCGCAGGCTGCTGCGTGAGGCAGAGCGGAGGGGTGGAGCTGGGTGTGGGGTTCCAGTCCGGTGCCTTTACCTACTGCACGGACCTGGGCCCGTTCCTGAACCACTCTGTCCTCAGGGATAAATCCCCCACACAGCACTGGGGGGACAAGTCACCACGGGAGGCCAAGTTCCCAGCCAGTGTCGACCTGTCGTATCCAAGAGCCCCAATTTACCTGGAGGGGCTGAGGTGCACTTCTCACCAGCAAGAGTCCCAAGGAGCGGACGCTTCTGGCTGCCTGTCACCTGAGCTCACCAAGCAGGACCGCAGACCCTCCACACGGGCCGCGGTGTGTGCTGCCCTCTGCCCGCCCGCCGAGCTCGCTGGTGGTGGCCAGCGTGTCCGGCCAGAGGCCCGCCCCTCCCACAGGAGCCGGGAGGCAGCCGCGGGACGCACCGTGGACGCCGGAACAGGCCTGCTTCAGCATGGGCTTGTCCATCTTCTTGGCGTAAAAGGCCGCGTACCACACGCGCAGCTCGGTGCCGGGCGGGATGTCACGCGAGGTGGTGAAGTACACGTCGCTGCCGTGCTGGAAGGCCGTCAGGTTCTGGTGCCCGGGCTCCACCGCTGGCCGCACCAGCATCATCCAGTTGCAGTCGTCCTCGTTGGAGGTGTCGAAGCACACGGGGTGGCCGTCCTTCTGGAACACCTGCGGGCCGGGCGAGGGGCGGGGTCTGAGGAGCCCACCTGGCGCACCACGCCCAAGGCCTGCGCCTCCACAGGACCTGGGCGCGGGCTCACGTGCAGAGGCAAAGGGGGCCCCGTGCCTGAGACGGGCGGCCGTGAGCAAAGGAGGCAGGAGGCACACGGCGGCCCCTGTGCCGTCAGGACGCCGAGTTCTACCCGAGACCCGAGTGGATGCCGAGCCGTGCTCCTGCTCAGGGCCTGTCTGAAACAACCCACAGCCCGGGCACGGGCGGGGCAGGGAACCCCTCGTGCTCTGGTTCTAATCAGTCGCACGGGCAGAGCCCCACGTTCTGGCTGACCACGGTCCCTCCCTCGGGGAGATCCTGCCCCTCGCCTGAGCTGTTCCTGCAAATCCACACACATCCTCTGGCTGCTTCCAAGGTCTGGAATCCCAGGACCCAGCAGCCCCCGCTGGCCATGCCCTCAGGACGGTCAGCTGCCCTCAGTCCCAAGCTCCTGCGCAGCTTCACCTTCAGTGGGAATGCGGATTCCTTCTCCCACTTGGCGACCCTCCTGGACTCGAAGGGGCCGAACTGCGTCCGCTTGACCAGCTGCGTGACGGCGAACACGCCTTCCGCCCCGTCCTCCAGACGGCGGATCTCCAGGTTGGGAGGGAGGGAGGACCTGGGAGTGGGAGGAACGACTCCGGGAGGCTCTGCCACCGCCCCTGGGCAGGCAGAGGAGCTCGGGGCCAGGAAGCTGTCCCTGAGGCTGCTGTGACCACTCTCCAAACGACCACAGGAAAGCTCTCCTCAGCGGACCAAGGGTACTCCAGCCAGGTCGTGATGACCCCCAGGCCCAGTCATTTAGAGACCACCTCCAGGCCAGGGAGATGCGCCCGAGCCCGTGACGGAAGGCCCGTTTACTAGAGGACATGGTTAAGAACCCCACAAGAGACAGCAAGTCTTTAACCCAAGCAGGACGAGGTCGTTGCCTTCGAGGGCGGGAGGGAGAACTTGAAAGGGGTCAGGAATGCCAAGGACCAGAAAAGGGTCCCAGGAGGTCGGGCCACTGTTTCACTGAAGACATGGCCTTTTTCTCCCCCTCCACGTTTTCTACTGGTGCGTCACGGCTGTAGGAAGGGGTGGGACCTGTTGCCACGCATCCGTACACACACAGCAGAACAGTACCACTCTCCACACTCCAAGTGGCTTTTTCAGTCAACCTGTAAGGTCGAGGGCAGGGCTGGAGAAGACCACAGGAGGGGGCTTTGGCATGGGACTAGGGCTGGACCAGCCGAGGTGGCCAGAAGCACGTGGACACCAGGGTGTGAAGCACAGATCCTGTGGGGGCCAGTGGGGGCTGGGCGGGGCTGGCATGACTGTGGCCAATGTCCCCCTGATGGTCACGGCAACAGGCAGTGCCCTGAGGGCTGGGGAGAGGAGAGTTGGTCAGCTCTCTACTTGGGGCAAAGATATTCATCCCTTTGTTTTGAATAGACCCAATCACTCGGAGGCAGAATGAACAGTGGGCGGGGTAGGGAGCTGAGGCTTCTAGAAACAGCACTGAGGGCCGATGGCCACTGCCCCAGCCCTGCCCGTGCCTGGCCCCTCGCAGGTGAGACGACTCAACAGCCTAAATGCACCTTCTCTACATCCCAGAGACGACTCGTCTTGGGAAGGAGTGCGCCATGCCCAAGTTCACAGGGCTAAACGTGGCAGGCCTGGCGTGGCCTCCCTGCCCTGCCCCAGGGGCATGGCCTGCACAGGTGGGTGTGGGATGGGGAGCAGCTGTGGCCACAGCCTCCTCACACACCTGCAGGTGCCTTCGCAGGGGCTGCCATGGCCTGGACTCCCTGCCCAGCCTCCACCCAGCCACCTTGCCTGTGATGGGCACCTGTGATGGGGCAGGTCTGGACCCAGAACCTGGAGGAAGCCCTGGGAGCAGACCTACAGCTCGGCTGTTGCTGTTTAAGGCATGGAGAAGGCAGTCAGCCAGAGACGGCCTCGCCCCAGGACCCCCCACCGCGTGGGACGTGCCCTCTACCCCCGCGTGGGATGTGCCCTCTACCCCCGCGTGGGACGTGCCCTCTACCCCCGCGTGGGATGTGCCCTCTACCCCCGCGTGGGACGTGCCCTCTACCCCTGCGCTCACCCAGCGCCCCGCTCGCCTGGCACAGGCCTTGCGCCCCGCCTGCCCTCTCCTGTCTGCAGACACAGGCCCACTCAGCTCCGCCACCCCCGCCCTGCAGAGGGCCCGGCACAGACAGGGCTACTCACCTTGCCCTGCTCAGCACGAAGGAGTCCTTGACCATGACCACTGGGCCCAGCTCGGGACACTCGGAGTCGTGGTACTGGCTGCAGTCTTCACACCCTGCAAGACACGGCGCATCGAGGGGACAGTGTCCAGGGAGGGAGACAAGCCCCGGAAACAGGGACCCCTGCCCCACAGGGGGATCCTGGTGTGAGACGCACACACAGTGACACCAGGAAGACACATCCACACGTGTGCACAGTGACACCAAGAAGACACACCCACACGTGTGCCAAGGCACATCCGCAGAGCGTGGCCTGTGGCAAAGGCTCCCCTTGGTAATCCCCAAACAGCGTAAAGAGACACACACGCCCCCACCCCAGGAATAGCTCCGGCCCGACCCCAGTCCCACGCCACCTCTGTGGAGGCCGAGGCCTTCCAAGAGCGGGAGCCAGAAGGCCCTGAGGATGGAGGAAGGTGCGGGCAGACACACTGCCTGCCCCGCCCTGACCGCGTCCCTGCCTCTAGACCCCGGACTCTGCTTCTGAATCGAGGGCTACCCTGCAACGTGCCCCCTGCCAGGAGTCCTGAGGACGAAGACCCCCGAGGACCACACCCGGCGGGGCACCGCTGCCCAGGGAGCCACGTCCTCCACGCAGTTTAAACAGACTTCTGTGCTTTTTAATGGAAGTGGCTTTGCCCAGACAGCAAGCGTCCAGCCGCCTGCGCTCCTGGCCCAGACAGGTCCCCGAGTCACTTACAGATGAACATGATCTCTTCGCTGCCATCTTCGGCCATCTCCACACCTGTCAGGACACACGAGAGCCGATTACTGAGGCGCTTTCACCAGGGCTTTTTTTTTTTCTCTTTGGTTGCATGGACTGAACCCGAGGGGCACGCGACCACTGGGCCACATCCCAGCCTAATTCTGCATTTCACTTGTTTAGACACAGGGTCTTACTGATCTACTCAGGGCCTCGCTGAGTTACTGAGGCTGGCTTTGAACTCACGGTCCTCCTGCCTCAGCCTCCCAAACCACTGGGACTGCAGGCGTGCGCCACAGCACCCAGCCAGCACAGTGTTTTGAAAGACAGAGCCCAGCAAGGCCTCCCCTGGCCCACGCAGGACGTCACGTGTGCTGCAGGGAACGGGGTCAGCACCTGCCCAGGGGAGGCCTCTGGGACGCTTCCTCACTAAAAATCACTGTTTTTAATGAACCTGGAGGACGGCAGGGCCCGTGCCGGGGAGTCCTCGTGACTCAGGCTCCACCTTCTCGCCTGAGCCCTCGGTGTCCCCTTGTGGCAGACACCAGTTCCCAGGGCCCTCCGCCGTCCTCCTTGGCTGGGCGGTGACTTTCCCAGGGGCAGTCGCGTCCAGCACAGCCGGTTTCCCTGTCTCCCCTGTGCCCCGCGTCCCACAAACTCCCGTACACGTGACGTCACGGAGGCTCTCCTGCTCCATGCAGACCTTGGTCACATCTGGCCCCTTCTACTTCACGCCTGTCCTCTGAGGGCCACCTCGAGAGCCACCTCCATGCTGGCAGCGGGGCTCAGACCCCCTTGCCTTGCACAGGGTGGCCTTGCTGTCCACCCCAGGGCCACAGAGTCCTAAGCTACAAAGCAGAAATGAAAACGCCCGCCTTGTGCAGCTTGGGAGGAGCATGAAGGTGGGAGACCAGGGGCCACAAGGTCATCGTCCCGCCTGCCTCCTCCCTGCGCCCCTCCTGCCTCCCCGCTGGGGCCCACCGCTGGTCTCTC